>OY992882.1:106548526-106658526 GCA_963921405.1 Cepaea hortensis
CGAGTTTTGAATGCAGGCCTAAAACCCAGGGGGGTTGGATAGCTAATTGAGGCCTGAACCCAAAGTGGGTTGAATAGTTAGTGGAGACTAGGCCCAGTGTGTGGGTTGTATTGTGTGAGGTCCAGCCGTGGATAGGAGCTGGATTACCCGTCTTGTGAATTTGAGATTCAGCAGGCCTTGAGAAGGCATTGATGTGTGCGTGTTAAGTTGTGAGGAGTATGTATATATATCGTCTATGGATTATATTGTTTCTGGATATATAAGGATGTTCCGTTTATCCGTGTTCTTTCTGTAATAAAGGATTATGTGCGCCAACTCAATCTTGTTTACTGACTGATGGATGTGTATTACTGGGGTGAGTCATAGTATAAGACAGTGAGATAGCTCAATTGACACACCAGGAGTATCGTTACCTAGACAACGACCAATATCAAGCACTTATCATTAAGAACTTCGCGATAACGAGTACAAATAACTAGACGTTGAGCTCAGTCAAGAACCGATATCAGAGCACATGGGACACCCATACTTGCTCCGTCCTCATCTTTAACAGCCAGCGAAGAGTTCCAATATTAATTATACCCGCTGCAGTCTGATTATGTGTTCTTGGAGTACCGAGTGTCACTCACTTGACGTTTCCGCAGCAAAGCCTTCATTAACTAATAAACATACAGTGCAACTGTCATAACTGTCAAACTGTCATTTACTGCCAATATAGTACCTTGCAGTATATGGTAGAGGGGTCTTTGAGCCTGAGGAATTAAGGTCGCCTTTCTAGTGCAGTCGCCGCGAACTGTGCAGGTTAGGATTTTCTTTTTGCCCCCGACAGAAAAAATCCTCACGCCTTACTGAGGGATCGAACCCGGTAAGGCGTGGGGATTTTTTCTGTCGCGGCAAAAAGAAAATCCTAACCTGCACAGTTCGCGGCGACTGCACTAGCCAACGGATGCTAATATAACTACATTACGATGTAATGGTCGGTCTCTGTGGCTTATGGGTAATGAACGCAGTTTCACAATCCCGGCAGACCTAGTTCGAAATCAGACGCGGCAGATTGGGCGTAGATCGCTTTGCGTTGATTTTCACAATGTGCATCGGCTGTTCATGGAGCAATGGCACACTGAGAAAATCACAAACAGTTAATAAAATCTGGGGCTGACTGCGACGTTCTGTAAATGGCATGCAACTAAAACATTGTAATGATGTGTAAACATGTAAATGCAAAACATCAATGAAATAAAAATTAGAATACTTATCTTATCACGGGAAGGGTCCAGAAGAAAGACCTTCGTTTGCTAAAAACATTGACACAATTCACTTCCAAAATGGCGAAGCTGCAGCACGATAATGAATACCGTGTTATTTCCGTATAGAAAGGGGAATCTAAGTACTGAATAAATGTAAACAATTTGTGACATTAATCATCTATGATTCGAAACTGTTAGGAGCACATACCACAAAGAAACTTGGATCAAATAACACGTTAGCTAATTCAAAACGACAGTTAGAAATAAATTTGATGAACATGAACGAGAAATCACTTTTATCCTGACGACATTTCACATCATAACTCCTGGTCACTTGTGTTTCATTTGTCTCGGGAAAAAACTTAGCTCCTTTTTTTTAGACAAAGCAGTAATGTGTCGTTATATAATTTACTTTGTCTTTAGCCTCAAAACCAGCGAAATTGCTTACGGGATAGTGAAATTGCGTTTCATAATTCCCCTACATACCGCGTCGAGGGTTCGAAAAAAAATAAATAACTGCGACCTATTTGGAAGCAAACTGCTTTGCGTTGAATTCATTGTTAGTAGGAGACATCGGACGTTCGAAAGGCAATGTTAAACTACTGAACATTGTCTGTTGAATCACAAACAACAAATAAATGCTAGGGTTGATTGCAATGTCCTATAACGAACTTACAACTAATTTTCATTTTAGGCTCAGAGATGCTGAACATTAAAAGAGAGCGAGTCATCTACTGTCATCTAATCTGCCTATAGTACCTTGCAGTGTAGGACAGGAAAGGGTGTGGGGGGGGGGGGGGGTGGGTTGCTTTGAGCCTGAGGACTTCAGGCCGTCTGGCTAGTGCAGTCGCCGCGACAGATAAAAAAATCCACACCTTACCGAATAAAAACAAACAAGACAAAATTGAATGTTTAAATGGATGGTCGCCGGTCTCCCTGGCCTAGTGGTTAACGTCTTTCTCCGTAATCCCGTATATTCTCGTGTGAGTAACGTAACATGCACGAGAATCGGTAGCGGTTCTCGCCGTGTTGGTAACTTACAGGGGTATGTGAGCCGGTCGCTCAGAAAGCAATGGCAAACTACTGAGCGTAACCTTACCTAGTACATCAACGACAGCTGAAAAATGCTTATTTTGACTGCAACGTCCTGTAAGGGATATGCAAAAAACAAATGCTTGGTCATATTAAAAGACCTGATAACCCGATCTCCCTTGGTGAAACTTCACTTCAAGAGATCATACACCTATTTCGCTAGCGATGTTGACAAAGATGGGGAACAGAAAAATACTATAAAATAAGAATACAAAAGGAAAGACGAGCTGTTTTAGTATTGGAAAATGTTCGAAATGTTTGAAAAATGTTAGCAGTTTTCGGACATGGAAAACAACAAAAGCAATTCACAATAAATTATGAACATTCACTATTTGTGCTACTAAGTAGTAGGACTAACATGGCATGATAGATTCACCAATGTGGAGCAATTGAGAGAACTAGACAAATGCCAGTGAATCGAGAGATAAACAAATGATGCTGGCGTTGGGCGGGTAGTACATTGAAAGAATCTGAGAATAGTATAACTAGACAGGTTTTGTCAGGAATCGACAAGGCAAAATGAATAAATACAGGAGGAACCAAAAAACACTCGGAGAAGAGAAGCAGAGGCGGAAATGAATAATATGGTTAGGGCAAACGAAGCTGCGTGAGATAGCGAAGGTTGGGACAGCTTGAAGAGAGTTGGTTTCGGGACTATGTCCCTGTGGGGGGTCAAGGGTGGAGAGAGAGAGAGAATAAGAGAGAGGAAGACAGTTAGAGAAAGAGGGCGGGAGGCAGAGAATGAGAAAGAGAGCAAAAGAGAGTGGGGAGAAAATGAGAAAGAGGAAGAGAGGGACAGAATAAGAAAAAGAGGGTAAGGAAGAGAGAGAGAAAGAAAGAGAGAGAGAGAGAGAAGGGGGGGGGGGGTACAAGGACAGAGACAAAGAAAGGACATGACGCTTTTATAAAAACCATACTGGACGTAAAACATGAAAAGCAAGGGAGCAATATGGAGACAACAATACAGTTAAGAACAAGAAATATTATTGACAGAAGAGTGTAATTTCTGCTGCAGGATTTGACAATATAAAATGAAACAACAAGCTACGTTACGATACTGCAGGGAAACAAGCACAAACACGTGTACATATCTTACAAACTTATCTGATTCAGTGTCAACCAAAAAGTAGGATTGGACCAAATATGATACACAACCAAATGAACAAGTATTACAATGTAAATTTCCGTTCACTGAGCAATACAATTGCCTAAGATACCACGAAACAAAACAAATAACACTATGATATTAGTTTGGAGGTATATTGTCCTTCTGCCCAAATGGGAAGTCACATTTAGCGATATATTATCCTTCAGCGGTGAATCAGTTAGATAATAGAGACCGCAGTGGTGACAATAAATAAAAATAGTAGAAATATACAGGATGTGTTTTTAATGACTGTGCAGTGTTTTACAATATTGCCGGTCCAAGTTTTGTATTTACTTGTTATGTTGCATGAACTTTACGGAGGGTGAATACAAAATGTGGACAGGCAATATTTTCAAACACCGCACAGTCATTAAAAATACATCCTATATAAGATGTTTGCATATTCTTTACAGGACATCGCTGTCAACATCAGCATCTTTCAGCTGATTGTTGATTTCTTGGCAAGATTACGCTCAGTAGTTTGCCATTGACACCCGATATAATGACAACTAAAACCATTGACTGGCACCTTGCCGTCTTGACAGGCGATAGTTTGTAAAATAAAGTTATACCTCTCCATAGCACAAAGCCTGGGCTGATTTTAGAGACCATGTGTTACGAACAAAAACAAATCCTAATAAGATGGAAGCAGTATTTCGAACAACTTCTCAACATCCCATCAAGAGACCTACACAGATGTCACCGAGGAACTAGAACCAGACATACTAAAAGAAGAAATTATAGAAGCCATCAGATTAGCCCCATTAAACAAATCACCAGGACAGGATGAAATACCAAATGAACTAATTAAAGCAGCAAGGGAAGTAGGAACAGCTTGGCTACATAGACTATTCAACCATGTTTGGGTTGAACAACAGACACCACGAGACTGGGGAAACGCCATAATTATCCCAATTTGGAAAAACAAAGGCAGCAAAAGAGATTGCACACAATACAGAGGCATTTCACTGTTGAGTCATACTGGGGAAATATTTTGCAAAATTCTTGAAAAAAGATTACGAACTACTTTAGAACCCCAGCTAAGCGAAACGCAGCTTGGATTTAGGAAAAACAAAGGATGCACAGACGCCATTTTTGCTCTTAGACAACTTATAGAAAAATCAATTGAATTCAATGAAACACTCTACTTAGCCTTTGTCGACCAAGAAAAGGCATTTGATAGGGTAGATAGAAACAAGCTGTGGGAAATCCTTAAACAATATGGAGTGAGTACACATCTAACAAACCTATGTAGAAGTTTATACAACAACAGTGAATGCATAGTGAGAGCAACTGGAGAACACTCAGAACCCTTCACCATAAGATCTGGAGTACGACAAGGTTGTGTCCCGTCCCCTCTCTTGTTCATAACATATATAGACAACATATGTAAAGAAACCAGCCAAGCAGAGACAGCAAGAATACCGCATGACGAGAACACAGAAGAAGAACCATCTGCAAATCTAACCATTAGAGAAATCCTGTTTGCGGACGACCAAGCACTAATAGCAAAATCAGAAGCTGAATTACAAGACCACATGAATAGTCTAAACGAAATGTGTAGGGAACATAACATGAAAATTAGCACAAGCAAAACAGAGGTAATGACTATAACTAAATAAGAACAAACAGCAACAATTCACCTAAACGAACATCCCTTGAAACAAGTAAAGAGCTTCAAGTACCTAGGAAGTATAATATCATCAAATGGCAGATCAGAAGACGAGATCGAAAATAGGTGCAATAAGGCAAATCAACTCATTGGACAAATGGCACCAATACTAAAGAACAAACATGTATCAATAACTACTAAGAAAGCACTTTACAACACAATCTTCCTACCAACTCTGTGCTACCAATGCCAAACCTGGACAATGACAGAAAAAGAGAAAAGAAAAATCACAACAACAGAAATGAGGTTCCTGAGAAGAATACTCAACGTATCAAGAAGAGATAAGATCAGAAATGAAGAAATCAGGACTAAAGTGGGGGTTAAAGCTGCTCTAGATTTTATTAGAAAGCAGCAGGTCAAATGGTTTGGCCATGCAAGTAGGCTACCAGTCAACAGCATGCCACAACAAGCAATGATGTACAGACCAGATGGAAACAGAGGAAGAGGCCGACCACGTAAACGTTGGACGGAGGGAATAACAGAATCCATGGGAATGTCGATATACGAAGCCCATAACCGGGCACTCTCACGAAGTTTATACTTCACCTCGACACCGCAAGGTACAAGAGGAACATGATGAGATGAGATGATGAGTGTTGCGAATGCAGCACGATCCCTCACTCGGCCTGCATAGTTTACTATGGAGGAAAGGTAATACCAATACGTCTGAAACAAGACAAGCTGCAGAAGCTGCCGGATTAGCAAAGCAATGCTCAGACGGCTGTCGGAGCTTAGACTCTAGACCAGTAGCCGAGCAAGGCATAGGGTCTGGTCTGCCCTGCCATGACATTTAGTCTTTAGGTTCCATTTTCTCGCCCTAGAATAAGGTTTTATAAGACAGACTGACAGACTGTCAGACGTGCGGGCGGACGGGCAGACGTGCGGGCAGACGGGCAGGTGGGTGAGTATGGGTAGGTAGGAGGTAGGTAGGTAGGTAGGCAGGTAGGTAGGTAGGTAGGCAGACAGGCAGGCAGTTATAACCAGTTTTCTACAGTAGATCCAAGAACACCCACCCAACCACCCACTTACACACACACACACTTACACACACACACACAGACACACACACAATCCTATATAATTATCTAAACAATATCTAGACAATAAGAACAGCGATGCAAATGCCACTGCAAATATATTAAACACAAACAGAATGATTACATAAATAAAACAGCTTGTTTATAAAGTGGGAGGGGAAGAAATTGTGTTGTTTGGATATGCGTGACGTGGCGGGGTTGGCAAGGAAACGCGGATTTTATTATCATATATTTTATGTTTTATCGCTCACCCCCCCCCCCCCCTAACTTTAACGACTGTCTGCGACACTAAATGCTCTCTCTCTCTCTCTCTCTCTCTCTCTCTCTCTCTCTCTTTCTCACTCGTACGCTCGCTCTGTCTGTCTGTCTGTCTATCTGTCTGTCTGTCTGTCTGTCTGTCTGTCTGTCTGCCTGCCTGCCTGCCTGCCTGCCTGCCTGCCTGTCTGTCTGTCTGTCTACCTAGTTACGAAGCCTTATATCTACTTGCCTACCTACCTACCTACCTATCTACCTACCTATCTACCTACCTACCTATCTATCTACCTACCTACTTACCTATCTACCTACCTACCTAGCTACCTATCTACCTATCTACCTACCTACCTAACTACCTACCTACCTACCTATCTACCTACCTACCTACCTACCTGCCCAACTGCCTGTCTCTTTGTCTATTTAACTATCCATCCACCCATACATCTACCATCCATCCACCCATCCATCCATCCATCCATCTAATCTCTCTTTCTCTCTGTGTGTATTTGTGTATATATCAACGTGTGTGTGTGTGCGCGTGTGCGCGCGCTTGTGTGTATTATCACATAAACGTACCACATCTCCAGCACGCACACTAAATACATTCACAACGCCAGAAGAAAATAAAAACCTCAACGCACCGTAAGAATGATGTGACCGAGTCTACACTCGGCTCCCGAGACCTCTATATCGAATGCGGTCTCGTGTTATCGCAGCATTTTGATGTAGATCGATACCGGTCCTGTTTGCCTCGGCCCTGGTCTGTGCTCTCAGACACACTGGCATGGACGTGCGCAAGATACACTCACTCACACACACAGTCGTGAGCGGCTCACACAGGAAGTTATCGCACGCACGACAGTCAGTGTTAAAATCGGCGTTATATTCCAGGTTACAAGATCATGAATTCTCCTTTAACTTAACGAGGCTTGGACATTTACCGTGTATTGAATCTAGGGCATCTTTATCCAGCCAGGTATTTCTGTTTGTGTAGCGTTCTTGTCTATCTGTTGTTATTATCAAACACAGGTTGGCTGTTTTTACTGCAGGGCACTGTTATCGAGTTTGATTGTGTACAGGTTGTCATATCAGCTTTCAGTACGTGCTGCAACAGCTGTTGTCCTTGTATTGATGGGGAAGATAGTGGCGGCAACAGGATAAGGCAATATCAATCTAACAATTGTGGTAGTTGAAGATCTGGTAGAAAAAGAAAGAATATAATGATATTATACTTCACAAAGACGACATTGGCATGTCTCGCCACAGTAACACAACGCATAGTAAGGGTAATGTACGTAGTCTAATGTTAAAAAGAAAGCCGTGGTAGTGTAGTGGTTAGACGCTCGGCTGCCAGCCCGGTAATTATGAATTCCATCCGAGGACGCAGAGGTGTTTCCAAGGCAGTTCTGTACTGGCCAAGACCTACTGACACGTCCTAGCCGTGCGTCTGGGCAACAGGTCCCTTCGGGGTCCTGGCTAACGTAGTAGCATCGTTGATTCTTCCGAAGTCGGAGAGGCTCTGCCTGTACGGCGAGGAACCACCAGTCTGCACACCAATAAGCCAGACATGGGACAACGGATACTCACGCAAACCTCAGTCCTGTATGATATCACACTGATGTTGGACAACAGGATGTATTCATCCGATATACAGGACTTCATGCTGGAGTTCACAGCCAGCGAATGCAAGCAAGCAATTCCATCCGCATATTAAATTCAAGTTTAACAAGATCAAAATAAAAATATATTATTTGGCCTCCAGGCCTACCATGCCTTAAATTGGTACCAGGAAATGTATTACAAAGTAAAGGCGGCCGGCGGTACACTGGCCACATAACAGACTGAGAGTCGGTTGGTCTATGTAGATATGTGTTTAGCACCATATGTCCAATGCGCAGTAAGTTAGTTGCATATCCTTTACAGGACGTCGCAGTCGATAGCAGCATTATTATTTTTTGTTCTTGTTGTGACCTCTTGATTAGTTTTCGTTCAGTAGTTTGCCGTTGCTTTCAGAACGACCAGTACCCATACTATTTCGTAAAAAGCCAACGCAAGGCAGTCTGCTGCGAAATCGCCCGCAGTTGTGTTTCGAACGCGGGTATGCGTTATTACGAACTGTGTCCGAAACCTCTTCGCCATCACGTGTAAAAAAAATCCTCTTTTGTCTACTGCAAATGAAAAAAACAAAAACAGAAAACACCGAATAAAACAAATATAGCTAGTACAGGTTAATGAGAGGGATGTGTAATGCCTCTAGATTTTTTTCCCTATACAGTGAAAATATATTCAGAAATTTAGAAGATATGAGGGAAATCATCGTTGGGGAACATAACATCAATAACAATAGATGTGCGGATGAAACAGTATTGATTTTGATTGCAGACAATAAGCAAGATCTGCAACGTTTAGTAAATGCGGTTGTTGCACACAGTCAACAACTAGGGTTAGAATTGCATTGCCAAAAAAAAAAAAACGCAGATTATCGTCGTTACTAGGAAGAAAGAAATACCACAATGTAATATACAGGTAAGTGGCAATATTTTTAAACAAGTGAATCGGTACAACCATCTCGGAACAGTTATAACATCTGATGGGAACAAGAATCGCCATGGCGAAGGCAGCCTTTTGCAAGATAGAAAATATGCTGACCAATAAAAAGATGTTAAATACAACGAGAAAAAGAGTCTTGAAGTGCTACATAGAAACTGTACTGTAGGTTTTTTGTATGCCGACAATGAGCAGACAAGCTGAGAAAACATCTGATGGCTGTGGAAATGTGGTTTATGAGGTACATACAAAGAATACCAAGGACTAGCAGAAACAAATGAAAACAGCAAACAAATAAGAGAAATTAAACGTAAAAAGTCACAACGTTGTGGGCACGCTATGAGAAGGAAGAAATAGAGAACTTGGTGACAGTTGGCAAAATTGAGGAAGAAAGAACAAGGGGAAGACAGAGAAGTA
Source organism: Cepaea hortensis (assembly GCA_963921405.1). NCBI lineage: Eukaryota > Metazoa > Mollusca > Gastropoda > Stylommatophora > Helicidae > Cepaea > Cepaea hortensis. The sequence continues at coordinate 106,557,941 of OY992882.1, forward strand.
AATACCTGGATGGCTTTGTCCCGTGATATGGCCGAGACAAGAACCCAAAATTGATCCACGACTCTAGTGATCGTGTGAGATGGCGAAACATAACTGCCCACGCTTATCGGCGTAGCACATGATGATGATGAGTAAATGTTAAATTATTATAGATAATAAAGGTCAAATTAGTATAGCTAATAAAGGTTTGATTAATGTAGTTAATACAAGGTAGATTAATATAGATAAATGAAAACTTAATGTAGCTAATAAGGTTAAATTAATATAGCTATTAAAGGTTAAATTAACATAGCTTATAAAAGTTTTATTAAGATAGCTAATAAAGAATCAAAGAATTGAAACGTTCGGCTATGAATTGTTTTCCTAAGGACAATACAAACACTAAGTTACACCGAAACATATAATTAACAAAACATATTTAGGAATTATAAATATGTAAGAAAGTAAAAATTAAAGCAATTTAAAATAAACGAAAACAATGTCAGAATTTGCTAATTAAACCCAATGTAAGTCCGTGTTTAACCGATTCAGTAGCAAGGGATAATATATCGCCAAAATGTGACCTCCTATTTGGACAGAAGGACGATATATCGCCATACTTAGGATCATTGTTTTATTTGTGTTTTGTTTCGTGGTATCCTCCGCAGTTTCAATACTTAGTGAACGGACATTTACACTATAATACTTGTTCATTTGATTGTGTACCATGTGTGGTCTAAACCTACTGTTTGTTTGGCAATGAATCGGTTAGCAAAGTGAGGAAAGGTGCACCAACAAGTATGCCCCGCTATCATCGGCAATGGTATTGTTAGCTTGACACTATTGTGTGCTAGCTATTGACTGAATCTGGCATGTTGTTTGCTCGTTACAGTTGAGATCCGGAACTATCAAAACACTAAGGGCATCGAGGACTTAGCGTGACCGATTGGATAAAAGCGTTAGCTCTTAGCCGACTCTGTGTGAAACAGAAAGTAGGTTTGGCCCAAACAAAAATGGATGGCTGAAAATGAGAAGTAGATGTGTGTTATAATAAGATTTAAAGTTGTTAATGTGGTAGCAGACATGTTATAATACAACGCAATGGCAACATTTTAGGCAATATATAAGTCCATGGCAGATACGGGAAGTCGCTCAAGACAATTAATCATCCCTTGGTAATTAATCAGTTAAACTGCCTGTGCACTGATGCCGAGGTAGAGGATTCAACACCTACACTGGTCAGTTGGACTAAGATGTTGACTTCTCGTCCTTGACTTGGGGACGTAAATTACAAGTACCTCAGAAGTCGTAGTGGGTTCGCCTGGTAGTGAGGGACACTGGTAATAGGGACAAGCTAATTCACACGCAAACAGTCAGTTTGGTGCACTCAATAGTAGTAGCCGTGTACCGCCATCATCATCATATGCCTTGCCGATAAGCGTGGGCGGTCATATTTCACCAGCTCACACGATCACTAGAGTCGTGGATCAGATCCGTGCCAAGTATGGACTACGCTTAAAAGATCAAAACGAGGGAACGCTTTAAAAAACATATACTTAAGGCATTTTGCAGCTTTCCAGTCTGTAAACCTTTTCAGCGTGATACTAATTTATGTGCATGCTATGCCGGGAAATAAGAATATCTTCAGTTTATCTTGGAAATAAAAAATGGAGCCAATCAACACAGAACCGGTGCCGCCAATTTCTGTTTCTTAACGGTTTAAAAGCCGGTCTCCCTGGTCTAGGGGTTAATCGACTTTCTCCGTAATCCCGTATACTCTCGTAAGTAACGTGCCGTGCGCGATAATTGCTAGCGGTTCTCTCCGCGTCGATAACTTACGGGGTGAGCCGGTCGACCAGAAAGCAATGGCAAACTACTGAGCGTAATCTTGCCAAGAAATCAACAAGATGCTGATGTTGACAGCGATGTCCTGTAAAGGATATGCGAAATTTAAAAAGTGCGTTGCTTGCTTGCTTACGTAAGCTGGCTGGGAACTCCAGCGTGAAGTCCTGTATGTCGGATGAAGACATCCTGTTGTCCAACATCAGCGTGATGTCATACCGGACTGAGGTTTGCGTGAGTATCCGTTGCCCCATTTCTGGCTTATTGGTGTGCAGACTGGTGGTTCATCGCCATACAGGCAGATACTCTCCGACTTCGGAAGAATCAGTGATCCTACTACGTTAGCCAGGACCCCGAAGGGACCTGTTGCCCAGGACGCACGATTAGGACGTGTTAGTAGGTCTTGGCTAGTATAACACCTGGCCCTAGTGCCTTGGAAATACCTCAACGTCCTAAAAAGTGCGTTGAAAGCAAGAGGAGGGGTGACTTCATTGCACCGGGTTTTTTTTCTTGCACTCGCTCACTTTGAACTCAAGCGTAGTAGTTCATGCACACTACTTCTAGTAGTGCTGGACTGAATTTTGTGTGTGGATTAGCTTTCATTGCTCCGAGTTTTATCCCATATGGATCAGTCTCTTTCCACAGGGCGTCCTACCGAAAGAGTTGCACAGAGCACGAACTCCGTAGCTCCAGCTTTGTTTTAACGTATGGATGTGAAAGTTGGAAATCAACAGTAGCTTTAGATAAAAAATTAGACAATTTTGAGAACAAATGTCTTAGAAGACTTCTAAACATCCACTGGACAGACTTCAGAATCAATTCGCAAATAAGACAAGAGACTAAGCAAGATACAGTATCAAATTTCATAAGAAGACGCCGTTGGAACTACATCGGCCATGTACTCAGAATGGACAAGACAAGACTCCCCTACCAAGCCCTCATATGGTCACCGGTAGGGAAAAGAAAGCGGGGAAGACCAAGAGAGACCCTGCGTAGAACCATCATTAGAGAAGGCTCATTCAATGGCCAAGTAAATATCCAAGATCTACAACAGGTAGCAGCGAAACGCCAGGCATGGAGAGACAGGACTTCTGCCCTATGCGCCGCCTTAGGCTCAAGAGGAAAGACTAACTAACTAAGACTAATTAGCTTTCCCTATTAACAGTGTCCCTCGCCATCAAATGAACCCACTCCGACTTCAAAGTTACTTGTAATTAACGTCCCCAAGTCAAGGACGAGAGGTCAACCTTTTAGTCCAGCTGTCCGGTGTAGGGACTGAATCCCTTACCTCGGCATCAGCACACCGGATGTTTAAGAACACGCGTTTTTATCCATTCAGCCATGCTGACATGCGCATTGGGTTTTATCCCATATGGTTCGATTTCTTTCTATTCTTTCCGACCTGCCGAAAATATCGTATATAGCGGGAACTCGGTAGCTTCAGTAACAACCCTCGGGGGTTTCCGAAAACGTAACTAGATTGGTCGTGCACGAGGCGGGTAGATTGAATATTTCGTCCCAGGGAATTGATATTTCTATGCTCTACAAATCAAAGCAAACAAAACCGGTGAATAAACTATATGTGGCTAAATGCCGTCACAAAGAATATATCTCTGTCCGCGCTGATGCTTTCTATGTGTTGCCAACCCGAAAAATAGAATTGAAATGTTCTCGAAACGAAGCAATTTTGAGTGTATTCTTTGGCAAAGAAGGGAGTCTTCGTGGCGATGTGGTTTGGGTCACTTGCCTCGCGCTCCGTAGGCTGTGGGTTCTATTTCGAATTACATCATTCGGTTCACGAGTGTAATTTTCTCGGAGACATTTGGGGCGTCGTCGCTGGAGCTACGGAGTTCGTGCTCTGTGCAACGCTTTCGGTAGGACGCCCTGTGGAAAGAGACTGATCCATATGGGATAAAACTCGGAGCAATGAAGTCGATACTCTTGCATTTTAAACTCTTTTAATTGGCAAAGAACATGCAATATTTTCTTGTAGGCCTATACATCTCTAGGAACATTCACCGAGCTTTCCTAGTCAGCAAAATAATTCACTTTATAATGATAAAAGCAATGTGAACACGTGCATGAGAAATAAAGTGCCCCACAGCAACCAGAGATAAAGAAAATCGATGTCTAATATTCTTGACCTTTCATGTGGAAACTGCACTTGACCATAAAACCACTCAGATTTCAGCGGGATGATATTGACTTCTCCATCGCCAACAATTCTTCATTACACGTTGGATCTTCGCATGTGATATCTAATGACGTGTACAATCACGTTTCTTCACAAACTGGAAACACAGAAGGACATTCCTCCAAAAAATTATTCCCTTAGTGAATTTAAACACAGAAGCCCCAAATAATAAGTATCTATGAAGTATTATTCATATATTCACTTCATATGATATTTAACTCTGCTGTATGCACCTAACGAGAAGCAGCTAAACATCTCAGGCAATAAATCGTGCAACATATTTTTTTGGGCTTTTGTGTTTAAATGGAGGTGGCTGGAAAAATTCCTCGGGCAATAAGTAATACGCTGTAAAGATTAACTTTCTATCGCAGATAGCTGTTATTTTACTCTACAGTGATCAAGCATTAAACTCTTACTCCAAGAACTTGTTACATCGCCTCGTTATGTTCCATATGATTACAATCATCATGATCGTGTGCTATGCCGAAAAGAGTGGGCGGTCACGGATCGCCATCTCACACTATCAGCAGAGTCTTGGAACAGATATGTATTATTGTCCTGGTTGTTCCAGGTAGGAAACACCTGGTTTAAACAGCATCCTAGAAGACTGTGGACATGGAGGAGTCCAGACAGCAGGATTAAACACCAGATAAATTACTTCTTGATTAGCGGAAGGTTTCGAAATGCGTTAACAGTCGTAACAACAGTCCCCAATGCAGACTGTTGCAGTGATCACAGATAAATCACAGGCGCATTAAGGGTAAAGTTAAAGAATGTCAAGTATACAACAGTAAATTCTAAATATGATTTATGCAAATTGAAAACTGACAAAGAAATACAAGATAATTTTAACATAGAAGTAAAGAACAAATTTGACATATTGTCAGGTCTAGAGATCATATTTCAAGATGTGGATGATCAATGAGAAATGTTGAAGAATTCAGTCAGTTCTCCCGCAAACAAAAAAAAACTATTCCAAAATTAAAGAAAGTGGGTCGTAAGACATGGATGACAGATGAAATTTTACAACTAATGGAAACAAGAAGACAGAACAAAAATAATTCTGCCAAATATGAAGAAATTCACACACAAAATCAGAATATTATGAACGGAGGCACAAGAAGCATGGCTTGAGAAAAATTGCATATAAATTGAAAAACATAACAGTAAAAATACTAAACTAATGCACAAAAGAATTCAGGAGCTTTCTAATCAAAGAACACGTACATCGGTAGGCTGCCTAAAGACAAAAGATAGAAAAATCATAATAGAAAACAGATCATATTTTATATGTATGGTCAGATTATGTGAAAAACCTGTATGATGATAACAGAGAAGAACAGTATGATATTCAAAATAATAATGAAGGACCATCAATTTTGACGATGGAGATTCGGAATGTTCTTAACCATATGAAAACTGGCAAGACTCATAGTTCAGACAGCATCACAACAGAAATGATTAATGCTTTAGAAGAATATGGAATAGACTTCTGAATACAATATACATGAAACTGGAAATACACCTCATGAATTATGTAACTCTGTATTTATTGCAATCCCAAAGAAATCAGGAGCCTTGGAATGTGATCAACATCGAACAATTAGTATAATGAGTCACATCACGAAGATTTTGCTAAGAATTATCATGCAAAGAGTTAGGAAGAAAATACATACTGAAATAGGAGAAGAACAATGTGGGTTTGTAGAAGGCAAGGGTACAGTAAATGATATGTATATACTGAGAACAGTAATTGACATGTCTATTGAAGTAAACAAAGATCTACACCTTTGCCTTATTGACTACATAAAGACTTTTTGATAAAGTGAGACATGTCGACATGATAAGGATGCTTAAAGATCTACAAACTGATGGAAAAGACCTTAGACTTGTGAAAAACATATATTGGAAACAACAAGCTGCCATAAGAATTGATAATGAAGTAGGTCAATATCAGCCTATTAAGAGAGGTGTGAGACATGGGTGTGTAATGTCTCCGGATCTTTTTTCCCTGTACAGTGAAAATATTTTCAGAAATTTAGAAGATATGGAAAGAATCAACATTGGGGGACGACGCATCAATAACATTAGATATGCAGATGACACAGTCTTGATTGCACACAGTGAACAACTATAATTGAATTGTAAGAAGACACAGATTATGGTCGTCATTGGGAAGAAGGAAATAACATAATGTAATATACACTTAAATGGGCATATTCTTAAACAAGTGAGTCTTTACAGTTATCTCGGAACAGTCATAACATCAGATGGGACGAGCAGTGAAGAAATTAGAACAAGAGTTGCCATGGTGCAGTTAGCCCTTTGCAAGATGAAAAACATACTGTCCTATAAAAAGTCCTACAAAAAAGAAATGAAAATCGTAAACTGATTAGAGATATTAGACGTAGACAGTCACATTTTTTTTGGTCACGTTATGAGAAGAAATAAATTGGATAACTTGGGGCAACTGGCAAGATCGATGGGAAGAGAACAAGGGGAAGGCAGAGAAGTAAATATCTGGATGAGTTGGTCACGTGGCATGGTCGAGACAAGAACACTGAGCTGATCCATGACTCTGGTGATCGTGTGAGATAGCGAAACATGACCGCCCACGCTTATCTGCATGGCACATGATGATGATGAGTATTGGATGGCAGTAGATGGTACTACCTGCTTTCTATTAGCACCGAATGTTTGGGGGGGGGGGGGAGGAGGGGGTGGTGCATCAGACCAGACACACCACATTGCGCTAACGACTTCAGGCTAAGGAGTACAATTCGAAGTATACAAGCCTTACCCTAACGCGAGGAAATGGAATCTAAAGACTAAATGTCATGGCAAGGTAGACCAGGCCTTAAGCCTTCGTCGCAACTGGTCTAAGATGGAAGCGCCGACAGGCGGACAGTTAGAGCATTGCTTTGCTGATCCGGCAGCTTCTACAGCTTGTCTGGTTCCAGGTGTATTGGTGTTAACTTTCTTCTGGAGTAAACCAGACAGGCCGAGAGAGCGATCATGCTGCATGGGCAACACATTGTCACTAAATTCAGCCCAGGCTTCGAGCTATGGATAGTTGTAACTCCATTTTACTAACTACCGTCTGTCAGGTCAGCAAGGTGCCAGTCAGTCAGTCAGTCAGTCAGTCAGTCAGTCTGTCAGTCAGTCAGTCAGTCAGTCAGCCATATTATTGGAAAGCTATTGATTCTTCTTCTTCTTCTTCTTCTTCTTCTTCTTCTTCTTCTTCTTCTTCTTCTTCTTCTTCTTCTTCTTCTTCTTCTTCTTCCTCTTCTTCTTCTTCTTCTTCTTCTTCTTCTTCTTCTTCTTCTTCTCCTTCTTTTCTTCCTCCTCCTCCACTTCCTCCTCCTCCTCCTCCCCCTCCTCCTCCTCCTTTTTCTTCTTCTTCTTCTTCTTCTTCTTCTTCTTCTTCTTCTTCTTCTTCTTCTTCTTCTTCTTCTACTCTTTATCTCTCAAGCCGGCATACGTATTTACACAATTCACCCAAAGTTATCCTACATTTAGCTATCAGATGCAGTTCCGTCTATGTTTTCCTCAAATTATACATTTCAGTTTCTACTTCTCTACTCTGTATGTGTTTAGGTATTCTTTTGACCTGTTTATTCCAGACAGTCCTTTCTATCTAAACTATTCTCAGGGGTTGTCAATGTATGCCCTATACAGCGCCAGCGTTATTTCTTCACCTTTTGATTTACTGGCATTTGTCTCCACGAGCTCAACCTTTTCTAATTATGTCTTACCATTATATTCCTTCTATTCTGCGCTGGCACCAGTAAGTGAATGTTATTTGATACTGAATACGTATGTATTTAATATTTAATTGAAGTATTGGCGTCATTTTACACGAGACTCAGTCGATCGACACTAATATAAGGGAACTGGCGGAAGAGCATTCACGTCCAGAAGACATCATCATCCACACATATGGGTCCGTAAAGCTTGGTATAAAGTCAACTCCAATGAAAGGAGAAGGATCAAAGAGATCAACTGCGCGTTCAAAACAACCACGAACCTGATGATATAAAAATTGCCACTGCCTCCAGAGCACTTGTATGGGCAGTGGAATAGGCAGCAACACACACGAAAATTAAATCTGATTATAAATATGTTGCGGAAAATCGCAAACTTCGATCACTGCTTCAAATGGATAGACAACTTTCGGAGGTCTCGTTTCATATTACTCACCTGAATATACGCATCCGGACACGTCGAAGTTAATGAGCATGCAGACTACGTGGCAATTAATGCACTCATACACACGGGAAGAAGCATGGGCATGACTAATATAGTCAATGTAGTACACACTTCGGAAACTGCGCGTTAGTTGACTACATGAAATGGGAATGAAGCTAGGTCATGGCTTGGTGTGTCGATGCTGTCTTCGATGTCATAATAAGAAGATATCATAACCAACACCTCAAGGGAACGGAGGAAAAAAATACTTTATGATGGCTGATGCATCGAAAGACTGTGCACGCTTGGGATTGCCAAAAGCGCATTTACGTCCATGGGCATTACATATGTCGTGGCCTAGAATATGTGAAGGCCTAACGCTTCAAAAGCCAAGGGCAGTATCTGCTTTGGGGTTCAATCAATCAATCAGGTGCCGTCTCCACAATGAAGGTTGGCTGTAATGGATCTCCAACACTGTGTGTCTCTCGCCATGACTGTACATTCTTTCAAACTGATGTTCGACCATCTCTTGATGTTATCTTCCAACTTGTATCGTTGTTTACCTCTTACTCGCTTGCCCTCAACCTTGCCCTCCAGTATGGTTTTTATAAGAGTGTTATTCTTTTAACATGGCCGAAATATTTCACTTGCCTCTTTTTTTTATTTCTTTCATCAATTCTCTTTTCATTTCCAGTTTTTCTAGAGCCTCTATATTTGATTGTTTCTGTTTCCATGAAATGCGACGTATTCTTCTGTATATCCACATCTTCATGGCATCTATTCGGCTTTCTAGTTGCTTGTTCAATGTCCAGTCTTTCGCGCCATACGTTGAATATACGTAAAATTTGACCATTCTCATTTTTAATGCGTTGTTAATCTCTCTAGATGTTAATACTGATTTCATGCTGTTGAAAGCATTTTTGGCCATTCCCATTTTCTTTTTGATTTCTATTTCACGTTTGCCATCATCTGTTATTACATGTCCAAGATAGGAGAAACGTGTTACTGCTATAAAACTACCTTTTACCAAGGATGAACCTAGTAACGGCGATGAAAACGGGGATTCAGAGAAGAGTGTTGTGGTGGCAAAACTATCGTTAAGAAGACGTCAAAATGAACGCCCATAATCTTAACATTATGTTTTGTTTCGTTTCTGGTTGAATTGCGTGTATACCTTGTTTATAACTAACGGATCTCTGATGACGAATTATATCTGGTTAAATTCAGAGAAGTAAATATTTTGAGGCTAAAATTTGACTATCGATTTTAGATTCGCTAATTGCATTTCAGCTTTTGTGATTGTTTTATTGAATTATTTCTTTCTACATTTTAATTTTTCTCTAGCCTTCACAACCTAGGTCATACAGACATTCATTTCTGTCTTAAATCGCATTTAGAGAGAGAGAGAGAGAGAGAGAGAGAGAGAGAGAGAGAGAAGAGAGAGAGAGAGAGAGAGAGAGAGAGAGAGAGAGATAGATAGATAGAGAGAGAGAGAGAGAGAGAGAGAGAGAGAGAGAGAGAGAGAGAGAGAGAGAGAGAGAGAGAGAGAGAGAGAGAGAGAAGGAACATTCGAACGCCTTCATTTGTTTCGTCTTTTTATTATCAGAATCTCCACCCATAAAAATGTGGCTTCGGGCAGATTAGATTATTTCTCCTTGAAGATATTTTTTTACCTAATTTGTTTCTTTTGTGAGCCCCGCAGCAGTTTTCTTTTTTCCGCGTTCGAAAATCATTTCATCTGGAACATTTTGTTATTTTCTATTATGGATTTATTACCACAGCGGATGTTTTTTTTTTTTTAACTTCCAACCCACAAGCTATGGTCTCGCGTAGTTCGTAACGCAAAGTCTTATCATCTTATGATACTGGTAATGATGATGATGATAATGATGATGATAATGATGATGAAAATGATAATGATGAATACAATAATGATGATGTTGATGATGATGGCAATACATGGAAAAGTATGCGTTGCTGTAACCTAAGTATCACGAATCATTGAGATATTGATTCTGCAAATTAGAAAATGAATTATGCATTGTCGACGAGCATTGCATAAAGCCGTGTATTAATGCGCAAGGAAAGATTGCAACCTGGCAAACAAACACATTCCTGGCCCAAGTGTATCAAATCTGCTTTAATTATTGATCATATTAAAACGGCCTTGGTTTGCGGCAGATATGATGATTTTATATTTTATAAATGAATGATGAAAATGAAAGCTTAGCTGAAAGAAGCGGGCATGCAGTTAAATGTGCAAACCTGAAGGAAGTAGCGGAGTTGTCGCTGTCAATGGCTGACATGGGTGAATCCTTATTTGTGCTGATCTGTTATAATGGCCGTTAAATATTGTATGTATGTAAACATATATTTCCTAATGCCAATCGTTGGCCCGCTCTGTAACAATTGAGCTACGTACGCAATTCGTAATCCCGAATACCGCGTTCGAAACACAGCTGCAGGCGATTTGGATGCAGATCGTTTTGCGTTGAATTGCATACAATGGCATGAGTATGGAACAAAAGAAAAAAGCAGCGGCTGCAGCAGGATATATCAATATGAATTGCAAACAATTAGGTATATTTAGCTCCTGCGAAAAGGCGAGACATACTGGACACAGACATGGTGTACGTACCTTACAGAGACCTCCATCTTACACAGATGAAAACAAAGTGTGACTTATCAACAACAAAAACATAAACAATCAATAAATATGCAATACTGAAGTATTAAAATAAAACAATAAGTATTATAGAACAACACAGCACGATCGACGTTTCGGTTCTACGACCTTTGTCAAGAACAGGACAACACAAACAGATAAAAAGCTAAATAAAACACAAAATAAAAATTAAAAATTAAATTAAACAACAGCTTCTTGTCTAGTATGGCTCGTCTTTTCGCAGGAGCTAAATATACCTAATTGTTTGCAATTCATAATGGCATGAGTGTTTGTCGTTACGAAAGCAATGGCAAACTAATGAACGTAAACTTGCCGAGAAATCACAAGGAGCCAAAGCATGCTGGTGTTGACTGCGGCGTCCTGTAAAAGATATGCAACTAACTTTTATTGCCAATGACCGTACGTGATGGTGATAAAAACTCCACTGCGAAGCAAGCACGGCATTATGTACGTTAGAAATACAGTTAAATTATTCAGTGCCGAACAAAACTTAGAGCTGGACCAAACATGATGAACAATCAAATGTACAAGTACATGATGTATTTTTAATGACTGGGCAGTGTTTGAAAATATTTCCGGCCCAAGTTTTGTATTTACCTATTATATTACATGAGTTGAGTTGTGTCAAGAACAGACATCACTGCACTCAGGACATTCTCATACGTGCTCATATTGCATGAAATTTACATAGGGTGAATACAAAACTTGGACCTGCAATATTTTCAAACACTACACGGTCATTAAAAATACTGTAATATATTTAAAAATATATATATTATATATATTAAAAATACATGTTATAATGTAAATTTCCGTTTACTGAGTATTGAAATAGCGGAAGACACTACGAACAGAATGAACAAAACGATGAACCTAGTACGGCGATATATTGTCCTTCTGTTCAAATTGGGGAGGGGGTTCACATCTGGCGGATATATTATCCTTCGCATTGAATCAGTTAAACAGAAGCAGGTGTTGTAGAGAGAGCAAGAGAGCTCAAGCAGGCAACTGTAGGATGGGTCGCGTACTCCTCTCCACGACATGACGCGTACTGGGTATATGGTGCCACTTCAATATTTCAATAAACCTATGATCACTCTGTGAGATGGTGAGATGTTGAGAAGGTGAGAGGTGAGATGTTGAGAAGGTGAGATGATGAGAGGTGAAATGGTGAGAGGTGAAATGTTGGTATGGTGAGATGATGAGAGGTGAAATGTTGAGAGGTGAAATGTTGAGAGGTGAAATGTTGAGATGGTGAGAGGTGAAATGTTGAGATGTGAAATGTTGAGAGGTGAAATGTTGAGAGGTGAAATGTTGAGATGTGAAATGTTGAGAGGTGAAATGTTGAGAGGTGAAATGTTGAGATGTGAAATGTTGAGAGGTGAAATGTTGAGAGGTGAAATGTTGAGATGGTGAGATGTTGAAATGTTGAGAGGTGAAATGTTGGTATGGTGAGATGATGAGAGGTGAAATGTTGAGATGGTGAGAGGTGAAATGTTGAGATGGTGAGATGGTGAGATGGTGAGAGGTGAGATGTTGAGAAGGTGAGATGATGAGAGGTGAAATGTTGAGATGGTGAGAGGTGAAATGTTGGTATGGTGAGATGATGAGAGGTGAAATGTTGAGAGGTGAAATGTTGAGAGGTGAAATGTTGAGATGGTGAGAGGTGAAATGTTGAGATGTGAAATGTTGAGAGGTGAAATGTTGAGAGGTGAAATGTTGAGATGTGAAATGTTGAGAGGTGAAATGTTGAGAGGTGAAATGTTGAGATGTGAAATGTTGAGAGGTGAAATGTTGAGAGGTGAAATGTTGAGATGGTGAGATGTTGAAATGTTGAGAGGTGAAATGTTGAGATGGTGAGATGTTGAAATGTTGAGAGGTGAAATGTTGAGAGGTGAAATGTTGAGATGGTGAGATGTTGAAATGTTGAGAGGTGAAATGTTGAGATGGTGAGATGTTGAGAAGGTGAGAGGTGAGATGTTGAGAAGGTGAGATGATGAGAGGTGAAATGGTGAGAGGTGAAATGTTGAGATGGTGAGATGTTGAGATGGTGAGATGTTGAAATGTTGAGATGTGAAATGTTGAGAGGTGAAATGTTGAGATGGTGAGATGTTGAAATGTTGAGAGGTGAAATGTTGAGAGGTGAAATGTTGAGAGGTGAAATGTTGAGATGTGAAATGGTGAGAGGTGCAATGTTGAGAGGTGAAATGTTGAGATGGTGAGATGTTGAAATGTTGAGAGGTGAAATGTTGAGATGGTGAGATGTTGAAATGTTGAGAGGTGAAATGTTGAGATGTGAAATGTTGAGATGGTGAGATGGTGAGATGGTGAGAGGTGAGATGTTGAGAAGGTGAGATGATGAGAGGTGAAATGTTGAGATGGTGAGAGGTGAAATGTTGGTATGGTGAGATGATGAGAGGTGAAATGTTGAGAGGTGAAATGTTGAGATGGTGAGAGGTGAAATGTTGAGATGTGAAATGTTGAGAGGTGAAATGTTGAGAGGTGAAATGTTGAGATGTGAAATGTTGAGAGGTGAAATGTTGAGAGGTGAAATGTTGAGATGTGAAATGTTGAGAGGTGAAATGTTGAGAGGTGAAATGTTGAGATGGTGAGATGTTGAAATGTTGAGAGGTGAAATGTTGGTATGGTGAGATGATGAGAGGTGAAATGTTGAGATGGTGAGAGGTGAAATGTTGAGATGGTGAGATGGTGAGATGGTGAGAGGTGAGATGTTGAGAAGGTGAGATGATGAGAGGTGAAATGTTGAGATGGTGAGAGGTGAAATGTTGGTATGGTGAGATGATGAGAGGTGAAATGTTGAGAGGTGAAATGTTGAGAGGTGAAATGTTGAGATGGTGAGAGGTGAAATGTTGAGATGTGAAATGTTGAGAGGTGAAATGTTGAGAGGTGAAATGTTGAGATGTGAAATGTTGAGAGGTGAAATGTTGAGAGGTGAAATGTTGAGATGTGAAATGTTGAGAGGTGAAATGTTGAGAGGTGAAATGTTGAGATGGTGAGATGTTGAAATGTTGAGAGGTGAAATGTTGAGATGGTGAGATGTTGAAATGTTGAGAGGTGAAATGTTGAGAGGTGAAATGTTGAGATGGTGAGATGTTGAAATGTTGAGAGGTGAAATGTTGAGATGGTGAGATGTTGAAATGTTGAGAAGTGTAATGTTGAGATGGTGAGAGGTGAAATGTTGAGATGTGAAATGTTGCGATGGTAAGAGGGTGAGAGGTGAAGTGGTCATACCACGCAATCCGTCTTTACTTCCAATTTTCTGGTATTAATTTTTGGCTGGGTCGTCTTGAGAGCCCTATATAAAAGAAATGTAGTTGCCTGTCCTTTACAGGACGTTGCAGTCAACACCAGCATTTATTGGTTGTCTGTGATTTACTGGGCACATTTAGTTCACTAATTTGGCATTGCCTTTTCAACCGCTGATGACTCATACCAAGGTAACCAACGCAAATAGGTCTGGCTCCAAATCACCCTTGGCTGGTTACCGTCGGGGAATTATAAATGTGCGCGTCTCATTATCCCCTTATCCACAGGCACCGATGTGTGTGTGTATGTGTGTGTGTGTGTGTGTGTGTGTGTGTGCGCGCGCGCGCGCGCGTGTGTGTGTGCGTGCGTGTCCGTCCGTCCGTCCGTTTTGAGGAAACTTCAGCTAAGAAAATAGTGTTTACTCGACTTACATTTCTTACTGTTGTGCTCCCATAATAATGTTTACAATTGTATATAATGCGAATACTGTTCCTGGTGTTCTCTGCATGCTTCCTTCTCCGTGAAGCATTCACATTTGAATCCTGTAAGCTAGTTTGTGCTATTCCGAGGGGAAGTCAATAAGTAAGTCACAAATGGCTGTAGAATAATAACTAAATTCGATAACAACTTAAAACCAGTTTATTTTTATACATACATTGTCCTTTATTTCTCAACATAATTTCCACCAACATTGATGCACTTATCCCATCGTTTTATCAGTCCTCCCAAACCGGCTGCATAGACCTGCGTGCTCTGTTTTCTAAACCACGTTTTCACTTCACATTCAACTTCGGCATCATTCGCGAAATGTCTCCCGCCAAGGTGGATTTTCAGTGGACCAAAAAGGTGGAAATCGCTAGGGGCTAAGTCGAGGCTTTAAGGTGGATGTTCCAGAACTTCCCACCTTAGTTGGTTAATTTTCTCCTGAGTTAATCGAGCCGTATGTGGTCTGGCATTGTCATGAAGAAGCAACACTCCTCTAGTCAGCGGTCCTGGACGTTTTCTTCGAATTGCATTATGAAGCATCGATAGAACTTCACAGTACGATTCAGAATTCACATTGTCACCTTCCTTCTTGAAATTGGTTAAAAGCACTCCTTGACAATCCCAGAACACTGTCTGCATAACCTTCCCTGCTATGGGCGTAACCTTGAATTTTTGGACACAAGGCGAAGAAGGATGTTTCCATTGCATTGAAGCATGCTTTGATTCAGGCTGGTAGTCAGCATAAGCATGAAGCATTTCCTTATAAATGTCCTTTGCAGGTAGTCCTTTTACCCACAATAAAAACGCACAACAGCACGTTGCTCTTTGGTTGTACACACCGCAAGTACAGTCGCCATTTTTTTATGCACTGCGCATGCGCATGAGACACCTAGCGCCACCTAACGAACGGGAATATAAAGTTCGATGTTGCTGTCACCTAATGTCACCTATAGAAAACACCAACTACATTTACCTGCCATCCCACAGAATTGTGTGATTTACTTATTGGCTCGCCCTCGTATTTGCAATAGGCGTAACATTGTATGTATTGGTGAAACCTGGGGGAAGCTTGTGGGCCGGTTCCGCGAACATGGACATCAATAAAGATCCTGCAACACCAAGCTCTCTCCAAAGATGTTGCATTTCCTATATTGTTGTAACCTGGTTGGTTATTTGGTTGGTTGTTTTGTTGGTAGGCTTCTTGCTTTATTAGCTTGATGATAAGTTGGTTGGGTGATTCTTAAGTTATTTGGTTGGTTGCCTGCTTGCCTGCGTGTTTGGTTGGTTGTTTCGATGGATGTTTCCTTGTTTAGTTAGTTGGCTGATTGGCTCTTTCGTTGCTTGGTTGTTCGGTTGGGTGGTTGATCAATTTCTTGGTTGGTTGATTATTTGGTTGATTGACTGTTTGTTAATTTTTTGGCTGTTTGGTTGTCAGGATGGTTGTTTGATTGGTTGGGTGTTTAGAATGTTGATTTGTGTTTTGGTTAGTTAGTTGTTTGGTTGTTTGGTTCGTTGTTTGGTTAGTTAGTTGTTTAGATTGTTAGTTCTTTTTTTTTTTAGTTGGTGGGTTGTTTTGTTGGTTGGTCGGTTATTTGGTTGGTCGGTTATTTGGTTGAATGTTTGGGTGTTGGTTGTTTGGTTGGGTGTTTGGTTGTTTGGTTGGTCGGTTGTTTGGTTGGTGGTTGTTTGGTCGGTTGTTTGGTTGGGTGTTTGGTTGTTTGGTTGGTCGGTTGTTTGGTTGGTGGTTGTTTGGTTGGTTGCTTGGTTTGTCGGTTAGTTTCTTAGTCGTTTGGTTGGTTGGTTGGTTGTTTGGTTGGTTGGTTGGTTGTTTGGTTGGTTGTTTGATGTTTTGGTTGTTTCGTTGACTGGTTGTTTGATTGGTTGGTTGGTTGGTTGGTTCTTTGTCTTGTTGGTTGTTTGATAAGTTGGTTGTTTGGCTGGTTGGTTGTTTGGTTGGTTGGTTGTTTGGTTGGTCAGTTATTTGGTTGTATGGTTGGGTGGTTGGTTGTTTGGTTGGTCAGTTATTTGGTTGAATGGTTGGGTGGTTGGTTGTTTGGTTGGTCAATTGATTGTTAGGTTGCATGGTTGGGTGACTGGATGGTTGGTTATTTGTTTTGGATGGTTGGTTGGCTGATCGATTGGTTGTTTGGTTGGTTTGTTGTTAGGTTGCATGGTTTGGTGACTGGATAATTGGTTATTTGTTTGGATGGTTGGTTGGCTGGTTATTTGGATTGGTTAGTCGGTTGTTTTATTGGTTGGTTGATTGGCTGGTTACTGGCTGGCCGTGTTGCTGAGCTGACTGAACGAAGAACCCTCTAGAAGACAGCTCTTTGAAAGTCCGATACATTGGCGTTCAGGCCATGAAACACATCAAATATCGGCATGAAGCTGGTGTAGAGAAGGTCCGTTACATTGGCGTTCAGGCCCTGAAACACATCAAATATCGGCATGAAGCTGGTGTACAGACTTGCCTCCCGACCCAGTATCACCGTATAATCACGATGAAGACGGTGTTGAAGAGATCTTCGTCCAATTCCAATTCCAATTTCAATTTTCAAAACAAAAATTCCTAATTCGGTCTCGTTCAACCTGCGCTTTTCAGCTGTGGTTATTGTTGAGATCCGTGGTTTTTGTGGTGGCATTAACCCTAATTCTTGTCTTGTGCTCTCTTACGAGTAAGTCCTATCTCGGACTGATTATGTTGGGTTGTGTCTGTGACGTCAGCTGGGGGTTGGTCGGCGGCTATCCTTTGTGCCCGTCTCCTCTGGTGGTTTTCTTTGTTGGTTCAAGTTCCTGGCTCGTCTGGCTTGACTGGTTGTAGTCCTGATAAGGACTTTTTATTTAGTCTTTTTGCCTCCTTTTTGTGTATTTTCTGTAGCAGCTTTTCGGTATTTTCATTTTCTTCCTTGCGCCGGTTTTCTCTTTCGAGTTTGAGTTTCTGTTGCCTTTCGATTTCCTCCTCCGTGGTCAGCCATGGAATGATCTCTCCGCCTTCTATGTAGTACGGCTCGTTGTGTTCGTCATAGTATATATCTGGGTATTTTACAGGGATCTGGCGGTGCCTTGGTTTCTCCTTGAATTTCTTGTTTTCTTTTTCTTCCTTGCGCTTTATGAATTCCTTCCCCTTTCAAGGTTCTATATAAAGCCACCCTGTGTGCAAGGCAAGTACTGGAACAACACATGTGCGGAAAGGTGCATCAGGATATGACCAGGTTATGATTCAGCAAGGCACACACAAACTGGCCGGAATTAGGCTTTTATCTATTTAATTGCCAACACTCTCCAGTCCGATACCCAGAGGGAGTCTGAAATAGAAAGAGTGAAGATACAGCAGAATCAAATCTTATAAAACCAGCTTAAGCGGATCTTGGCATTTTTGAGGCCAATTTTGTCTACTATGGGTCCTGTAGTATGCAAAAAAAAAAAAAAAAAAAGCCTCTTTAATCGGACAGAATGTCTGCAAATTATGGAAAATGAACATTGTCTAAAATATGAAAGCCTAAAATATTTAAATCCTAAAGATACACACCGTTTTGTAAACTTTACTGATAAAATAAATATAATTTCGGCGTGATTAAAAATACCACGCAGGATTATTTTATAAAACGACACAGCTACAAGCATTATAATTAACAACGGATACATTAATAGTTCATACACAAATGAAGCGAAGAGACAGTTTAGAATTTTAGTTGCCTTCAATTTATTTTCATTTTAATTTTCAAGACTTAATTATGAATGTTATATGGTGGGGCGGCTTACCTGCTGTGTTTTCAATATTGATGGTTGTAAGCTGGTAAATTCAGTTTGCAGTCAGTCCAATCATTCTTGGATTATAATCGATCTGATGTTCTGAGTAAGAAGGCCTCACGAATCACACTAATCATGTTTTCGCGTGACTGCGTAGTAATACATCCTAGCTGGGTCAGTCTGTCGTGTAAGTTCTTTGTCACGTCAATTTCACATCTCATCGCTCGCTGATGAATCAAAGGAGAAGATTGTAGCCCAAAGATGTATAGCGTCGAATTTATTTTTTCAAGCGTTGTCCATACACGTTCTACACTACTTCTTCTAATCTCACTGGACTGATTTTTGCGTGTGAATTAGCTTTCCCTATTACCAGTGTCCCTTCGCCATCAGGCGAATCCACTCGGAATTCTGAGGTGCCTGTAATTTACGTCCCAAGTCAAGTCGAGATGTCAACATTTAAGTCCAACTGACCGATGTAGGGGTTGAACCCTGCGCTCTTATCCATTCGGACATGCTGACCTCTAGGTAGAATGTAAACAAATGGTGGAAAAGAGGGTGAAAAACACAGTGGTAAAGTGTTGGAGAAGATTGCTTTTAAGCTGTGGGAATACTTGGAAAGGGAAGGGGCATGCGAAGAAGATTTATAAAGAAGGAACGAACGAAAAAACTTTATTTTCAAAGTGTCCGACATTCTGCCATTCTTATATATCTACTCTCATACATTATTTCATCCATTCATTACTTATGAAGCTATTCTTAGAAAAAACCGACAATAACAAAACAAAATGCATTAAGATGAATTGAAAATATGCAATAATCAATAATACTTGACTCACTAAAACTAAGTTTTGACATGGCAATTATAATTACCTAAGGCAGGTGTAACGCGCCACGGGTAAGAGAATATTAATTATACTAGTTAGAGCTAATGCAAGGTACATCAGCAAACAATCAACTTCGTGAACTACCAACATTAGAGGTGTGACCAAACATTCGACTTCGTGAACTACCAACATTAAAGGTGCAAGCAAACATTCAACTTCGTAAACTATCAACATTAGAGTTGTGAGCAAACATTCAAGTTCATGAACTGCCAACATTAAAGTTGTGAGCAAATATGTCACTTCGTGAACTACCAAATTAAAGTTGTGGGCAAATTTTCAACTTTGTGAGAATTAAAGTTAGGATCAAATCTTGAACATCGTGAACTACCAACATTAAAATGTTGAGCAAATATTAAACTTCGTGAACTTCCAACATTAAAGCTGTGAACTTCTTCTTCTTCTTCTTCTTCTTCTTCTTCTTCTTCTTCTTCTTCTTCTTCTTCTTCTTCTTCTTCTTCTTCTTCTTCTTCTTCTTCTTCTTTCGTTCGCTTGAAATACATCTATAACTGCAAGGTTGTCTTCTGTATGAATCTAACAGTCTTTTTTAGTTCACTCAGCGGTCCATAGAGCTGTGAGCAAATTTTAAACTTTGTGAGAATTAAAGTTGTGACTAAATATTCAACTTCATGAACTATCAACATTAAAGTTGTGAGCAAAGATCCTGTTTCGGGAGTTACTTACATTGACATAGGCTACATTTGATCATAATATTTCACCATTATGTTGTCTGCTTCTGCTTCCCCTGCCGCTGCCGCCCTATGTACTTTGTATCATAGAAGGATATGCCCCGAACCAGCTCACGACAAGCCGTCCTATCTTATTCTAGCACTTGCATCTCGATCCATATCCTCCCCATTTCATTCATATCTGCCTCACAATCTCTTTTCCTTCTCCTCTCCCTGTTCTTAGGTCTCCATCTATTTCATTTGCCCTGTGGGTTCTCTAGAACAGTGGTTTTCAACCGGTGGGGAATTCCCCCCCCCCCCCTCTCCCAGAGGGGAATTTTAGGGTTTTCCGGGTGGGGAGGGGGGAATTAAGATTATTTCAAGATCGCGTTAATACAAGAACCGATTACTTGATATTGTTTTCCCCTCCATTCTTAACAGTTCTGTACTTCTAACCCTTCTGAAATTCATTTTATAACGTAAGTAGACCCGCAAATAACGTTTTATGCAGACGCCTAGACTTGTTCTAGCATGTGTTATTAAATTTAGCTTCCATGTGTACGTATACTGTGTAGGGCCCGGGGGCGGGGGGGGGGGATTTATAGGGTGGAAATACGAAAGGGGGATTGGCATTCTGAACATATGGTGAAGGAGTGCATGGGCCAGAAAAGGTTGAGAACCACTGCTCTAGAAAGACTCTCTTGTTATACTATGTTTATTTTTTCCTCAGTGTGTCGTATCCATCACCAAAGTTTTTTCCTAATCAATGTATCAAGTATATCGATTAGTTAAACCAATCAGTCAATCAGTCACATCGATATAGCTAAAAGATCATTTAACCTAATCTAGAATCCAAACAACCAGTCAATCTTATATATATATATATATATATATAAAATTTGTTGCGCATCCCTTACGGGACGTTGCAGTCAACACCAGTATTTTTCAGCTGCTGTTGATGTACAGGCAAGTGTTACGTTCAGTAGTTTGCCAGTGCTTTCAGAACGGCCGGCTCCTATACCAACACGTTATAGCACAACGCGATACGGTCTGCTGCACAAATCGGTCGCAGCTGAGCCTCGAACGCCTGGTACCCGGCTCACGAACCGCGTTCGCAAGCCTTTAGCCACTGAGCCGGCTAATAAAAATTTTTTTTGCATATCCTTTACAGGACATTGCTGTCAACATCAGAATCTTTCATTGTTGATTTCTTGGCAAGATTACGCTCAGTAGTTTGCCATTACTTTCTGAGCGGCCAGCTCACATACCCCGTAAGTTACCGACGCGATTCGAACCACTGCTGATTCTTGCCGTCGTCACGATACCTACGAGAGTATACGAGATTACGGAGAAAAGTCGCTAACCTCTAGGCCAAATATTAAATCAACCAATCCAATCAATCACTTCGTTCAACAAACCCAATCCTGTAAACACAATGCCCATAAGAAGAAGCATTATTCACTACGACAGAACTGACAAGAAAAACAACAGCAACAAACAATTAGAGTGACCGTACGCAAGACAGGTGGCTGGGAACATGGCTAGCGATCAATGACACGCGGCATCGATTATAAGGAGAACAATGGCTGACTACGACAGAGTTGACAACAAAAACAACAACATAATTTGTAGCTTTTTGTGAGTACACGTGTTAAATCAGATAGACTGAATGGACTTGGCATGCGGCAGACAAGCTCGAGATACGAAACAGCAAAAAAATGAACGATTCAACTAGCGCTTTTGTTGTAAAAAAAAAAAAAAAAAACTAAAACGGAAAACAAGAATTCTGAGTTGAAAATCATCATCATCATGCGTTAAGCTGCTAAGCATAAGAAAGGGAGGCAGAAACGAGTATTCCCTATCAAAGGAGAGGTAAGGTACCTCCTTTACCCCGCTAGTCCATTGGACCGCCTTGGGCAAGATGGAGTACCCGTAACCCCCACCCGCTCCCCCGTGATCACGATAACGTAAAACCAACAAGCAGGTGGTAGATGGAGCTGGTGAGCAGCCGACAAATAGTTGTTAGTTATGGTATCAAGTTTCACTCGGGTAGACAGGGGATCTCTTTATAAAAACAACCGATACGGTCATAGATCAGATTGGTCACTGTCAAGAAAGAAAGAAATGGGAGACAACCTTTTTTTTTAACAGATGCCTCGAACGTGACGATTCTCGGGCTAAAAATAGAGGTATCCTAATTCACAAACAGTTATCCAAGCATAATTAACACACACAGACACACACTCGCACACAACACCTGACAGGCTAATGGACATGTGATGGGAACTGGACACATCATCAGGTACATTTACATACATATTGATGCAAGCTCCGGTATTAGGGGCAGGAGACGCTTATCTGTTTAGACAGGCTGGCGGGAAAGGAAATAAATTAACATATATTGTGACAGAAGAGCTCGGAAAGTTAACCAAGTAGGTAAAGCTGGGGGTGGGGGTGTGGGGTTCACGTTATGAGACTTATTAGGTACATGGTGATACCTTCCATATTTACATCCTGCCAAAAATAATTACAAACAAGAAGATGAGATGAGATCCATCTTTTACGCGAAAATGAAGTGGTTACGAAAAAGCACAACTGTCCGCTGCCATTTTGAACAAAAGTTAACCGCAATAACAGCAATAACATGGCTCGAGACACAGACCTTCACTCGTGCATGCTTCCTTAGTTACTCACTGAGTATGCTCAGAAAGATAGAGATGGGTTGGATCCGAAGAACGTGGTTGGTGTTTCTGGGGCGGTCACGGCTGGCAAAGATTAGTTCATTTTCGTGCCAGGGCATGCGGGTATACAAGGAAATGAGCAGGCTGACAGGCTTGCAGGTAAGGCTACTGTGGAGGACAGACGAGTCATGGACCAGGCTGATATACTGAATGCTCTACGATAAGTAAGACTTTTGCGAGAACCAAGTGACGACTATGAATCTACAACAATGGTCAGACAGCGAGAACAGCACGTTAAAAGCTGTGTGGCCAGACAAGAACACTATGCAGGAAGCTAAAGAAGATTAATAAACCAAGACAGAACTGGTATCGTGAGCCGCTACACACTGCAGGATTTACTGAGTAGGGGATCCGAGATATTATGGACTGAATGGTTGGATGTGCAATGAGGATGATCTGTCGACTAACTAACTAACCCCCATATTTTTTGGGAAGCAATTAAGACTGGATAAGTGATGTAATCAATTTCTCGCCGGCCGCATTTACTTTCTATGAAACTCCCTGGTTCCAGTTTTATGCTGTATCAACCTGAGAGTCCGTGGTAAAGGAAAACATACTCAAACTTCGACGGGGATTCAAATACGCAGCCACTGAACCAACAGGCAAGCGCTCCAGCCATCACACTACCGCGACTTCCCCACATACTAAATTCACATAAGAAATTCAGCGAGCCAATTAAAAAACTTCAGCTCGGAACAAAATAACGCGAAATAAAAGTACGGAAACATGAGCAATTTGATTTGGACTCATTGTGTTGTGATGTGTTCTGGTGTTATATTTCCGTTGTCAGATAAGATTTGTTTTCTTTCTTTTTCTGTTTCTGGAAAAAAACTGCTGGAAGCCTTAGATTTTACGTGTGTCTTCCGCTGTGCGCGCTCTCCTGTCCTCCTGTCACATTTAACGTTAATTTTTGTGCTGTCAAAAATCGATGGCAGTCATTCCTGTTTACAGATGCTGCAATGGTTGAAAATGACAGGTTAAAATATAGTTAAAATTTACCCCGTGTTTCCCTTTCAGATGCACGGTTTTCTGTACTCCTAGCCTGCATTCAGTAAATAATAATGGTTTGCAGAGAGTGAATGGATGATTGACATTAGAATGTTCTGTTGCATACACCAAGAGCATAATGCAGAGATATTTGGTCCTGTTTGCAGTGTTGCTATTTTCCATTAGTGTTTAAGCATAGAAATATCTTCGCAAAAGTAAAATAATAAATTCGTTTATCAGTCATTGTCTGTCTGTTTGTCTGTCAATCGGTCGGTCCGTCCATTCCTACCACCCCCTCCCCCCCCCCCAAATGTCTGTCTGTCTGGCTCACTATCTAACTGTTTGTCTATCTGTCAGTCTGTCTATTTGTCAGTCTGTCTGTCTGCGTATCTGTCTGTCTGCGGATCTACTGTCTGTCTGTCTGTCTGTCTGTCTGTCTGTCTGTCTGTCTGTCTGTCTGTCTGTCTGTCTGTCTTTTTCTTTCGTTCTTTCTATTTGTTTTTTTGTCTATCTCTCGTGCTGTTTATCTCTCCGTGTATTCACCTATCTAATACCTACCTATCAATCTAACTTTAAAGACACTGAAAATCTCACTGAATGCTTTTGGAATTCATCATGACACCTGGGAGACTGCAGCCAGAGACCGAAATTCGTGGCGTGCATCATTACGAAAGGGTGCAGTCACTTGTGGGGCAACCAGGACTGCAAGAGCTGTGAAGAAAAGGCAGAACAGAAAAACCACTGCAGGAAATCCTCCTCCAGAAACGTCAAGCATTCTTTTTCCACATTGTCAAAGAACATTTCGAGCCAAAACAGGCCTTATCAGCCATCTTAGAACTCACGGCTCCATACTTTCAACCCCACTGGATGAAATGAATGGATATCATCATTCTTGATGGACAAATAACAACAACAACATCAATCTAACAGCTACCCAACTAAACATCTATCTCACTACATACCTAATTACCAGCCCAGTCTTCCGTTCTGTCAAGAACCCTCTGGCCACACATGATTTGAATCTCTCACTCCAAACAACGCCACCACTTCTTTGACAAAAAACAGATTGTGTCACAACGCTCGGCCAGCTAAAACCACCAAGTGCTCTTCTAAACCCCAATGAAATCCTGATAATAAAGCCTTGGCTTTTGTTGCCTTTGCCATTCTCCATTTACATGAGATATTTTCAGACCTATTAATAACCACGTTAATGCAGATTGGAAGAAGATAATTAAAGATAGAGGAAAGCAGCGATAAGTAATAGGAATAATAAAAATATGCCATTTCATAAATATGATAAGCAATGAAAACTAAAATTGCAATGGCTTTGCTGAAACGCTATTCACGAGAAATATAAGCTGCAAAATATCCTTTCCAAATGTGAATAATCGGAGCTGATAGAGCTTAATGTAGTTTTCTTTTCACGTCACCGAGCTAACCTTGGCCTGAATCGATAGTTTCTGTATTTTTTATCGTTAATGTAGAGAAAAACTGTAGTTAGGATCAATTGTTTGTTGATGAAAGCTTCTGAATCCGTTTGTGGGTGAGGTCAGCTGAATATGAATTGTTTATCATGGGCCTAAATATTCTTGACCCATTCTTGAATTATTAGCTTAAATGAAGTGTATGTAAATTAACGCGCGATGTTCTGATAAGAACATCATTCACTTAATGGTTATCTCATAAATCTAGGGAAGATATGGCTAGCTCACATACCTGCCGACCTGGTGGTCCTGAGTTTGAATACCCCCTCAGGAGGATTTTAATAATGCGTCTGCATTTCCAGGTCGACCCAGTTTAAAATGGATGCCACGAAATATTTTGGGAAGTAAATATGGTAGTCGTGATATTGACAGAATCACACAGAGATAGAGGGTGTATTTTTAATGACTCCGTAGTGTTTGAAAATATTGTCGGTCCAAGTTTTATGTCCACCCTCTGTAAAGTTCATGCAACATAATAGGTAAATACAAAACTTGGACTGGCAATATTTTCAAACACTGCACAATCATTAAAAATAAACCCTGTAGAAGAGGAACAAGAAGACATGAGATGATAACACAGAGTGCATCAAAAACCACACTACCTGAGCTGGGCAAGGTGCAACATCAAGCACAGGAGGGATGAGATCAACCCATATAAGTAGAGATAGAGAAGATGAGGAGGACACAAGCACCGAGAGAGCGCATAGATACGAGAATGCTAATACAAGCAGGAAAGTTCTTCAGCTTTCCAGGCCACCCTATGAAGGAAGATTTGAAAACCAAGCTACGTGGCGGTTGAAAAGAAGCGGTTTTATTCACCAGACCAAACGACTCTTCAGAGAAACTAATGATCTGCTCACAGTTGGTATCCCTTGAAAACTACTCCAGAACGAACTACATGAAAAGGGGAACATAGTCTATCACTACAAATCCAGAGAAACTGGGAAGGAATATTTGACAAGGAAGAACAGAACAGTGTACAGCGCAGAACAGCCACTTTCAGTTTCCTTGATGAAGAATATCCACAGGACCTCTGGATCCGAGTCTACACAGATGGGTCAGCACAAGATGCTATTCGAAATGGAGTGGTGGGAGTATAATAGAATACCCAAATAATACTAGGAACACGGCCAGAGTACCAACTGCCATAACTATGATGCGGAAATACAGGCAATGAAGATAGCAACAGAGACATTACTAAATTCCAACCATGGTACACAGCCTGTGGTGCTATTGACAGATGCAAAATCAGTACTCGAGGCCCTCCTGTCTAGGAAATTGCCAGTACTACGGACACAATTTTTTCGTTATTGTTTTGTTTTATGATTATCAACATCTGCAGGTGTCGATATTTCAGCGTGTTTCTTCTCTGTCTTCGATATTATGAATATTCTTCTCAAACCCCAGGTCATAGCTGCATCCAGCCTCTCAATTTCTTTACTTATTGTCCGCATCTTCCCCATTGTATTACTCAGCGTCCAGCATCATCATCATTTCATTTCACATTGTCCAGCCACTTCATAATTTCATTACTCATTGTCCAACCACTTCATAATTTCATTACTCATTGTCCAGCCTGTTCATAATTTCCTGTTTCATTGTCCAATCTCTTCCTCATTGTGTTACTCATTGTCCAGCCTCTTCATAATTTCCTTACTCATTGTCCGGCCTCTTCATAATTTCCTTACTCATTGTCCAGCCTCTTCATAATTTCATTACTCATTGTCCAGACTCTTCTTAATTTCATTACTCATTGTCCAGCCTCTTTATAATTTAATTACTCATTGTCCAGCCTCTTCATCACTTTATTGCTCATTGTCCAGCATCATAATCATTTCATTTCACATTGTCCAGCCTCTTCATCATTTCATTACTCATTGTCCAGCCTCTTTATCATTCCATTACTCATTGTTCAGCCTCTTTATCATTTCATTACTATCGTCTGTCTGGAAATTAATGTTGTCATTCACGATCAATTATTTTGAAAACTGTCTGTTGCATCGTTATGAAATTTTTCCTGCCGTCTTATATTTATCCTCACCCAAGGAATATGTCTTTGATAGGTCCAAAAGCAATTTAAATCATCGAAAGCGGCGACATTTCTTTGATGTTTTGGGGAAAATGTAGTAAATTCACGCTAACAAACTAGTCTTACAGTAAACCACGTTATTTCTGGTAAGGACACAAGTACAAGGCGTAGCCAGATTCGTATGGGAGTGGGTGCAATAAAAAAAATAGCTTAAAAGTCGACAGGCTCGACTGCATTGCACCGGGTTTTTATCCCATATGGCTCAGTCTCTTTCCGCAGGGCGGAAAACGTCGCACAAAGCACGAACTCCGTAGCTCCAGCGGCGACCCTCGGGAGTCTCCGAAAAAATGCACTCGTGAAATGAAGGAATCGAACATACAACCTTCGGAGCCCGAGTCAGACGGCTTGATCACTTCACCACGGAGACTCCCGAGAGGGGTGCAATGTGTAATATTAGTAAAGACAGAGAATTTACAGAGGCATGGGGTAAATAATGTGTAAATTGACAGGAAAGTAGAAGGAATATATTTCTTACCTTATTTTTCATTTCCTTCTTGTTTCTTCAGCTGCTGGTTAATAATTGTACACAAGTATTCATGTTACTAGAATGCATTTAGCTTTTTATATTGAGTTCGTGAAAGCTTCCAAATAGCTGTGTGTTAATGTGCGTTTGGTTTTTGTTTTTTCAATACCAGTTGTTTGTCACCGCTGAGGGCTTGCGGAATTGAAAATTTATCACTATGGAATACAAACTGTTGCCATTGACATTGTGCTGATGCTGTAATGTTTAGGGCCTACAACTCTTCTGAATATGTGGAGCAAAATATCCCAGTAGGTGTGCATGTGGATTAATGTCTGCGATCTGCCCAAACCTTAATCGGTGTCGAACGATTCCAGTATGTTGATGACTGCTATCGGTTGCATAATATTCAATCCATCCTTTCTCCAATAGTCATCTTCCTCTTTCAACACATAGTCCTCACATTTTTTCCAGCAACTTTTATCAATTTTTAATAGCGCGGTCTGAGTTAGTATCTTGACGTCAGACAATTTGAATTGATTGATTGATTGATTGATTTAGAAACCGACATCACAACATTCGGGTCATTCCTATAAGCGCTCCGTCCCCATCCTCAGCAGCCAGCGAAGAGTTCCAACACCAATAATTCCAGTAGCAACCTGATTATATATCCGTCTCGCCTTTCCTCTGAGCGTCGAGCCTCGGCCAGATCCCCTCGTCACTCCTCGCTGCCTCATTCTTGCCAGACTATGGTGATCCATTTGCTCCTCCGAGGTGTACTCGTGCTCCCACAAGGCCGCAACCACGTCTGCCTTGTCATGCATCAATGCCGTAGGTATTTTGTCTTCTTGGGCAACTACATTGTGATATGATACATTGTCCATAATTAGACAAGACGGTCTATCTAGGGATAGAAGCACTGTATTCTCGAGCCAATCGCTAAATACATTGCCATTCATCTCATTATGATAATCCCTATTGTCTGTATGCTTTGATACGAACACGAGTCCAGCATTCTGTAGTAAACCATTTTGAGTACTACCAGCATGGGCTGTGACGAAACGCTGTCCTTTACTACTGGGCACATATCGCGTTATCTTTCCGTCCACTGATTGCCATTCCTTTTCACTTGTGTGGTGCGCATTGATCCAGGTTTCATCCAAATACACTATGTCATAATTTTATTTGCGCATTTCCCTTATTTCACGTAGGTATCTGCTTCTCGTGGCTCCTAAATGCGGTTGCTCGCAAATGGTATTTCTACCTCTCTTGTACTTTCTAAACGTGAAGCCTTATATGAAAGGACCCACATTAATGACACACCTCTGAAGATAACTGCGAAACCACTCTACACTCCCCGTTTCACTTCTCAAGGCTCTTTTCGTAAGGCCAATTCCTTGAAAAACGTGAAAATTTACTATTGAACGCTCATGTTACCTCGTGAAGATGTAATACCTCTAATAATGTGCACTTCATCTCTGTCCCGTAAATTATATACCGCATATAAACAAACTTTGAAATCTGCTGTACAATCTCCAGAACAAAAATTATTTTGTTGGGTGGACATCATGATAAGGTTATATGCTAAATCGCATCATTTTCTCTCAGCTGGTTACTGAGATATGGAATTTTATATTGGGGCAGACAAAAATAAATGGACTATAGTTGTTCGCCTCTTCATTATTTTATTACTCAATGTCCAGCATCATCATCATTTCACTTCACATTGTCCAGCCTCTTCATCATTTCATTACTCATTGTCCAGCCTCTTTATCATTTCATTACTCATTGTCCGCCTCTTCATTATTTCATTACTCATTGTCTGGCATCATCATCCATACACAAGAACAGGTGAAAACAATTGTTCAGTGAGGTAACCACTTTTTAACTTTTGATATTTTTAATTTTCGTGACGTGAATTGTTATTTAAAAAGATTTTAAAGTCAAAAGGATCAACTTCATTGCATCTGGTTTTATCCCATATGGGCTAAGTCTCTTTCTGCAGGGCGGCCTGCTGATAGCATCGCACAGAGCACGAACTCCGTAGCTCCATCGACGCCCCCCCCCCCCCCCGGAAGTCTCCGAAAAAATTTGCACTGGTGAACCGAACGAGGTAGGGCGGAATCGAACCCACAACCTTCAGATCGCGAAGCAAGTGGGGTAACCAGTTCGCCATGGAAACCCCCCCCCTCCTCCCTCAATTCCCCATGAATGTTTGCAAAATAGTCATAGCTATGGAGGTTCTTTGATTTATCTATGTGTCACAACTTCCGTCAGATGTCGTTGTGTGGTCTAGACATTAAAATACGTGTAACCTCTTTTATTTCTGCATCTTTTACTGTATATGGTGCAAACTGAAATGTGCGCTTCCGAGGAAGCCACAACGCATTAAGTTTTCATCATCATCATGTGCCATGCCTATAGGCGTTAGTGGTTATGGGAGTCGTGGATTAGCTTTGTGTTTTTGTCTCGACCATTCCACGTGGCCAAACTCTAAATATATTAAGTTTTATTAACGAATAATTATAAACCCTCCTTCTCGATTTCCTCCACTCACTTCATTAAAATAGTTTGCTGACCACTTTCAAACTTTGTTTTTAAAACTGAAATGTGTCAAGGCATGCCTTAAAACTCTTGTGGGCTGTGTCATGTCATATCTTAGAATACATGTATTTATAGTTTCGTCTCTGGCTTTATCTTATTTCAAAATGTTCGATGTTTGTAAGCATTGTCTAGTTGTAAATGTCGAGGAGATTGTGTGATAAAACCCGTGTTTGTCTAACTGTAAATGTCGAAGTGATCATGTGATACAACTCATCTGTGTCAAACAAATGTTGAAGAGATCGTCTTATAAAACTCATCTCTGTCTAAACACCTTTATTTAAGTAATCAAATAAAGGATTCTTTTAAACTGTGAAGCATATTAATTATATTCTTGTAGGACCTATTGGCTCGGCATTTGATGGGTGATGTTGTTGAATATAACACCGGCTGTCTTTGCTTCCCCGTAAATTTCCTTGTACCCAATTGAGGCTGGGTCAGCATGGGAGCCCTAGGTTCCATTTGTTTAATTAAAAATCCGCCTAGATGGGGTTTTGAACGCATGGCCGCCAACCCGTGAAGTTAGCGTACAAGCCACTAGGCCACCATTACTGCCGTGTATGGATGTGGGAACCCCACTATAGAATGCGCGACTCGATAAAACAAAAGTACATAAAATAGGCAAATATCTACTTTTGGATTTCTCTGTTCCTTTAGTACAACATTTAATGATTTAATGTTAAAATACTGCCTCCTTATCTCTTGGGGTCTCTTCGCTCAAGGCTTCCCGCATCGCGTTCCTATTTTCACACAACTGTTTGATAACAAACTCTCCACACTTTTTCTGTGGATTGTTGAGTGGATGCAGCTGCTTCGTATCCTTCAGCAAACTCTCCACTCCTTCTATTATCATAATGTGTTTACATGTTGTACATTCCTCCTGCTCTTCGTTAAACGAGATACCACATAAAGTGAACTCCAGATGTAGCTGTGTTGGGGCAGAGGGCGCTCTCTCCCTTCAGGAAAATGTATGTTGATCTGTATGTCGTGTTGTTTCGGTTGTTTTTACTGTTGATTGTGTTACTGACGTGTTGGGAACGTACTACTGTCAAATGTCTTTGATACTTCTCCCCCTTCCTCCTTCTCCTATTATTATTATTATTATTATTATTATTATTATTATTATTATTATTATTTGTAGCATCATCCTGTTTATCATCATCATTATTATAATTTTATTATTTTCTCCTCCTCCGGTTTCTGCTTCTTCTTCTTCTTCTTCGTCTTCTTCTTCTTCTTCTTCTTCTTCTTCTTCTTCTTCTTCTTCTTCTTCTTCTTCTTCTTCTTCTTCTTCTTCTTCTTCTATTTCTACTTCTTCTCCTCCTCCTCCTCCTCCTCCTCCTCCTTCTCCTTCTTCTTCTTCTTCGTCTAAGTATTATTATGATGATTATGATTATGATTATGATTATGTTGATTATGATTATTATTATTATTATTATTATTATTATTATTATTATCACCATTAGCAGTAGCATAATCTGCTTGCTGTATTTGTCATGATTATTATTAGATCATCACATCATCACTCATCATCATACTTCTTCGATACCATCTTATTAATATTTTCTCCTCAACTTCCTCTCCTCTTTCTTCTTCCTCATTTTCATCTCTTCCTCCTCTCTCTCCTCCTCATTCTCCTTATCATCGTCATTATTCCCCTCGTCCTCCTTCTTCATGTGCTTTGGTCAGGAGCAGACACCAGTGATCACCACTCACGTATTTTATGCTGGGTGGTCAGCATAGCTGATGGATAAGAGCGCTCGTTCTTAAACTTCCGGTGTGCCGATGACGAAGTAGCGGGGTCAACCCCTACACCGGTCAGTTTGAATAAATTATTTACTTCTTGTCCTTGGCTTCGGGACGTAAATTACAAGTACCTCTGAAGTCGAAGTAGGTTCGCCTGATGGCGAGGGACACTGGTAATGGGACAAGCTAATCCACACGCAAAAATCAACCCAGTGCACTAGAAGTAGTAGCACATGTGTGGACTACGTTTGAGTGCAAAGCGAGAGAACAAAGCCAAAAACAAACATATTTTATGTTGTCTGATATTTTGACGTAGACAGTGCTGCTTCTACTAGCATACGTTTTCCGGCTGTTTCAGTTTCCACATACATCTTTCTCTGGCTTCCTCTGTCTCTCAGACCTAGTATCGATCTAATTTCTCTTGTCCTCCAGTTCTCTTGTTATGCGCCATAAATTGCCCGTGTCTTTCCCTTATAGTTTTGATAAGTGATCTAGCAAAATCCTGCAGCTCGTCGTGTCTTTGTTTGCCAATGTTGAGGAGCATGGTTGAGAGGTTACGGTCTCCGCATCAGGTTAAGAAAGTAGTGGGTTCAATGTCAGCATAGGGCTGGACATTTTTTCAAAAATCACTGGTATTAATGATATTACAAAGCCCCCTGATCTCTTGGGTAGTGAGAGGGGAGGCCTAGTCTTCTTGGATAAAGGTAAAAAAGATTAAGTCCCGTGTGCAAGTTGTGCATGACAGTAGGAAATCGTAAAATGTAGGCATTAAGGCCTTGCTCTGACAAAATTATTTGGAAAGAAAACCTATCCCATTGTTTAGTTTAGTTAATTTAGTCGACGGATCAACATCACGGCACAAGGGTGTAACCCATAAGTGCTCCGTTCTACTCCTAACTCAAGCTTGAGTCCGGAGAATCCCTCCTCAGTGCACGAACTCCGTAGCACTGGCGAGGTTCCTAAAATACTTTGGGTAGATTTCTAACTCAAAATTTTGCCCGGGCAGAATTTAGGCTACTCTTTTTCGATTTCCAACTGCCAAGGGATTTTTTACGTGCGTAACAATACACACAGGCGTCCGATCTCACTACCCAGTGACCAGGGGAAATTTTGTTACCAGAAGTCCACGTGAAAAAATCCCGGCCCTCACCGGGGCTTGAACCCGGGACCTCCAGCACACAAGACGGACATCATACCTGGAGACCATTCAACCCCCCTAACCCACTGTTTAATTGAGCCCAATACCTTGAAATAAAATATGTCCACAGAAAGCAAAACAAAGTTGGTTGCATATCCTCAACATGACGTCGCACTCAACCCCTCTATCCCACTGTTTAATTGAGCCCAATACGTTGAAATGGAATATGTCCACAGAAAGCAAAACAAAGTTGGTTGCATATCCTCAACATGACGTCGCACTCAACCCCTCTATCCCACTGTTTAATTGAGCCCAATACCTTGAAATGGAATATGTCCACAGAAAGCAAAACAAAGTTGTTTGCATATCCTCAACAGGACGTCACAGTCAACCTCAGCATGTTTTGGCTGTTTGTGATTTCTCGGCCAGTTTACGTTCAGTAGTTAACCATTGCTTTCTGAACAACCAGCACTCATACCATTGAATGAAGACCAACGCAAGGCGGTGTGCTGCCAAATCGCCCGCAGCTGTGTTTCGAACGCGGTATTCGGGATTACGAACTGCGTCCGAAACTCCTTCGCCACAGAGAAGCAAGCTGTACACAAATGCATTCCCAAGTGGGACATTCTGAGCCGTAAGGTGTGGAACTGGGTGTGTCGCACTTTCCTTGACAGATGAACGAAGGAGAGGAAGAAGTTTACCAATTGAATTTAAAGCATAGTACGTGAGGATTTTGCCATCAGTAGCTGGATGGCGGTCTGGTGTCACCTGTAGCTCATGACTGTCGCTACCGGACGAGGATGTCCTATGACAACCATTAAGGTCGTTCACTGGATCTGAAATGATTTTTTTTCATGAAGTCTTGGGAAGATAATGTGGTGGTTTCCCCTTGCCTTCCGCATCCACATGGGAGTTTGCTAACTCAGCCTTTGACAGCCATTTCCGATTGTCAGGACAAGTGAGTGCCCTGCTCTGCTCAGCTGCAGAGTTGTCCACTTATTCCCCTGAGGATGATGCTGGATGGATTGAGACGGTGGCATGGAGGAATATCATCAGCGGAGTTGATCCAGAAAACCAAAGACCGAGATCTGTGGAAAGTCATGAACGCCTACGCCAGCCGGCATGGCACTTGATGATGATGATACTGATGACGTGAGGATGTATTTTTTTTTTTTTCCCTCGTTTCCATCCTGTCTCGGGATATTGCGGTCAACACCAGAATCTTTCAGCTGTATGTTGATTCCTAGGCTAGATTACGCTCATCAGCACGCCACGACTTTCTGAGCGACCGGCTCCATACTCTCATAAGTCACTTTTGCAATTCGAACCACTGCTAATTCTCGTCGCGTCACGTGACGAGAGTATTCGGGGTTAGCGGAGAAAGCTGCTAACACCTCGGCCATCGAGCCGGCGTATGGTGTAGCAATATCAGGAAGTAGGTCACCGACCCATTCACACGTCTTATGTATACTGAGCATGTGGTGCTCTACCCACAGTTGTATAGACCAATCGACACTCGGGGCTAACGTAGTCAGTATTACATCAGTCGCTTTTACTTTTCTAGGCACTTCCTGGTACCCGGTTGAGGCCAGGTTGAGTAGGTTAATTTTATTTTTATTTTAAAAACAGGTCAACGTGTCAGCCTGTCTCTCCTGGAAACCCGAGCTGTGTTTCTCACGCATTTCATCTGACATGTGACGAGTTGCCTCTGGTGGGATGTTGATAAGGACATATTTTGGGGCTGATAACAAAGTGTTGGAAGCAAAATACAGCATATCATTTATCACCTGACTTCCATCGTAGTCTTGGGGTGTGTGAATAATGGCGGCAGCTGATTAGCCACTCTGATGGTCAGGAACGCCCGTGTGTTACCGGGGTTCATTAGGGCAGAAACAACAGCAGCACTGTAGTCCATCATGCATATTGTAAGAGGCTATTAAGGAGTGTTGGTGGGTGACTAACTATCTCACCCTATACAAAACGATAGCTGCAAAATCAAAATAATCATGAACACACCTACAAAGGGCTTGGGGTGAGTTATTTACTTAGTCGAAAGATCATCCCCATTGCGCATCGAACCATTCAGTTCATAAGTGCTCGGATCCCCTCCTCAGTAAATTCCGCAGCGTGTAGCGGCTCACGACACCAGTTCTGTGTTGGTTTATTCTTCTCCTTTGGCTTCGTGCATAGTATTCTTGTTTGGCCAAACCTATTTTAACGGTCAGTTCTCGCAGTAAGACCATGCTTGTAGATTGACAGTCATCACTTGGTTCTCGCAAACGACTTACTTCTTGTAGAGCATTCAATATATCAGCCAGGTCCATGCTCGCCCGCCCTCCACAGTAGCTTTACCTGTAAGCCTGTCAGCCCCCGCATTTCCTTGTACACCCGCATGCACTGGCACGAAAATACATCTAATCTTTTCCAGCCGTGACCGCTCCAGAGACAACAACCAATGTCCTCGGACCCACCAAATCTCTATTTTCCTGAACATACAAGGACTTAGGTTGAGTTGCGTGAGGGCCGATGCTTTAGTGGCAGATTAAAAGCATCTGAAGAAGCTGAATGAAGTCAGGAAACGCCCCAAGACTTCTGGGAAGCAAACCCCACATCACTCTTGGTCAGTAGACGAACCACTCCAATGCTCCGTGAGGTTTAGAGCTGAAACAACAGAGAGATGATTTGGCAATAGGATCCAGAATGCTAACGCTGGGGCAAATTGAAGATAATCAACTGTCTACAGCGAGCGACTGGTTGACCGAAATCATAAGTCATCGTCCCTACATTTACAACTATCCATTGATGTTACGAACTGCTTTTTCAAATTATATTATGAAAATATTAGCTCAGCTAACGAACTTCCTATTAACAGCGTGATGTTGCTGATTTTGTTGTTGTTGTTGCTGTTGCTGTTGCTGCTGCTGCTGCTGCTGCTGCTGCTGTTGTTGTTGTTGTTGTTGTTGTTGTTGTTGTTGTTGTTCTCTTCCATTTATGTCGTTAGGTGTCGTGGGAAGAAGTATTTGAAGTTCCAGCGCCTGTGTCAAGAACCTTTCCTTCAAGTTCCTCCATGATTTGTTAGCAGTATTATTTAGGATCAAGTAAATTCCCCAAAGGTTTGCTAGGCTAGAATTCACGCGTAAAACAAATATCCTTTTTGGAGAAGAAATTGGTAATGAACTATCTGGATTTGTGGAGGGAAAGGGCACAAACATCGCAATATGTATTCTCAAGACACTATTAGAAAGAGCTGTAGAGGTAAAACCAGATCTGTAATTATGCTTCATTGATTACACATAGCGGACCATAACCATAGTAGACCATAACCTACAACTATCTGTCGGCTGCTCTACATCTTCATCCACCACCTGCACCCATGGCTTCACGTAACCCTGATCGGGGGGCTAAACGGGTACTCCACCTTGCCCAAGGGTGTCCCGTAGGCTAGCGGAGGGAAGGAGGCGCCTTACTTCTCCTTTGATAGGGGATACCCCTACCCCGCTACCCACTGTTTTCCCTGTACAGTGAAAATATTTTCAGAAATATTGAAAATATGGAAGGAATCAACATTGGGGGACGATGCATCAATAACATTAGATATGCAGATGATACAGTCTTGATTGCAGACAATGAACAGGACCTGCAAAATTTAGTAGATGCGGTTGTTACACATAGTGAACAACAAGGGTTAGAATTAAATTGTAAAAAGACACAGATTATGGTCGTCACTAAGAAGAACGAAATACCACAGTGTAATATACAAGTAAATGGGAATACTCTTCAACAAGTGAATAGGTACAATTACCTCGGAACAGTAATAACATCTGATGGGAGATGCCTTGAAGAGATTAGAACAAGAATCGCCATGGCAAAAGTAGCCTTTAGCAAGATGAAAAACATACTGACCAATAAAAAGATGTCAATTGAAACGAGAAAAAGAGTGTTGAGATGCTACATAGAACCTGTACTTTTATATGGATGTGAAGCTTGGACAATGAGCAGCCAGGCTGAAAAATATCTGATGGCTGTAGAAATGTGGTTTCTGAGGAAAATGCAAAGAATACCATGGACAGCCAGAAAGACCAATGAACAAGTCCTTCAAGAAACAAATGAAGATCGTAAACTGATCAGAGACATTAGACGTAGACAGTCACAATTTTTTGGGCATGTTATGAGAAGAAATGATTTGGAGAACTTGGTGACAACTGGTAAGATCGAGGGGAACAGACCAAGGGGAAGACCTAGAAACAAGTATCTGGATGGCTTGGCCTTGTGGCATGGTCGAGACAAAAACACGGAACTGATCCACGACTCTGTTGATCGAGTGAGATGGCAGAACATGACCGCCCACGCTTACCGGCATGGCACATGATGGATGGATTACACATAAACATTTGACAATGTGAAGCATAAAGAAATAATACAATTACTAGAGAAACTGAACACTGACGGAAAAGATCT
Source organism: Cepaea hortensis (assembly GCA_963921405.1). Lineage (NCBI taxonomy): Eukaryota > Metazoa > Mollusca > Gastropoda > Stylommatophora > Helicidae > Cepaea > Cepaea hortensis. The sequence continues at coordinate 106,595,586 of OY992882.1, forward strand.
GCGAATTGTAAAGAACATATATTAGCAGCAATCAGCAGCCATAAGAACCGACAACCTTGTAGGAACATTTCAGTGTATAAAGAAGGGCGTCAGACAAGGTTGTGTATTGTCTCCTGATTTGTTCTCATTGTACAGTAGTGAATATATAATGAGATCTACAGAAAATATGCCAGCGATCCTGGTTGGTGGACATAATACCGTCTTAATAGCAACAAGGCAGAACGATCTACAGGAAATGATAGATACAGTGGTTGTGGAGAGTGAAAGAATGGACCTTAGTTTAAATAACAGAAAGACAGAAATCATGGCGATAACAAAGAAACAGATTGTGCCTTCTTCTTCTTCTTTCGTTCGCCTGAAATAAGCCTATAACTGCAATGTTGTCTCTTGTATGAATCCAACAGTCTTTTTCAGATCATTCAGCGGTCCATAGAGTTTATCTTCCACTGTTGTCTCTCTAGGCCAGAAGGTTCGCCTGGATATGTTGTAGTTTGGGCAATCCTGGAGTATGTGCTCTGCTGTCTGCAACGCCAAACCACATGTGCACATGGCTGAGTCACCAATCTTGAATTTTGTATACATGTGGTTGCGTAATCTATTGTGTCCTGTTCTGAGGCGCAGAAGAATGACCTGTTCTGGTCTGTCCATAACGTGGTAGTCGTCTTGAGTAAGGTTTGGTGGCCTTCTGACTGATTTGATCATTCTTTTCTTTTGGTGGTATGAAATAGGCACATCAGGTTGTTCTTCTTTTGCTCCTTCCTTAGCCAATCGATCAGCTCTGTCGTTTCCGGGTACTCCACAGTGGGATGGTATCCACTGTATGGTGATCTTACGCTGACTGCTAAGTTCAGAAAGTAGTGTCCTCAGAACTGGTAATTTCCCAGACAGGAGCGCCTCTATTACGGATTTTGCATCTGTCAATATCACCACAGGTTGTGTACCATGGCTGGTATTTTGTAATTTCTCTGTGGCTATCTTGATTGCCTCAATTTCAGCATCGTAGTTATGGCAGTACTTTCCTGTTGGAATTCTGGCTGTGTCTCTAGTATTATTTGGGTATTCTACGTACACTCCCGCTCCTCCATTTCGAACAGCATTTTGTGCTGACCCATCTGTGTAAACTCGGATCCATAGGTCCTGTGGGTATTCGTCATCAAGGAAGCTGAGAGTGGCTGTTCTGCGCTGTACACTGTTCTGTTCTTCCTTGTCAAATATTCCTTTCACTTTTGACTGGATTTGTAGCGATATTCTATGTTCATCTTTCCACGGGGTTCGCTCTGGAATGGTTGTCAGGGGGATACCAACTGTGGGAAGATCGATGGTTTCTCTGCAGAGTTGTTTGGCCTGGTGGATGAAATTACTTCTTTTCAACCGCCCCATAGCTAAGTTTTCAAATCGGTTCTTCATAGGGTGGCCTGGCAAGCTGAGAAACTTTTCTGCTTGTATGAGTGTTTTTGTATCTCTGCGTTCTCTTAAAGCTTGTGTCCTCCCCATTTTCTCCATTGCTACTATAGGGGTTGATCTCATCCCTCCTGTGATGACTCTAAGAGCTTGATTTGCACCTTGTCCAGCTCCTGCAATGTAGTTTTGGATGCTGAACACCACGCAGTTGACCCGTATTCCAAGTGTGGTCGTATGCTCTGTTGATAAACTTTGCTAAGTATTTTCCCACTGACTCCCCAAGTGGTTCCAGTTAGCTTTCTCAGGAAGGCAATTTTCCTTCTGGCTTTTGCTACTGCTTTTTTGATGTGTTTTCTCCATGTCAGCCTGTCGTCGAATGTTACACCAAGGTATGTTGGTTCCTTGTCTTCTCTTAGGGGTGTTCCATTTATCTGAATGCTCCCTGCCTTTTGTTTCGGAGAAAGGGTAAATAGAGTGGTGCTGCACTTGTCGGTGTTTATGCTGATACACCATCTATCCGCCCATGCAACAAATGTATCTACAGCTATCTGTAGCAATATGGTGGCCACTGATGCATGTTCATTTGCGCTCCACAAAACCAGGTCATTAGCGTACATTGCCGCTTTAATTCCATCGGGTAGATTAGCAACAAGATCATTGATGAAGATTAGAAAAAGTGTTGGGGACAGGACTCCGCCCTGGGGAACACCGTGACGCAGTAGTACTTTCTTGCTCTTGAGACCGTCTATCTGTACTCGGGCTCTTCTGTTGTGCAAGTATGCTTTTACCCATTTGTACATTCTTCCATTGACTTTACAGTTTCTCAGTTTCTTCATCAGACCTTCTTTCCAGACTTTGTCAAAGGCTTTCTTCAGATCTATCCAAGCCGCAAGTACCAGCTTCTTCTCTTGGAATGCATCCTCAACTTCTTGAGAGAGGTAAGTTGTCTGATCTTCCGTAGAGTAGCACTGCCTAAAGGCAGCCTGTTGTGGCACAAGGATGTTTTCACTTTCAATGTACCACTGTAGTCTGTGATTGATGACGCGTTCCATTGTTTTGCAGAGACAACTGGTGAGGCTAATGGGTCTGTAGCTGGAGGCAATGGAACTGTCTTTCCCAGATTTTAGGAGGGGTATCATGATTGCTTCTCTCCAGACTTGTGGAACACTTCCTAAGGTCCATGTATTATTAAAGATCTGTAGCAGCTTTGCTTTGGCCTCTGTTCCTAGGTTCCTGATCATTTCATTGGAGATACCATCAGCTCCTGGTGATTTTCTCATTTTCAGTTTTGATATGGCTAGCTCCAGTTCACTGAATGTGATAGGTGTCTCCATAACCTCATGTACAATTTCCTTCTGTCCTGTATTTTGCCATTTCTCTCGAATCTCCTGTTGTTTCTCTGGACTAATTTCAATATTGTTATCTTGTGCGAACGAGTCCGCAAAATGGTCAGCTGCTTGCTTTCCTGTTAAGATGTTTCCGTCTTTATGTAGCGCAATTTTTGAGTTTCTCCCTGTGCCCTCATCGTTAAGCTGTTTTATTAGCCTCCATAACTTCCTTGCGTCTCTTTCAAAGTTCAGTGACTCTGTTTTCTCCTGCCAGCTTTTCCGTCTAGCCTGCAGTTGAGCCCTTTGAAATTTCGCTTTTGCGTGCTGATATTTATTGTGGTGCTCTTGGCTGGGATTGGCCTCTGCTTGTTTTCTACATACATCCACATCATTATGCAACTGTTCCAGTTCACTATTCCAGTAGGGTTTATTATGTTTACGGGCTCCTCTTGGTATTGTTTCTCGTGCTGCCTGTAGTATGCATTTCCCAAACTCTTCAACTACTTTATTTATGTCCTTCTCAGTGTTCAGGTTTCTAACCAGTATGCTGGTGCGATGCTTGTACATTGCCCAGTCTGCTTTCTTGTAGTTCCACCTCGAGAGGGTGCTGCTTTCACTTACAAGCTCATTTTCTACAGTTAGAAAGACTGGCCGATGGTCACTGCCACCAAGTTGTTTCCCAACAATTCGTGTAATGTTCCACTCCAGGTCTTGTGAATGAAACGCCAGGTCAGGTGTAGTTGTAGAGTGCCATGATCTCGAGTAGAAGGTATGTGGGTCAGACGACTTGTTAATCAGGATGAATCTATTCTCATCCTGCCAATCTTCCAATCTCTCTCCTCTCTGGTCCATGTGATCATAGCCCCAGCTCTGCGAATGGCTGTTGAAGTCGCCACACACAATCATTTTTCCTTTTAATGGTAGTGTGTCCAGTGCCTGTGGGCGGTCATTTGGACAGTAGTAATTGATCAGGTGAAAGTCTGTATTGTCTGTCTTAAGTTTAAGTGCCTGATACTCAGCCCCTTCCATGTGAACTTCAATTTGGGAAGCAGGAATGTTGTTTTTGGCAAGAGTCAGTATCCCACCCTTTCGCCTGTCCTTTCAGTCAGATCGGTAACACTGGTAGCCTCTGATTTTGAAGGCTATATTTTCGTTCAGGTGAGTTTCTTGCAAGCAGCATACACTTAAATTTTCATTGGCCAAGATGTTTTCTAATTCTATTCTTTTTTTGTTGATACCCTCTGCATTGCAGTGCATTATTTTAAGTCTTTGTTTGGTACGGCCAGACGGTCTATTGTCAGGCCCGCTGGACATATGAGAAGGACCTCCCTTATTTGTGGTTAGACCCTTACGAGGCATAAGGCCCGGCACTGCACCTGTCTGTGGGACCAGAGCAGGGCGAGCACCATAACATGTAGCAGTTGTCGACATAATTCACGGCGTTATTGCGTGGCAGCCTGATTTCTGTGGTGCGCCTCCTGGCTGGCTGCCTCCGTCTTCAGCACCTATCTTCTGCAAGAGTAGACTATGGTCTTACTCGACACAGGAACACATAATGCTGTTCTTCCGGTCTGTTATTTATAGATACAACCAAAATAATGACGTCACCGCCAGTGAAAAACAGCTTTAGTCACTGCGTTAGAGAGTACCCCAGAAGAAAAGTTAATTATACTTAATGACGTATTTACAAGAACCGTTGGTACGAACAATCCAAAATATTCAACAAAGAGGCACATGACTGAAAAAGTTGCCTTCACGATTCTGTTCTTCAGTACTTTGAATCAAAGCTCTTGAATCCCGAAAACATAAATATTGTGGACATATGCTATTTAGTACATTTGAATTTCTTCATTCGACTCTGGCAGACTCTCCTTGACCTTAACATAACAACAGAATGTTTACTTTGCAAATTGAAGTATTTGACATTTTATCAGCATTTTATTTCCGAACCAAACAGCCATGCCAGTAGCTTGTTGACCAAATCAAATGATAATGTCCAAAATGAGGAAATACGCATAAGAAAACCATCTCTAGAAATAAAATTACACACAGACCTTAACGTATCACCGGCCTATCAGCCATATTGGACCGGAACCTAATGTGCAATGAAAGTGCTGGACGTTATTTTGGGGCAAGTGCAGAAATGCAGATATCTAGGCACACGGGTAACATCAGATGGAAGATGCATCACTGAGATAAAGAGCAGAATAGGACAAGCACAAACTGCATTCTATCAAATGAAGAACGTTTTGTGCAATAAGTCACTGTCCTTGAACGTCAGGAAAAGAGTTCTTGCGTAGTACATACAACCAGTTTTAACATACGGCTGCGAGTCCTAGAAATTAATAAACAGGCGAAAACAATCCACGAAAGCCTTGGATATGTCGTTTTATAGAAGAATGCTGAAAATGTATTGGACAGCCAAAATGAGCAATCAGGCCGTTTTAAGGGAAGATGAGTCGCAAAGATAACTTATCACAAACATCAGAAGGGGGCAGTCATCGTTGTTTGGCTACGTTATGAGAAGACAAAAAAATGGAACATGTTGTTATAACCGGAAAGATTTGCGGGAAAAGAGATAGAGGAAGACAGCGTGAGAAGATACTTGACAGTCTTGTGACATGGCACGTAAGGGAGTCCCAACATGAAGTGATCCATAACGTCGGAGATCGTAATTTGTGGACAGGCATGATCGCCCACGCTAGCCGACAAGGCACCGGATTATGATTATTGTTTATTCAAGTTTTGCAATGTTGTTAGTGCAGTTGCCGTACGATCTTAGTTAGTTGCATATCCTTTATAGAACGTTGCAGTCAACCCCAGCATTTTTTGGCTGTTAGTGATTTCTTGCAAATTTATGTTTAGTAGTTTGCCATCATAAATGAACAAATTAGGAAGAGATTGGAAGCAACAGAGATGTGGTTCCTTAGACGAATGTTGCGAATTCCTTGGACTGCCAGAGTAACTAACAACGAATGCCTTAAAGATGCTAGCGAAACTAGAACATTATATACAACAATAAGAAAGAGACAAACAGCTTTTTTTTGATCACGTGATGAGAAGAGAGGCGCTGGAGAACATCGTGACAACTGGAAAGATCGAGGGGAAGAGAGGCAGAGGCAGACCACGAAAAATGGTGCTGGATGGATTGTGACGGTGGCATGGAGGAATACCAACGGCAGGGTTGATCCAGAAAGCCAAAGACCGAGATCTGTGGAGATTCATGAACGCCTACGCCAGTCGGCACGGCACTTGATGATGATGAGTTTGCCATTGCTTTCTGATCGACCGGCACTCATACTTTTGTATTGAAAACCAACGCCAGGCGGTCTGCTGTCAAATCGCTAGCAGCTGTGTTTCGAACGCGATATGCGCGATTGCGAATTGCGTCTGTAAAGCCTTCGCCAAAGATTCGACCGTACGATCTACTTTTCATGAACTCCAGTTATCGTGAGATTTGAAATGTAAACAGTAAACACTACTATGTTTTTTTTTTCTTTGACAGTGTAGTCAAGGCATCAGATCAACTGTCAAGAGATCTGAAGATGAGAAATACATAATTCTTTTTTTTTTTTTTTAAGACTATAACCATTCGCATTGAAACATGAAACTATCAACGCTAGAATCTGACGAAATAGCTTTAAGTCACTATACCTCAGGATATACTGAAACTTCTTCTGCTGCGTTCATCCAGAGTTTTTTTTTCCCGGACGTGATTGCGTTGTGCCTGTTTACAGCAGAGTTGCGTTCTTGCGCCGTTAGGCCGACACATCCGACTTCTACGACCATTTGTTGACCGGGTTAACCTTCCCGGGGATATACTGAAACGATAACAATAATGTTGACTTGAAATGTAAGCTGCAGCTTGTCCTTCAACCCACCATCTCTAGACAACAGCAGCTCCAGAATCCACGTCCAGACAGAACGTTGAGCAAGAAATAAGATATCCAGGTTCCGCTGTTTGTGACATCTCCTGTCCGTTATCTCCCCATGTGTCCGTTCTAATTAGTAATACAATCTTCTAAGGCTGCTCGCAGCGCTGTCTGCTCTTGTTTCCCCAATCGTATCCACGTATATTCCACGTTGGGCCGCTGGGAATCAATCACCAGTTATGACAGTGCCCAGGACAATATGCATGCAGAATTCGAAACTAACATCACCATGTGCCACGCCGATAAGAGTGGGTGGCCATGTCTCGCCATCTCACACGATAACCAGAATTGTAGATCAGCTCTGTTTTCTTGTCTCGATCATGCCACGTGACCAAGCCACCCAAATATTTACTTCTCTGCCTTCCGCTTGTTCGTTTCTCCTCAATCTTGCCAGATGTCACCATGTTCTCTAGTTTATTTCTACTCATAATGTGCCCCAACATTTTTCAGTGTCTACTTCTAATTTTTCTAACACGTTTACTTTCTTCATTTGCTTACTTTAGGAAATTCTCATTCGTTTTTGTGTCTGGCCATGGTATCCTTTAGTTAGGAAGCAAATACAACCTGAAATAGGAGAAGAACAATGTGGGTTTGTAGAAGGCAAGGGTATAGTAAATGCTGTGTATATACTGAGAACAGTAATTGAACGTTCTATAGAAGTAAAAAAAGATCCACACCTTTGCTTTTTTGACTACACAAAAGCTTTCGATAAAGTGAGACATGTCGACATGATAAGGATGCTTGAAGATCTACAAATTGATGGATAAGACCATAGACGTGTAAAAAACATATATTGGAAACAACAAGCTGCCATAAGAATTATTAATGAAGTAGGTCAATATCAGCCTATTAACAGAGGTGTGAGACAGGGATGTGTAGTGTCTCCTGATCTTTTTTCCGTGTACAGTGAAAATATTTTCAGAAATATAGAAGATATGGAAGGAATCAACATTGGGAGGACGAGGTATCAATAACATTAGAAGAAGAAGAGTGTTGAAGTGCTACATAGAACCTGTACTTTTGTATGGATGTGAAGCGTGGACAATGAGTACCAGGCTGAAAAACATCTGATGGCTGTGGAAATGTGGTTTCTGTGGAAAATGCAAAGAATACCATGGACAGACAGAAAAACCAATTAGCAAGTCCTTCAAGAAACAAATAAAGATCGTAAACTGATTAGAGACATTAGACATAGACAGTCAAAATTGTTTGGGCATGTTATGAGAAGAAATGAATTGGAGAACTTGGTGACAACTGGCAAGATCGAAGGGAAGAGACCAAAGGGAAGACCAAGAAGTAAATATCTGGATGGTTTGGCCACGTGGCATGGTCAAGACAGAAACACGGAGCTGATACACGACTCTGGTGATCGAATGAGATGGCAAAACATGACCGCCCATGCTTATCGGCATGGCACATGATGGATGAATGGTATCCTTTGCATTTTCTTCAGAAACCACATTTATGTTGTCATTTGTTATGATTCAGCTTGTCTGCTCCTTGTCCACGTTTCGTATACATACAAAAGTGCAGGTTCTATGTAGCAACATAAACACTCTTTTTTCTTGTTGCAATTGACAACTGTTTTTACGAAACTAATAAACGTATAGGTACAATTCTGCCATCACCTGTCAAAATAAAATAAGCTGAATATAAACTACGTATGACCGACATTACATTACACTTCTTCAGTCACACTTTTTAAGGTTGCGTGCCCTTTGCATCACGTTGCATTTTCTCGCAGTGCCAGTTGGCTGTTTTCGCTTCTCGATCTCTTGGCTAAGATCAAAGTGCAGATTTATCCGCACTTGATCTAGCCTCGGTCAGCAACAGAGGCGGTCATCCGAATGCCACACAGGGTCTTGGAACTTAATGGGGCGGCTCTTGCCCCTGGGGAACCTTGTACCCTGTAAAAAGTTATTTTTAAAAAACAATTGGCAGTTGGTCATTTCTCAGCCTTGTAGCTAAGATCAAATTGTCTTGCTATTAGTACCGAGAAAACGTAACAAATAATAATCACTGACCACTAACATTGGCATATGGGCTTCGGTGGACCACATTGGCCGAAAGGCTCATTGTGGGTCTAAGAGGCCTTGAAAAAAAAAATTGTCTGTGATTTACTAGGCGATTTTACGTTCAGTATTTTGCCACTGCATTCTGGACTAGAAATCAACATTTAAGTCCTCCAATTGATCGATGTGTGAAACGAACCCCCTCTAACCCCGGACACCAGAGACAGTTTCAGCGTGAGAGTGTTAAACCTTTCCGTCACGTCGACTACATGTGGCTTACTATGCAAATGCACAATATAAAAGTTACTGAGAATATGGCGACGGGTGCGTTGGTGTGATGGCCAGACGTTAGTGGCATGAGCGCGCTCTGACCAGGGTTCGATGTTCGCTAAGGGAGGGGAATACTAGCCACCCATTCCCATGTGCACTCGGGCCTACAAACATGTGATGGTCTTATCACTTCACATACACACAGCACGTTCCTGTTTTTTTTTTTTTTTTTTTTTGAAATACAGAGTTTGCATTTTTAATTTGAATGCATTGGATTGAATGCCAAAATGTTGTTATAATTTGTGGAATTTGTTTTCAGAACAGCCTTTATAGATCATATACCCTCCCCCTTTTCTTGGTTTCAAAAGTATGCAACAGATATTGTATGCCTCGCCTCCTCAGATAAGTGCCGATATCAGAGGGTGCTATGTGCGTACGTTAAAAAAATCCTGGAGTATTATAAAGCATTAAGAGTAAACAGTCGTTGCCCAGTTTTAAAACAAAAATAGGAAACGTCCAGCACAAAAATATATAAGTGAAACAAATGAAAGATCATTTTACACGTCTTGATGACCATTGGACATATAATGCCGGCTCCATATTTTTATAGACCAATCGGCATTCGAGTGGCCATGGTGTAAGCATCACGCCTATCGCCGCTACTTCTCAAGTTATTTCATGGTGTTCAGTTTAGGCTGGGTAGACAGGGAAGCTCGGGTTATTTTTTTTTAAATCCTTATTGATGCGAGTTGGAACTCATGTCCAACGAGCAGGAAGGCAAGTATGCTGGACAGAGCGTTACGGCTGCTCAAAATATATGTGATATTTACTGCTTATTTCAAGATTAACGAAGCATTACGCATGAGAATTGTCAAATGTTATGTATATTCAACACTACTAAATGGCATCGAGACCTGGAGAATGAACAAGCAATTAGAAAGTCGAATAGAGGCCACGGAGATGTGGATATACAGAAGAATATGATGTAGTATTTCATGTGGGGGGGGGGGGGGGGGTGTTGTCAATCAAATGCAGTGATGTTGTAGAAAAACTGGTAATGAAAAGAGAGTTCATGGAAGAATTAACACAGAGGCAAGTGAAATATTTCTGCCACGTTAAAAGACATAACACTACTAGGGGGTAAGGTTGAAGGCAAGCGAGCAAGAGGTAGACAACGATATAAGTGGGAAGATAATATCAAGAGATGGATGAACAGCAATTTGACACAATGTACAGTCAAAGCAAGAATCAGACAGTGTTGGAAATCCATTGCAGCCATCCTTCAGTGTGGAGACGACACCTGATTGACTGATATCTTACACTGCCGTACTCGCCCCTGCTACATAACTTCTGCAGTGTGTTGGGATCATATAGTGTATTTTAAGGACGGAAATAAGTTATCGATTTATAGTAATGCTTTTGTTAGAACCTTCTTTGGGCTGTCCCAGAATAGATCTGCGAGTATAGAATTGTTTCAGTGCTTTGACGATAAACATCTGAAACATGTGAATTGGTGCAATTATCTCAGAACAGTCAAAGCGTGTGATTGAAGATGTCTTGTAAGAGATTTGAACTAGAATCGATATGGTAAAAGTGGCCTTTTGTAAGATGGGAAGCTTATTCACCAATAATAAGTTGTTTATTGCAGTGAGAGTAATGCGTGGGCAGACATTCGCGTAAAAATGAATGAGAAATTCTTCGAAAAACAAATGAAACAGTAAACTGATTACAGAAATTAGATGCAAACAACAAAAATTTTTTTTATTCACGTTATGAGGAGAATTAAACTTAAAATCCTAGTGACAAATGGCAAATTTGATGGGAAAAGTGCACGTGGAAGGCATGGGCAAATGCTTGGATAACCTGGCCACATGGCAGAATGGAGATAATAACACAGCTGATCCAAGACTGATAACAATGTAAGATAACAACCCGTCAAACTTATTGACGTGGGACATAATGATAATGATTGATGATATTCCTTGCAAGGAAATATGCCAGCATCATTTTATATTTCAAAAGTTAATTGCATATCCTTTACAGGACGCTGCAGTCAACACATGTGTGTTTTTGTGTGTGTGTGTGTGGCTGTTTGTTATTTCTTGGTAAGTTTACGTTCAGTAGTTTGCCATTGCTTTCTGAACGACCAACACATACCTTTGTATGGGAACCAACGCAAGGCGGTCTGCTTCCAAATCGCCCGCAGCTAGGTTTTGAAGGCGGTAGCGGGATTGCCAATTTCACTCGCAACTCCCTTCGCCGTGGAACCAGCTATATTTCAAAACAAAACCATGTAATGTTTTCGTGAAACTTTCAAATGAAATACCCCAACATTAACCTCCAAGTAGGGACGTGATTGTTAGTTAGTACATTTTCTCAGAATATTCAAAACACATAATTGTCCAAAGTGGGAGACTTATGAATAAGAACTAGCACGGTCGTACACGAGAGGCACGTCGGGAGAACGATGAACGATGAACAGAACTGGAACTATTAGCCGTCGGACATTGATGTATATGTTGGGAAAAAGAGGTGCAGGGGGATGCGGAGAAGGATATGAGCACCTATGGACCCCTCAGAAGTGGAAGGGTGAACCCCAACAGATTACATTCCTACTCAAAAAAGAATTGGGTTTTTTTTCATGGTTGTCGAGAGAAGTATTCTTTTGTTTTATATTCTCCCTTATTGTTTTGTTTTTCTTTTTTTGCTGATGAACACTTTAATCTAAACTAAACGTTCGTCGCATCTGTGTGTGATTTTCCGTTCGCCAATCTTTCTTAATTACATTTCGTGTTTTTAATAGCAGTATAGGCTAGTGGCCGGCTTCATGGCCTAGAGTTTAGCGACTTTTCTCCGTAATCTCGTGTACTCTCGTATACTCTCGTAAGTAACGTGACGACGGTGAGAATCAGCAGTGGTTGGAAACGCGTCGGTAACTTACGGGGTATGTGAGCCGGCCGCTCAGAAAGCAATGGCAAACTACTGAGCGTAATCTTGCCAAGAAATCAACAATCAGCTGAAAGATGCAGATGTTGACAGCTGTCGCTTGTCGTCCCGGGAAGAAAGTGGAATCAACAAGCACACCTTTAAGATCCTAATACTTGGGAATTATTGACAGACCTTTGTCTACACTCCTCCGTTCTGTCTTCTACTCACTATCTCTCTCTCTCTCTCTCTCTCTCTCTCTCTCTCTCTCTCTCTCTGTCTCTCTCTCTCTCTCTCTCTCTCTCTTATTCCTTCATCACATACCCTGACAACAGTTTCCTCCAACAATTAATAAAATATTTATTGCTGAAAACTATGTCAGTTGTATGTATTGAATGTGTATATGTAATTTGTAGTGTCTTCTATTGTGAGTGCAAGATAGGACTCTGAATGTCTATGCTCCGTATCACATCTCTCATCTGCATACGGCCAAGCAACAAGACATCACACATATATGGACAGCTCTCACCCTGGATGCTCCGTTCCGCTTGAGTCTGGACGTAATCCAATATTGAAAAAACTGTTCACCGTTTGATCACTATAAAATCCTGCGATTATGATAAGTTTGAATTCAGCATATTTCCCTTTCTTGGAAGATAGTAAAATCCATCACGGAAAACACATCACCACTGTCTATAGTTAGTTACTTGGCAATGTGGTAGGCCTGGAAACTGTTCTTAAGTTCTCCCTGGTTCTTTTGTATGAGTAAACCAGTCACCTATATTCAGCGTATGTCACTTTGCCGTAATATACTTAACGTCCTTTACATCGCTTTCTTAACCTGGATACTTTTGAATTACAGAGTTCTCCTATATGTGATTGGTTATCTTTGCACCAGTGAAGTACCGTTCTATAATCTTATTTCGTAATGTGAGGTGCTGTATCTCGGCACAAGTGAAGTAACTTTCTTATCTTCTCTGAGTATGTCAGAAGTTTTCATAGAACCTGTGGGTGATATATATAATCAGGTGATATGAGTCTGCTTCATACTAATTCTTATGTGAGAGCCTTTCTCCAGCCGTACTCAGACGCTTCCGAAAGATACTCTGACATAGACAGATGAGTTCACTAAAGTCTAAACGATTAGCTAAAAGAAGGAAATGGTAAAAGCCAAGCACAGACACCTAGTTCCCTATGCTAGACTATTAAGCTAAGGCTAGATTACTTTATATAATCTATGTTAGTCCATGAATTGAAATACACAAGCACATAAGCACTAATATCCCATCGCCTTTAAACAATAAGGGACTTATATCTCTTTTTCTAATTAAGGACACATAGATATTCTCCGTCCAGTTTGGGAGCACACTAACTACAAAAACAAGTTTACAACTATTTATACTCAGTTTCCAATTCTCCGTTATTTTTTATCCACAATCAAATTTGCCGGGATTCCCCCATCAAAGGTTTGTGAAGTCACGTATTCGTTCGTTGCCGCTCCGTCTCGTCTTCTCCGCTACTCCCCGTTTTCCCCAACTCTCGTACATCAATCAGTTTTAACGCTTTGATCCACGTCTTCGTGTCTTCGTGTGTTCCACAACCCGATGTCTCCGCGTCTCCGTTGCTTGTCCGATAAGATCGGCAGTCAATTACCCCTCACAACTGTATCTTACTTCTATACCATTCGGTCAATAACCTTCACTTTGTCCTCGCTCAAGACTGAAGGCTCGATTGTTATTCTGACTCACAGTCCATAATTTTCCATCCTCATACATTGCAAGTAATTTTATATTTAAGGTTATCGGGGAATCACTAAGCTCACAGTATCCCGTGACAACAGCGATGTCCTGTAAAGGATATGCAAAACATTTTTATAGGCTAGTGGCAGCCAACCCTCCGTGTAGATATTATGTTGGGTTCACGTTATGTTATATATAGTAAAGGTTATCATAAAACGAAATCATTGCTTACATATCTTACCTGGCGTTGAGATCATCCTTCACAGCGTGTTTGTTTCGCTTATACGACGTATTTAGCTGAATAATTGACATGGCATGAGTAATCGTCTGAACCGACTTCCCGTATCTGCCGAGGGCTTATATATTATCATCATCATCAAGTTCCATGCCGGCTGGCGTATACATTCATGACTTTCCACAGATCTCGGTCTTTGGTGTTCTGGATCAACTCTGCTCATGATATTCCTCCATGTCACCGTCTCAATCTATCCACCTCATTTCTCTTGGTCAGCCTCATGCCTCTCTTCCACTCGATCTTTCCAGTTGTCACGATGTTCTTCAATGCCTCTCTTCTCATCACATGACAAAATAAAGCTGTTTGCCTCTTTCTTATTGTTGTATATAATATTCTAGTTTCATTAGCCTCTTTCAGGCAGTCGTTGTTAGTTACTTTGGTAGTCCAAGTAATTCGCAACATTCGTCTTAGGAACCACATCTCTGTTGCTTCCAAGTTCTTCCTAATTTGTTCATTTATATTCCAAGATTCACTGCCATACAGCAATACAGGTTCTATATAGCACTTTAGCACTCTCTTTCTTACATTCAATTATAGTGGCTTATTGCATAGTTTAGTTTAGTTTATTTTAGTCGACGGATCAACATCACGGCACACGGGTGTAACCCATAAGTGCTCCATTTTACTCCTAACTCAAGCCTGAAAGTCCAGAAAATCTCAGCTCAGTGCACGAACTCAGTAGCACCGGCGAGGATCTTGAAAATACTTTGGGTAGATTTTTAACTCGAAATTTTGCCCGGGCAACTTTTTCGTTAGGCTACTCTTTTTCGATTTCCAACTGCCAAGGGATTGTTTACGTGCGCAACAATACACACGGGCGTCCGATCTCACTACCCAGCGACCAGGGGAAATTTTATTACTAGCAGTCGACGTTAAAACAAATCCCGGTCCTCACCGGAGCTTGGACCCGGGACCTCTAGCACTCGAGGCGGACACCATACATCGAGACCACTTAGGCCCCTCTATTGCATAGGATACTGTTCATTTTCCGAAAAGCAGCCTTTTGTTGCCCTATTCTGCTCTTAATCTCTGGTGTGCATCTTCCATCTGCTGTTTTACATGTCCCTGGGTATTTAAAACTATCCACTTGGTTAAGAATTGTCCCTTCTATTTCTATTTCACATATTGGTGTCACATTTTTCTTTGATATCACCATTGCTACTATTTTCTTGATATTCAAGGAGAGTCCTTTCTTTGCACACTCTGTTATTACAATATCCAACAATTGTTGTAGATCTGTTGCATTATCCGCCACCAATACTGTGTCATCTGCATGGCGTATATTGTTTATATTATAACCCCCGATAAGTATTCCAGGCTTCTATTTGATGGCATATATATATATATATATATATATATATATATATATATATATATATATATATATATATATATATATATATATATATATATTAGCTGCCCGGCCCGGCTTCGCCCAGGCTCTGGCGGGGATCTATCTATCTATGTATCTGTCTGTCTGCTTGTCTGTCTGTCTGTCTGGTTATGACTTTTCTCCGTAATCTCGTATACTCTCGTGGGTTAACGTGATGACGGTAAGAATCAGCGGTGGTTCGAGTCGCATCGATAACTTGCGGGGTATGTGAGCCGGCGGCTCAGAAAGCAATGGCAAACTACTGAGCGTAATCTTGCCAAGAAATCAACATACAGCTGAAAGATGCTGGTGTTGACAGCAATGTCCTGTAAAGAATATGCAAAAAAAAAAAAAAAAAAAAAAACATTCAAATACATTCTCTAAGCGTACAGAGTATGCGTTCGGCTAATTTATTGGTTGCAGCTAGAAAATTTCATTTAATGTTAGGATTATTTAGTTTTTTAAATGTTGACGTATAATTTTTCAGTTATGGTCGAACACCAAATTTGATGTATAATGTAGTGCTTTTTGATAAACAATATTTTTTGTTTTTCTGTCTGGTGCGTACACAAATAAATCCGAAGGTTTTCCAACGCGTGAGCAGGCCACATATAGCTGTCCATGTGTGAAGCACGGATTTTCCAAATTTAGTCCACACACTTGTAGCGATTGTCCCTGTGCTTTGTTGATCGTCATGGCAAATGCAAGCCGCACCGGAAACTGCAGGCGTTTGAATTCGAATGGCATGTCTGTTGGAATCATTGGGATGCGAGGCAACAGTACATCAAAGGATAGACTTCTTCTTTTTTTAGAAAAAAAAAACAACAACAACCTGCATTTTAACAGGCGTGCTGCATGTAAGGTATGCATAAGGTATGCACACCCACAACATTGAATGAAAAATGTGATGTTGACACACACGCGGCCAACTTTTTTTAAAAAACAAAAACAAAATCAAGAATATACCCATTTAATTGTGTACTGACCTTCTCTCTGCCAAGCGAACGGAAAAAACAAATGCTTCGATTACTTCAAAAGTTCCACTCCCAAAAAAGTACAGAAATAAAATTCTAACGTATCTAATCTAAAAATAAATCCATTATTTTTAATGAACACTGGTTTTAAAAACATGAAAAGATGTCTTAGAAAATTTTCACTATTTAAATAGATGCATTACTTTTATAAAAATTATGAAAATGCCTTAAAGATTATATCATTATTTATTATAACTCATATGCCTGTAAATAACTATAGACAGAAAGTTTATAAATATTTGAAAACAATGCAACAATCTATACATAAAATAATAGTGATGTTATTAAAAGTTATGACCCTTGAAATAACTTTTCTTATGTTAAGTCCCCTTGATGGAAACGATAAATATTAGCTGCCCGGCCCGGCTTCGCCCAGGCTCTGGCGGGGATCTATCTATCTATCTATGTATCTATCTATCTATCTATCTATCTATCTATCTATCTATCTATCTATCTATCTATCTATCTATGTATCTATCTATCTATCTATCTATCTATCTATCTATCTATGTTCGGCCCGTTCCCGTTAAAAATATAGATAGAATATAAGAATAGATAGAAAATATGTTTGGAAGAGATCTATCTAAAGTAAACTTGGCTCCCGTTCCCGACTATCTGTCTGTCTGTCAGTCTGTCTATCTGTCTGTCTGACCTGGCCCAGCTGCACCTCATTTAATTCATATAGATTTCTATAGCCAGGGGACTTAACTTAAGATATAACAATGCTACTAAAAGTTATATCCTTTTTTGTCATATATTTTTTATATTTTCTTATGTTCAGTCATGTAATTACAAAATTAAATTTTAGGAAGGTAATAGCTGATAGCTGATAGATAAAACTATCACAGTTGGTTGCACAGGAATGAAAGGAAAACGTGTAGAAAATTTCATCTCAATCGGTTGGACCGTTCGCGAACGCATAAAGGATGGACATACATACATACATACATACACACAACGATTTTTATATATATAGATGTGTGTGTGTGTGTGTGTGTGGCCAAAATTGTGTCATAAAGTTATAATACAACATGTCTGCTACCATATTAACAACTTTTAAGTCATAAATGTGACACGCCCACTTCCAGTTTTCCACCACACATGTTTGTTTCGTCCAAACCTACTTTTTGTTTGGCACTGAATCTATTAACAACCTGGGGGTGGGGGGGGGGGGGTGGCGTTCGCGTAGTGCTTAGTGCGCTGGCCTGTCGAGACAATGTTCCGCGTTCATTCTCCAGCATTGGCGGGAATATTTGTTGCTCGGCAACTCTGGGGAGATCGGCGTGGCTGGGAGGTTGATCAGACTGAAACTGTCTGTTCTGACGGCGACGTAGTGGGTTCATTCCACAGGCGGATCAGTCGGACTTGAATGTTGACTTCTCGTTCAGAACAGCAATAGCAAACTACTGAACTTCAAATTGTTTAGTTTATTATGAGCATTCTATTTGGGTTGGATGTAACTGAGACGTCCTGCAATGAACATTACATTTTGTTAGCTGTTGTGGGGTCGACCCAGCCTCTCTAATTGGGTACCAGAAAAGTTTAATTGTCTGAGCATTGCCTGAGTAGGTTAGGCGACCTCTGTAATTCGTGAACTAGAATATGTGAAACCCCAACACTCCACACACCAGCGGCAGTATCTGTCCTCTACATGGGGCCTCCGTGACCAAGTGGCTGCGCCGTCTGCCTCGCGCTTCGAAGGTTGTTGGTTCGATTCCGGACTACACTTTCGATTAGGAAGTACAGTTTTCTCCTGGGGTCCACTGGAGCTATGGAGTTCGTGCTCTGTGCGAGGCTTTTCAGCAAAGCCGTCGTGTGGAAAGAGTCCAAGACATATGGGATAAAATCTGATGCCTTGGAGTCATTCTTCTTGCCTTTTAACCCCCTTTTTTACCTTTTACCTTTAAAATGGACTCCACTATCGATTATCTGTCATGTGTCATTTGTTTGATATGTGGTCAATATTAAATCATAGGTAATTTATGGCAGATAAATAATAAGCCAGTTACTTATACAAGTAAACTGACATGTATAATGACGCATCTGAATTCAATTATCTGTTGATTTATTCGTCACGCCTAGAATATAATGGCGGATATTTATTCAAGTTGCCTTTCACATTCAGCTGCTGTTGTTTTTACCAGATCCGTTGATCTGAATATTTATATTTTAAACAGACTTTTTTTTCTTTTCAAACGGAATGTGTTTACTTCGCAGAGATATCAGTTTATATGGAGATATTTAGAATCATTTCAACTCCCGTCTCGGTGGTTTGTGGGATAGCGGTTAGTTAGTTAGTTAGTTAGTTAGTAGCAGTTCCAACTTCACAGCAAGGTGCACTCTTCTCTCCGCTAGCAAATAGGACACGCTTGGGCAAGGTAGAGTACCCGTTTAGCTCTCTGATGAGGGCAATGTGAATCCATGGGTGCAGGTGGTGGATGGAGTTGACTGCAGTTGTAGGTTATGGTTTCCAGTTTCACGACGATAAGCAGAGAATCTCTTTTCGGAGACAATGGCTACGGTCATCGATCAGTATGGTCACTTCTAAGAAGGGAAGCAACGCAAACTACCTTCTTTACAGATGCCCAGCAAATCATGTTTCGTCAGTTCATAGAGAATCAGAGAAACGGCGTAAATGGGTGCTCCATAGAAGCAGCCTCACCCGGAAGGGTTAGTCATGTACGTACATATCTGCTGTCAAAGCTGGGGAAGAAGAAGGGGCGGAGGAGATAGTAGGAGAAGGGGTTGAAGAAAGGGACAGGGGTGAAGAAAGGAAAGGGAAGGAAGAATGTGAAGAGAAGGGAGATGGAGAAGGAAAGTAAGAAAGGGAAGTGGGGTAAGAAAGGGAAAAGAAGGAAGAAGGGGACGGGAAGGAAGAAGGGAAAGGAAGAAGGGAAAGGAAGAAGTGAAGGGAAGATAAAAATAAGGGGAAGACGAAACAGACCAAGCAATTTGTACAAATCGCCTTCACGTCAACAACGCTATTACAGACATTGACAAGACGCCTAGCATTGGAACACTTGTTTACATTTTCATCAGTGCAACCCTGCACTACACAACCATTCATGTCATTGTTGTGTGTGTATTTGTTTGTATAGTTCACCCCATTTGTCATTACTCGGATCAATAGCTATTCTGGCTGCGTACACCAATCACAACCTCTGATTGAATGTTTATTTTGTGGCTACAGCTTTCAGTTCTTTCTGCTGTAATGTCGTGTCTCCACGTTTGCTTATTTGTCTGTTTCCATATAAATTGGTTCATGAAATGGTTGTGAAACTAAGCACAATAGAATCAAATATTCACGGAAAAGCAGAATGTTTACAAGATTCATAGATTCTCATTATTGGACGAAGTACTAGTGTATATTGTTGGCGCAGATAAATTGGTTGCAATCAGTGGCGAAATTAAAGATGATCTTCCGACCGTGCAGACTGAAGACATCGACAACGCCTCGTGGATGAAGAGTTGCGTCCATCTTTTGTCGTTTGATTCCAACTTTTTGTTGTATTGTTGCAACGTATTGTTGCGCACGTAAAAAATCCCTTGGCAGTTGGAAATCGAAAAAGAGTAGCCTAACGGCGCTCCCCGGTCAAAATTTAAATCTAGTTAAAAATCTACCCAAAGTATTTCAGGATCCTCGCCGGTACTACGGAGTTCGCGCACTGAGCTGAGATTAACCGCTTGTGTTAGGAGAAGAACGGAGCACTTATGGGTTACATCCGTGTGCCATGATGTTGATCCGTCGACTAAACTAAACTAAAACTAAACTACAACTTCCAGTTGTCTTTTGCAAGAGTGATGACATAAAACCTTCGTACTGTCAATGTAATAAATAATATGTGGTGTACTGTGCTGGCACAGGCAGTCACAATATCACCATAATCATCATCACGTGCCATGCTAACTGGTGTAGGCGTCCATCTCTCCTCAGATCTCGGTCCCTGATTCTTTGGATCAACCCTGTAGATGTTATCTCTCCATGTCACAACCCCAGTCCATGCAGCATCATTTGTTTCTGTCTTCCGCTGCCTCTTAGACCAGTGATATTTTCTGGTCGTTACGATGTTCCCCAAAGCACTTCTTCTCATGGCATCACCAAAGATTATGGGTATCTCTTTCTTATAGTTCTATATAATTCCCACGTTCATTAGACTTTTCCGAATAACACTAGTCAACAATCAAAATGTACTGGATATGAACATATTTGATCTTAACTAATTTTGGTGTGCTGAAAACGAAAATGACATTTAAAAATATTGTTGGTTGGCTCTAGTTTTCACAAATGTATTTAGTTAGTGCATTTGTCTAGATCAAATGTATCGTAGTCAGAAATGCTTAGGACATGTATGAACAGCGCTAATAATTTCTGTTATATATGTAGTGAGATGACATTTATATCACAAAAACGAAATACAGTATAGCTAAAGGGATTAAGAAGATGTACAGTTTGTATTTTGGCTGCAGAAAGGGAGATCATGATAAAAGTTGGACGCCACACAAATGCTGTGATACATGTGCAGCACATCTTAAACATCTCTGCAATACATCCGGTGACACATGGCGATGACCTACCAGTCCCCAATACATCCGGTAACACATGGCGATGACCTACCAGTCCCCAATACATCCGGTAACACATGGCGATGACCTACCAGTCCCCAATACATCCGGTAACACATGGCGATGACCTACCAGTCCCCAAAGTGCCAGAATCATTTTCAGTTGCTTTCACTGATGAAGAAGAGGTCATTGGAGCCCTACAACGCTTGCTGATTACTGTTGGACTGTGACAATAGATATCTCATCGATTGACTACAAGAAGCAAGCAAATAGATCTCGAACAGCGGCTGAATAATGACGGAATGGGTTCAAATGTGCCTTTTTAAAACATTATATGTGCACTTTGAATAATGTTTTTATTTTTTTTATATCATTTTATATTGAAATATCAATTAATTTTGTATTATTCCACAATTTTTATAATGCTAAAGTAGAAAGACTAACTGTTCACCCTGGAGAATTAAACAAACATACATTATTTGTATGACTGTAATGTAAAGTCATCATTAAATTTAAAAAAAAAAACACACAAAATAAAATAAACAGAGGCAGTTAGTGAATTTCATTATGATATTTGAAATCGAAACCAGTGAACAAGTCCTTCAGGAGACAAATGAGGATCGTAAACTGATTAGAGTCATTAGACGTAGACAGTCACAAATTTTTGGGCATGTTATGAGAAGAAATGAATTGGAGAACTTGGTGACAACTGGCAAGATCGAAGGGAAGAGACCAAGGGGAAGACCGAGAAGTAAATACCTGGATGGCTTGGCCACATGGCATGGTCGAGAAAGGAACACGGAGCTGATCCACGACTCTGGTGATCGAATGAGATGGCAGAACATGGCCGCCCACGCTTACCACATGATGGATGGATGGATTTGAAATCGGCATGTCAAAATCAATCATAAATGGTGTATATTAATTCTGAAACAAATAAATTTTGAAAATGTGTTGACTATTGTGATCGTTGTTAGTTACTCTGACCACCCAACGCATTAGCAACATTCGTCTCAGGGACGACCTCTCCGTTGCTCCGAGCTCTTAAGTTGATCATTCAAGTTCCATGATTCATTGCCATACAGTAAGACACATTCTATATAGCATTTCAGTTCTCTCTTTTTCTGACATTCTATGATAGTGACTTATTGCCAAACATGAAGCCACAATAAAACATTGAAATACGAGGTGTCATGGGTTAAACGCTGGTCTCTGCTTCCTCTCATGATATTGACCCGACGTTTAACCGCTAGAACTGTATGGCTCAGGGGTATGAACTGATTCAGTGAAGATGGATGTCAAACACCAACATGTATTGTACAATCACATATAGGACAGCCTCACTATGCTGACTCCAACATAAATCTAACGACAAAGTCATTCGAGTGAACTGAGATATAATTTATCGCAGGCAACTTCAACAGCAAACGTGAGCGAGTGAGCACATCCAGGCTTCAGTCTTTCGCACCGCACTTTCGCTCTTGCTTATCCATCGCACATCATCTCCCTAGACTGCGTAGATAGTTGGGCACCAAGCTGGCCGCCTGCTATAAGAATGAATGTATGACAAACGCCTACCTTCCACTGGAGCCTATCGTGACCAAGCTCCAGCAGCCAATGTCTTTGGCCCAGTCATAATTAGACCCGTGCGCATCAACGTGCGAATACCAGATATGCCAGCGATCGTGGCGTCAGTAGAGCCAGGAGTACCTGTAGTCAATTGCCGGACACAAACTAGAGCGACTTCATGTGGACACCGAGGACTGGCAACAGTATAACGGCCGGTATTCTGTGAATGGTGGTGAAGCACGTCCTAACGCTGTCTTTGCTCGATCACACACTGGCTACCTAACCGTTACAGTGTTAGGTGACGTATTACAATGACGTCTTCATTGCGTTCAATGTACGTGTCACTACGTGCAACGTTTGTGACACTCTGTATCTTGCTCTTGATGCGCTAACTCATCAAATAAATCTTATACTACTGTCATTTGCTATATGACACGAGGCATGTTTAAAACAAACAAGAACATGAAACAAAAAGAACTATGGAACCTTTGACCAGAAAAATAACTCACCTTGAGGTTTGAACCTTTAATCCTAGTCAAAGTATTCTCCTAGGAACAGCACACTCTTCTCCCAGGGGTCTCGTCATTGTTTCCAATATAAAAATGTGGGTTAAGCTGTGATAAAGCTGTGGAAGTGTAAACAATTAAAATTATCGGTAGGTCAGTTCTACAAAAGACAATTACAAAAAGTAAACAGAGAACGCTGCAGCAACAATCTTTCGTGCAAACAATGCGGACGAACGGACCAGGCATCGTGAACTTAGCAGCTCAATCGTAACAACACACCCGTTCGTTCTTCGCATTAGATTCAGACTTTCTAGGCCAAGCACAATATGTCTGTTTCGCCTGGCCCCCCTATTCTCCTACCAAGGCTACTTGTGATTTTGGCTGTTCCGGAGCTGACAATACCACTGTAAGGGACCCTTGTGATTGTGGCTGTTCCGGAGCTGACAATACCACTGTAAGGGACCTGATTTGAGTCAAGAGAAGACATTGCGGGACACCAAGGCCACGGTGTACTCCATTCTCCAAAAGGCCTTCCTGAAATGCTTCCATCAATTGAGAACCGCTGAGAGGAATCTGTACAATCCCTATAAGAGTCGTTTGAGCGGAATTCGTGCTTCAGACCTCCAAGTGTGTAACTGTAACTTCCCTGTCTAGTCCCGTTGTATAGAGTCTCAGCACTAGAGTCATGATTTGGTTAGTATTCAGCTGGTTGCCTTCACTTCCTGAAACATTTCCTGGTATCTATTTTAGGCTGGGTCCACCCTGGAGCCCAAGTCTATTTGCTTTCTGAACGACCATCTCACATACCTTTCCATGAGAAATCAAGTCGACGCGATCCGCTGCCGAATCTCGCGCAGCTGTGTTTCGTAAGTGAGTATACGGGATAACGAACAGCGTCCTTAAGCCCTTCGCCAGGGAGACCGGCAATGACAAACTCATCATCATCAAGTGCCCTGCCAGCTGGCATAGGCGTTCATGGCTCTCCACAGATCTCGGTCTTTGGTGTTCTGGATCAACTCTGCTGCTGATATGCCTCCATGCCACCGTCTCAGTCCATCCAACATCATTTCTCTTGGTCTGCCTCTGCCTCTCTTCAGTGGCGAACTACTAAACGTAAACCTTGCCAAGACAGCAACAGCAGCTAAACAATGATGGTGTCGACTGTAATGCCCTTAAATAGGATATGAACAACAAAAACAAACAAGTGTATGTTCAGTGCACGACAAAGTGTGTAAAAGGGCCACTTTCTTTTACTTTATATCTTTGAATGGGAGTCTCCGTGACAAAGTGGCTTTTACTTTGTGTCTTTGCACGGGAATCACCGTGACAAAGTAGTTTTTACTTTGTGTCTTTGAATGAGAGTCACCGTGACAAAGTGGCTTTTGCTTTGTGTCTTTGCATGGGAGTCTCTGTGACCAAATGGTTTTTACTTTGTGTCTTTGGATGGGAGTCTCCGTGACAAAGTGGCTTTTACTTTGTGTCCTTGCATGGGAATCACCGTGACAAAGTAGTTTTTACTTTGTGTCTTTGCCTGGGAGTCTCCGTGACCAAGTAGTTGCGCCGCTTGACTCATGTGTATAGTGTCTATGTATATATACGTATATTGAAAGTTAAAAGTAATTATACGCAACTGAAACATTGTTTATTTTTTGTCTGTTTTTAATAACAGCAAAATGCATGAATGATTGAACTACATTAGCAGTCTCCGTCTGATGTACAACTACCATGCTGATACTTGCCGATTCTCGCTACAGGAGCAGGCTGATCGTTTTATATTGTTTACAGCATCTCTTGGCGTGCACATTTGCGTCTTATGAAGGTATCTTCAATTGTATTTCTGTATTTTTTATTTGTCATGTATCTTTGACAAAAAGATTGTGTTCAGAAACCTTTGTGACCACTGTTGTGTGGCTCAGAAAAATGGAGAACAGCGAAAGCGATTACAAATAAACTACAAACTAATGGCGCCTGCCCAAAATAGAAGGCTTAAAATCTTAAAATCGCATGATAAAATCACCAAAGTGGAGCTCATGGAGAGAACTAGATAAATACCAATAAACTAGTAATGAAGAAAAGACGCTGGCATTAGATGTTCTATAGGTATATAAAACCCGAGAAAAGTATAATAGAAAACCTTATTGTAGAACCCACATGTAAAAAAAAAAAAAATAAAGATTGATTGATTGATTGATTGATTTAGGAATCGACATCACATCATTCGGGGCATTCCCATAAGTGCTCCATCCCCATCCTCAGCAGCCAGCGAAGAGTTCCAACACTAATAGTACCAGTAGCAATCTGATTACAAGTCCGTCTCGCCTTTCCTCTGAGCGTTGAGCGTCGGCCAGATCCCTTCGTCACTCCTCGTTGTCTCATTCTTGCCAGACTATGGTAATCCATTTGCTCCTCCGAGGTGTGCACGTGCTCCCACAAGGCCGCAACCACATCTGCCTTGTCATGTATCAATACTCCACCAAGTTCTGCCGAGCCAGCCAATATGTCCGCCTGTTCATTTCCCAGCACACCGGCATGCCCCGGAAAAAGATCCAGGCGATGCTTGCCACCCGTGACCTCCGAAGCGAAGAGGAGTAGAAAGAGAAATTAACGACAGGGGAAGGACACAGATAGAGCTGCATGGTATAGCTATAGATAGGGAGGGCTTAGAGTGAGTTGTTGGAGTGTGAATGTCACATTGGAGGATAGAGGACAACAGAAGAAGGAGCTTGGTGACCTGGTCTATTCCACACTTAACTAAATGCAATGATTATTTCTGTTGCCATATTGTTTGGACTCGCCTTTTGTCGAATGGTATTTTAAAAAAAACATATGAGGCTAGCACACAATGCCGACTTCTTATGGTAAAACAGAATCGTTTGTTTTACTTTATACTTAAACGCATATTATTTATTATTGGGCAATTACTAAACAAGCTGAACAGCGCATAAATACCTTTGAATATAAATGTTATAGACGGGTCCTAAGAATATCTTGGGTAAAGAAAGGAATAAATGCACCCATACTCAAGCGCTGAATATTGAAGAAGGTTGGCTATTAAAGACGACAAAACAAAGAAAATTGAAATATTTTGGTCACTTGAAACGTCATGAAAGTCTGTAAAGAACAATAATGGAGGGGTATATGCCTGGGAAGAGAGGAAGAGGAAGGTCAAAGAGAAGATGGGTGCAGGATGTGGCGGATGGTCTCAAGATGGGTTTATCGGACGCGGGACATCTTGCTTATGATCGAGAAGTTTTCCGGAAGGTTGTTATGTGAGCGAGGTTCTGCAAAAGACATGCTACTGAATGAATGAATGAATGAATGAATGCATGAATGAATGAATGAATGAATGAATGAATGAATGAATGAATTCTTTTTGTTCGCTCGCTTAAACTCCAGGGTAGTCCTTACACACTGTTTAAAGTAGTAAAGGACTGAGTTTTGCGTGTGGGCTGAATGAATGAATGAATCTCTTGAAAGTGTATACAAAATTGCACCTCTATAAACCAGTTCTAACAGCGACATAAACCCGTTGAAATGGTAGATATATATTAATGACGTACTTTACAGAGGATTGTTATATAATTTTTGATCGCAGAGAAAGATGCTGTTGTTAACATTCACAAACGTTTGTGTGCTGTTTATGGCACGTTTGCAGTCGATAGAAGGTCAGTTTTGAGACATTTGTTTAAAAGCCATCATAAAATTAACCCTTTACTGGGCAGACGTTTGTCTGCATTGTAGCCTTGAACGGGCAAGAAGAATTTTGAGGTTCGGTCTTAGTCAGATATGACTGAGCTACCGTATGACAGTAGACGGTACTATCTGCTTTCTGTCAGCGCCGAATGTTGGGCGGCGCTTACCAAACCCGACACCCCACATTGTGCCAACGGCTTCGGGCGGGGGAGCGCAATTGGGAGGGTACTAGCCTTATCCTGGTGCGAGGAAATGCAACCCAAAGACAATAAGTCATGGCAGGGCAGACCAGGCCCTAAGCCTCGGTTGGTAGCTGGTCTAGGATCGAAGCTCCGACAGGCGGACAGTTAGAGCATTGCTTTGCTGATCCGGCAGCTTCTGCAGCTTGTCTTGTTCAAGATTATAGGTGTCAACTTTCCTCTGGAGTGAACTAGGCAGGCCGAGAGAGGGATCATGCTGCATGGGCAACACATGGTTTCTTTATTTTAGCCCAGGCTTTGTGCTATGGAGAGGCAATAACTCCTTGTCGATTTGGTCAGTCGTGAGGGTCTGTTCAAAGCACTAAAGAAGATTGGCTGCCCACCAACTCTTCTGTCAATTGTGGAATCGTTCCACACAGGCATGAAGGGTATTATCAAGTTTGATGGCTCAACTTCAGAAGAGTTTGAAATCAAGAGTGGAGTTAAGCAAGGCTGTGTGCTATCCCCCACCCATTTTGGGATATACTTTTCACTTCTACTGAAATATGCCTTTCGTGATCAGGATGATGGTATATACATTCACTCACGCTCAGATGGTGGCCTCTATAATGCTCAGAGATTGAAGGCCAAGACCAAAATTAGCAGGGTACTAATCAGAGAGTTGCTTTTTGCGGATGATGCTGCGTTTACGACCCACTCTGAGGAAGAATTACACCATCTACTATCTGCATTCTCCAATGCTTGTTCTGAATTTGGTTTAACAATTAACAAAAAGAAGACACAGATTATGTCACAAGGTGGACATGATGTACCATCAATCTTTATTGACGACGCCGAACTGGAGATAGTAGACCATTTTACATATCTAGGATCAGAGGTAAATAGCAAATCATCCCTCGATCAGGAAATCAACATCAGGATTGGCAAGGCAGCAACAACAATGAACATGTTAGCAAAAAGAGTCTGGGAGAACAGGAAGCTTACTGCCAAAACAAAAGTCCTCGTCTACCAAGCCTGTGTCCTTAGTCCTCTTCTTTATGGCAGTGAAACCTGGACAACTTACACACGCCAAGAGAAACGTTTAAACAGCTTTCATATGCGGTGTCTGCGAAGAATACTTGGTATTAAGTGGCAAGACAAAATCACAAATACTGAAGTATTGGAAAGATCAGGTTGTGTGACGGTGTATTCCATGCTCAGTCTTCGTAGACTTAGATGGATAGGACACGTTAGGAGGATGGATGATGGTAGAATACCAAAGGACATCTTTTTTGGTGAATTACAGACTGGTAGGAGATCTCAGGGTCGGCCTCTACTACGATACAAAGATGTGTGTAAGCGGGACATGATTGATACAGGCATTGATAATGCACATTGGGAGCACGTCGCTTCTGAACGTGTTGCATGGAGGGCAACTATCAGAAATGGAATAAAGACAAAGGAGAAAATGATTGCAGATAAAGCACACACAGAGCGTGAGAAACGTAAGATGGTGCAAAATGGTGGAAATGACCATGTTTTCACATGCACCTACTGTGGGCAAACATTTGCAGCAAGAATTGGCCTTACCAGCCACACTCGCCACCGCCATGGATCGTAGTTATTAAGCCTTTTTGAAGCACAATGTACCAAACTATCGTCTGTCAAGACGGAAAGGTGCCAATGAGAAGCTCAGTTAGTCACTGGGCGCAGAGAATTTTGGTTTCTGCAAATAGAGATGTAGAGCTGGCTGATAAGCCGCGCTCTGGATGTCTTGCCCAGGGAGGCACTCGACAAAATGTGGTGGAATGTACTGCCCCATCCAACTACTAGACTTATAGTCCAGATATGGCACCGTCTGATTTCCATCTTTTCGGACCCCTTAAGAATTCTATCTGTGGGACAAAGATTAAAGACAACGAGGGAGTGATTAATGCAGTGTGTAAATGGCTAAGAGAATAGGACAAAATGTGATACAGATCTGGAATACATATGCTCTTGTTTCAAGATGGCGTAAAGCCGTTAAAGTTGATAAGGATTATGTTGAGAAGTAGAAATGTTTGCTGCACATGTGCGTGAACATTGTGACTAAATTTCATTTGTATTTTAGTAACGGTTAAAGAGATAATAATTGTTGTGCATAACTTTCTGACCTACCCTCGTATATAATGATCCTAACCTAATGACTGGCCACTATTTGGCCAACAGTTTTCTTCAACAGTTTTGGTGACTGCCAGAGGTCACAGCCGTTTGGGCTGACAGACGAGACTTACACACTGCAACCTGTGGGCGGCGGGTTCGCACACGAAAACCTTGTTTGTGAAATAGCGTTCAAAGCACCTTTAGAATACGGCATCTGCCTGACGTTTGACGAGTTGAAAATCACCGACTGCTCTGTGAAGATTAAGATCTTCAGCTCATCTACCAGCCCACAGACCAATTCCGCGGATTTGTGGGTGGGTGTTTCGTATTGTTATGTTGTATACACATTCAGGGGCGGGTCTGCTATGAAGCTTGAGAACTACTGTCTAAACGGGAAAGGGAATGAGCATTTAAAGGATAAGAGATGAGGATACTCAGTGAGACCACCTGTTAAAGCTTCAGCAATGTAGATTCTCCGCTGTGGGTATTTACGAGAATGGATCAAGTTACAAATATCCCGATTGTAGGTTTTATAACTTCAGTTGGAGGTCGGCATAGCCGAATGGATAAGAAAGAGTGTTCTTAAACATCCTGTGTGCTAATGCTGAGGTAAGGGGTTCAGCCTCCACACCGGATGGGACTAAAATGTTGACCTCTCGTCCTTGACAAGTACCTCTGAAGTCGGAGTGGGTTCGCTTGATGGCGAGGGACACTGGTAATAGGGAAAGCTAAAATAACTTCAGTTAATGGGTTGATTAGCGACTGGACGACTGGCTAGACTGCAGAGTTCTCTTTCACGAGACCTGGGTTCGAATCCTCGGTAAGGTGTGGATTTTTGTTTCTGTCCGGGGCAAAAAAATAAAACACAATCTGCACAGTTCGCCGCGACTGCCCAGGCGGCCTTAATGCCTCAGGCTCAAGATCCCACTCCCCTTCCCTCCACCTCTCACGCGTCCTACACCGCAAGGTTCTATAGGCAGTAGATGGCAGTTAATGGGTGGGTTTTTCCCCAGAATCATATTCACGATATTCATCATCATGTTAGTCCTAAGATTGATATTAGAATAGTATGATCACGTGATTTCACTGTTCCCTGTTCTCATAAGATCTGTTCAGCTTTGGCAGAAGTCAGAACCTCTATATTCTTTGACACCTGTGTGATGCAGTTTCTTGAACGGCCTGTTTCCTTTCTCCTGTATTTTGCCATTAGTAAACTATCATGTTGTCAATGGTAGATACCCATGTTTTCATTCTATATCTCTGTATTTACAATAACTACCTCTATTTTTCGGTTGCAGTCCTCTGAATTTTTATTTGTAGCCCTCCATGTTTTCAATGATGGACTTCCATGTTTCAGTAGCAGACTTCAGTGTTTTCAATTGTACACCTCCATGTTACAGATTTCAGTGTTTTCAGTGTTAGACTTCAGTGTTTTCAGTGGTAGACCTCAGTGTTTTCAGTGGCAGACTTCAGTGTTTTCAGTGGTAGACTTCAGTGTTTTCAGTGGTAGACATCAGTGTTTTCAGTGGTAGACTTCAGTGTTTTCAGTGGCAGACTTCAGTGTTTTCAGTGGTAGACTTCAGTGTTTTCAGTGGTAGACTTCAGTGTTTTCAGTGGTAGACTTCAGTGTTTTCAGTGGTAGACTTCAGTGTTTTCAGTGGCAGACTTCAATGTTTTCAGTGGCAGACTTCAGTGTTTTCAGTGGCAGACTTCAGTGTTTTCAGTGGTAGACTTCAGTGTTTTCAGTGGTAGACTTCAGTGTTTTCAGTGGCAGACTTCAGTGTTTTCAGTGGTAGACTTCAGTGTTTTCAGTGGTAGACTTCAGTGTTTTCAGTGGCAGACTTCAGTGTTTTCAATGGTAGACCTCCGTGTAGTAGACTTCAGTGTTTTCAGTGGTAGACTTCAGTATTTTCAGTGGTAGACTTCAGTGTTTTCAATGGTAGACCTCCGTGTAGTAGACTTCAGTGTTTTCAGTGGTAGACTTCAGTGTTTTCAGTGGCAGACTTCAGTGTTTTCAGTGGCAGACTTCAGTGTTTTCAGTGGCAGACTTCAGTGTTTTCAATGGCAGACCTCCGTGTAGTAGACTTCAGTGTTTTCAGTGGCAGACTTCAGTGTTTTCAGTGGTAGACTTCAGTGTTTTCAGTGGCAGACTTTGGTGTTTTCAGTGGTAGACATCCGTGTAGTAGACTTCAGTGTTTTCAGTGGCAGACTTCAGTGTTTTCAGTGGCAGACTTCAGTGTTTTCAGTGGCAGACTTCGGTGTTTTCAGTGGTAGACCTCCGTGTAGTAGACTTCGGTGTTTTCCATAGTAAATGTCAATGTTTTAAATAACAGACTTCAGTGCTTTCCATAGTAAATGCCCATGTTTTAAATAACAGACTTAAATGTTTCAGAAATAGAATTCAGTGTTTTCCATAGTAAAAGTCCATGTTTTAAATAACAGACTTCAGTGCTTTCCATAGTAAATGTCCATGTTTTAAATAACAGACTCCAGTGTTTTCCATAGTAAATGTCCATGCTTTAAATAACAGACTTCAGTGTTTTCCATAGTAAATGTCCATGTTTTAAATAACAGACTCGTGTTTTCCATAGTAAATGTCCATGTTTTAAATAACAGACTCGTGTTTTCCATAGTAAATGTCCATGTTTTAAATAACAGACTTCAGTGTTTTCCATAGTAAATGTCCATGTTTTAAATAACAGACTTCAGTGTTTTCCATAGTAAATGTCCGTGTTTTAAATAACAGACCTCAATGTTTCAGTAATAGACTTCAGTGTTTTCAGTAGTAGAGATCTATGTTTTCAATTGCAGACCTGTATGTTTTCAGTACCAGATCTTCATGTTTCAATAGTACACCTTCGTAGACAAATGAGCCTACGGACGATGTATGGACAGGCAGACAGGAAGAAAGATTAACCCCTGGACCGGTGGACAAATACACAGAATGACAGACAGATAGATGAACCTACGGATGATGTACAGATGGATGTACAAATAGACAGACAGACAGATGAACCTACGGACGGATGGACAAATAGACAGAATGACAGACAGATAGATGAACCTATGGACGACGTATAGATAGATGGACAAATAGATAAACAGAGAGACAGACAGAAAGACTAGCCAGATGAAGAATAACGCTCCAGTTACCACCATTGCTACTGCTTACAGAGAACCCTTGACTGCAATGATTCCAAGCCGGGCCAAATGTGCAAATTCAGCCGATACGTCATAGTTCAAGTCATAAAAGACAAGCTCAACAATAATAGGGGATACAAGTTCAAAATTCATATTGAAAAAAGTGAGATGTGTGTGTGTGACCATGCTTACTTACCTGTCTAAGTACTCCATCATCTAAAATAGACTATTTTAGCTATTTCATTGTCAACACACCAATCAACGTTCGTATATAATGAAAGAAAAATGTGTTGTTAAATCCCGATCACGCTCAATAAAAACAAACACAGACATACCAGGCTAGAGTTTCAGTCCACGGAAACAAAATGCAAGGGGAAATCAGTGAAAATAATGTAATATTATAATAAAACTTCATAGATCAATGAAATTGAAAGAATAAATTGTAAGAAGACACAGATTATGGTAGCCACTAGGAAGAAAGAAATACCACACTGTAATAAACGGGTAAATGAGAATATTCTTAAACAAGTGAACCGGTGCAACTATCTTGGAACAGTTATAATATCTGATGAGAGGTGCCTTGAAGAGATTAGAAAAAGAATCGCTATGGTGAACACAGCCTTTTGCAAGATGAAAATCATACTGACCAATAAAAAGATATCAATTGCAACGAGAAAAAGAGTGTTGTAGTGCTACATAGAACAAGTGCTTTTGTATGGATGTAAGATGTGGACAATGAACAGACAAGTTGAAAAACATCTAATAGCAGTGGAAACGTGGATTCTGAGGAAAATGCAAAGAAAACTGTGGATGGACAGAAAAACCTACAAAGAAGCAGATGAAAACCGTAAACTGATTAGATAAATTAGACGTAGAGAGTCACAAATTTTGGACATATTTTGGAAATAAACTAGAGAACTAGGTGACAACTGGCAAGATTGAGGGTAAAAAAATGAGGGGATAGGAGATACCTGGATGACTTGGTCACGTTGCAGTGTCTAGACAAAACTGTGAGCACTGTGTCACAAGCTGCCACAATCGATAATGAAGTGAATGCAAGAATCTCCAAGGCCAGCGCTGCCTTTGGCAGACTTTACAAGAATGTATGGGACAGAAATGGAATAAGCCTGCAAACAAAGCTGAAAGTCTACAATGCAGTCATATTATCCACACTGCTATATGCTTGTGAAACCTGGACTGTTTATCAGCGACGTGCTAGGAAATTAAACCACTTCCACCGTCTGCCTTAGGAAGCTATTGAAGATTAATGGCAAGACAAGATCCCAGACACTGAAGTCCTAGAAAGAGCGTTCATGCCCAGTATCCACACTTTACTAATGAAGAATCAGATTCACTGGGCTGTGACTCACATGCCAGATTACAAGCCCCATAAAGAAGTTTTTTTATGGCGAGCTGCATTGTGGTAAACGCTCCCAAGGCGGCCAGAGGAAACGCTTTAAAGACACTCTGAAGATCTCACCAAGAGCTTTTGTAATTCAGCATAACACTTGGGAGACTGCTGTCAAAGATCAAAATTCATGTTGTACATCATTACGCAAGGGTGCAGTCACTTGTGAAGCAAACAGGACAGCAAGAGTTGCACACAAAAAAGGCTGGACAGAAAAACCATTGCAGGAAATCCTCCTCCTGGAACATCAAGCATTCTTTGCCCACATTGTCAAAGAACATTTCGAACCAAAATAGGCTTATCAGCCATCTTAAAACTCACGGCTCCATACTTTCAACTCCACTGGATTAAATGAATGGTCATCATCATTCTTGATGGACAAACAACACAGAGAAGAACGCGGAGCTGATCCACGACTCTGGTAATCGTGTGAGATGGTCACATGTAACCTCCCATGCTATGGCACATGATGATGATGATGATGATGAT
Source organism: Cepaea hortensis (assembly GCA_963921405.1). Lineage (NCBI taxonomy): Eukaryota > Metazoa > Mollusca > Gastropoda > Stylommatophora > Helicidae > Cepaea > Cepaea hortensis. Next base: position 106,629,584 of record OY992882.1, read on the forward strand.
GATGATGATGATGATGATGATGATGATGATGATGATGATGATGATGATGATGATGATGATGATGATAATGAATAAAACGCAATACAACAGTCCAACGTTTCTGTATTCGCTATCTTTGTCAAGAACAAAATAAACATAGATATGAGAAAATGAAAATGAATTTTTAAAAAATAATAAATGTAATAAGAATATTTACAAAGGGGAAGTGCAGGACGAGTGCGTGACAACCATGGATGGCAATGAGACTGGTACGAAGATAAAAAGCGTATCCCTTCACTATAAATCAAACTTTGTGACTGTCTGTGACAGCATTTTGTTGGAATTGAAGTGCCGGCGCTGAGGCTAAGGGCAGTGAATGCATTTTGCAATTCCTGGACATACCAGGTAGAGAGTTTGAAATCTTCTGCAGATAATTTGGCAGCAGATTGCTTTGCATTGATTTTGATGTTATGGGTGTCGGTAGTTCAGAAAGCAATGGCAAACTTCTGAGCGCAAAAATTGTCTAGCAAATCATTTTTTAAAAAGTTAGATGCATATCCTTTACAGGACGTCACAGGCAACTCCAGCTTTTATTTGTCTGTTTGTGATCTCTTGGCAAGTTTACGTTCAGTAGTTTGCCATTGCTTTCTGAACGACTGGTACTCATATCATTTTCATGAAGATCCAACACAAGGTAGTCTGCTGCCAAATCGCCTACAGCGGTGTTTCGAACGCTGTATGCAGATTTATGAACCACATCTGTAACCCCTTCGCCACTAAAAAAAAAAAAATTTTTTGCGTATCCCTTACGGGACGTTGCAGTCAACACCAGCATTTTCAGCTGCTGTTGATGTACTAGGCAAGTGTTACGTTCAGTAGTTTGCCATTGCTTTCTGAACGCCCGGCCCCTATACCTTTTTCGAAAAAACCAGCACCGCTGTGTTTCGAACGCGAGTATACGGGCTCACAACTAAGCCAGTGGTAAATGATAAACAGCCCAAAATGCTGGAGTTGACTAAGACGTCCTGTAAAGGACATGCAGCTAACTTAGAAAGTCGGAGAAGGCTCTTAGCAGCAGGTTAGAAGCATTTTGGATGAATCTTGTATAGAGGCCCTTGGGACGAGGACACGAAAATGTCTTGGATGACATCAGAAACCCTTAAAAATATAAGAAAGGGATGGGAAAAAAATACACAGAGCTCAGAGGAAAATAAGCAGAAGCTAATAAAGAAGTCACAAAGAGGATAAGGGTTGGTAAAAGACAATATTTAAGTGATTTACCAAGGAAGGCAAAAGAACCAACATCGATGGAAAACCAAAGAGACAGAGACAGAAATGATGCTGGGTGGACTGAGATGGTGGTATGGAGGAATATGATCACCAACACCAAAAGATCCATGGGGATATGGACTTGCATGATCGCCTATACTATTTGGCAGGGAACATGATGATGGTGATGATGATAATGGTGAGTATGATGATGGTGAATGTGATGATGGTGATGATGATGGTGAATGTGATGATGATGATGGTGATGATGATGGCGAATGTGATGATGATTATGGTGATGATGATAATGGTGAGGATGTATCTAAGTTTAACTGATTAAATGTCATGGGATGATTAATCGTCTTAAGCAACTGTCTGTATCTGCCAATGGCTTATATACAATAGTTTTCTTATGCAACCCCCTTTAATTTGATATAAAACACTATGTCTGCGACCATATTAACAATGTTAAGTTGTAATTGTGACACCCCTATTTCAAATTTTCTGCCATCATTTTTGTTTGATCCAAACCTAATTTTTTTTGGCACTGATTCTGTTAAGTGCACCCACTTTATTAGGGCTCCACAGGGACCACTTGATGTCGGGCAAATTGCCACCATAGCCAGTACCCCAGTGTATATAATATATACATAATTTTAGCACAAGTTCACACATCCCTATACATCTTTCTTACCCCACAGGCAACACCATAACCCAGGAGGGAGTCCTATTTGCCTCAATTGGAGTATTCGTGGGCGTCATACTGGGAGTTGTAGTCATCATCGCCATTCTTGCCATCTCCATCCTCTACTGCTGCTGCAAGCACCGACACGGCAGCAAGAAGAAGACCTCCCACACAGAAGTAGCCGCCTCCCCTGAAAGCCGGTCTCTGGTACAGCCGTCAGGTGCGTACATGTCTTTTCTCAAAGCCACACGTACTAGAATCCACACGTGCTAAAAGCCACACATACTAAAATCCAAGCATACTACAATCCACACACAATATAATTGACCTCTTATATAATCCAAACATACTAGAATCCACAATACTAGAATCCACAAATACTAGATTTAACTCGTACTAGAATCCACACGTGTTGCCACATGTATTAGAATCCACAATACTATAATCCCCAAATACTAGATTTAACTCATACTAGAATTCACACGTGTTGCCACACATACTAGAATCCACAAATACTAGATTTGTTGGATGTACTATACAACAGCGTCAGATGTACTATCTAGTATGTGTGAATTATATCTCTAGTATGTGTGAATTCTATCTCTAGTATGTGTGAATTCTATCTATAGTATGTGTGAATTCTATCTCTAGTATGTGTGAATTCTATCTAGTATGTGTGAATTTCATCTCTAGTATGTGTGAATTCTTCTTCTTCTGCTGCGTTCATCTGGAGTTTTTTTTTCGGATGTGATTGCGTTGTGCCTGTTTACAGCAGAGCTGCGTTCTTGCGCCGTTAGGCCGACACATCCGACTTCTGTGGGCATTTGTTGACTGGGTTAACCTTCCAGGGGTGTGAATTCTATCTAGTATTTGTGAATTCTATCTCTAGTATGTGTGAATTCTATCTAGTATGTGTGAATTCTATCTATAGTATGTGTGAATTCTATCTCTAGTATGTGTGAATTCTATCTCTAGTATGTGTGAATTCTATCTAGTATGTGTGAATTCTATCTAGTATGTGTGAATTCTATCTCTAGTATGTGTGAATTCTATCTCTAGTATGTGTGAATTCTATCTCTAGTATGTGTGAATTCTATCTCTAGTATGTGTGAATTCTATCTCTAGTATGTGTGAATTCTATCTCTAGTATGTGTGAATTCTATCTCTAGTATGTGTAAATTCTATCTCTAGTATGTGTGAATTCTATCTCTAGTATGTGTGAATTCTATCTCTAGTATGTGTGAATTCTATCTCTAGTATGTGTGAATTATATCTAGTATGTGTGAATTATATCTCTAGTATGTGTGAATTCTAACTCTAGTATGTGTGAATTCTATCTCTAGTATGTGTGAATTCTATCTCTAGTAAGTGGGAATTCTATCTCTAGTATGTGTGAATTCTATCTAGTGTGTGTGAATTCTATCTATAGTATGTGTGAATTCTATCTAGTATGTGTGGATTCTAATATCTGCACACTGGTTCCGTCACTGGGGCTACCGTCTACACCCACCAAGCAGAGTACATCCTACTGTGATCTAAAGGTGCAGATATTTGTCAGGTACCTATGGTACTTTAGTGGTAGAGAGCGCCGAGGTCAGCGCGCTAGCCTGCCAACCCGGTGATTGTGGGTTCGAGTTCGTGTCGAGGCGATTGTCTTTATGTAATGTCCTGAACCCCCAGGTAGACCCACCTTAGCATGGGTACCAGGAAATATATGGGGAAGTAAAGGTGGTGGGTGTAGTATTGAGCTTATAGTCCCTCGGGTGTCGATGGGTCTGTACAAATGTGGGTCCAGCACCATATGCCTGGTGCGCCTTAGGGTGTGTAAGAGAGGCTCTTCACCTGTTTGCTTACAGTCACTGTAGTCATGTACCCGTGAAACTTTATTTCAGCTTGCTGTGTGTGTTCATGACACTTCATTTCAACTTGTGTATATTCATGACACTTCATTTCAACTTGTGTGTGTTCATGACACTTCATTTCAACTTGTGTGTGTTCATGACACTTCATTTCAACTTGTGTGTGTTCATGATATTTTATTTCAACTTGTATGCACTCATGACATTTCATTTCAACTTGTTGTGTGTATTCATGACACTTCATTTCAACTTGTGTGTGTTCATGATATTTTATTTCAACTTGTGTGTGTTCATGACACTTCATTTCAACTTGTGTATATTCATGACACTTCATTTCAACTTGTGTGTGTTCATGACACTTCATTTCAACTTGTGTGTGTTCATGACACTTCATTTCAACTTGTGTGTGTTCATAACACTTCATTTGAACTTGTGTTTGTTCATGATATTTTATTTCAACTTGTATGCACTCATGACATTTCATTTCAACTTGTTGTGTGTATTCATGACACTTCATTTCAACTTGTGTGTGTTCATGACACTTCATTTCAACTTGTGTGTGTTCATGATATTTTATTTCAACTTGTATGCACTCATGACATTTCATTTCAATTTGTGTGTGTTCATGACACTTCATTTCAACTTGTGTGTGTTCATGACACTTTATTTCAACTTTTTGTGTGCTCATGACACTTTATCTCAACTTGTATGCGCTCATGACATTTCAACTTGTTGCGTGTGTTCATGACATGTGTCAACTTGTTGTATGTGCTCATGACACTTCATTACAACTTGTTGTACATGTTCATGACACTTCATTTCTCGTACTTGTTGTATGTGCTTATGACACTTTTAACACATGTGCCCTACATTTCCTCATGACACTTCTGTATATACTTATGATACTACAATCCTTTACTAATGTCAGCTTCTTTGAACTCGCTATCATCATCATCATCATCTTCCACTTCTGCCGTCAAGTGTCGTGGGGAGGAATAATTTGCGTTCCAGCGCCCGGTGGGCGGCAGTGGATAGTGTCATTCCGTGTGGTTGTACAATGTCTCTGATGTCGTCAATCCATTTTCTTCTTGTACATCCTCGTGGACTCGTCGCAGATGATCTTTGATGTAAGGCCAGTGATGGTAGTTGCTGATGTTGCATTCTAACGACATGGCCAAACCACTTGATCTTCTGTCTTTCAATAAATGTGGCACAAGGTGTTGATCCCAGAGACTGTCTGATAATAGCATTTCTTACTCGGTCTCGGATTGTTAAGTTGGCAGCTCTCCTTAGGCATCTCATTTCGCAGGTGTTGATTTTACGAAAGGTGTAATTTGGATAAAGTCCAGGTTAGAGATTGGTAGCATAGGGTTGGTGTGAATATACTGTTTATTATCTGTCGTTTTGCGGGCATGGGTATGTTTGGATGTTTCAGTAAGGGTGATAGTTGATATGTAAGTGTACTAGCTTTTTGACATCTGATTATCTACCTATATACTGATATACCAAAGACTGATAACATGTCTGATAAGATGTCTATCAATCAATCAATCAATCAATCATGTGCCATGCCGGAAAGCGTGGGCAGTCATGACTCGCCATTTCACTCGATCACCAGTGTCATGGATCAGCTCAGTGTTCCTGTCTCGTCCATGCCATGTGGCCAAGCCATCCAGGTATTTTCCTCTCGGTCTTCCTCTTGGCCTGTTCTCTTCGATCTTGCCAGTTGTCACTAAGTTCTCCAATCCATTTCTTCTCATAACATGTCCAAAAAATTTTGACTGTCTACGTCTAATTTCTCTAATCAGTCTATAGACTTCTATAGACAGTACTATATCTACTCATATACTGATATACCACAAACTGATAACATTTCTGATAAGTGCCTCTATCTGTACTCAACAGGCATATGTGGCGAAGAGGTAGTGAACACGCAACCCGCATTCAAATTCAACTGCGGGCAATTTGGAAGCAGACTGCCTTGTGTTGATTTTGAATAATGGTATGAGTGTCGGTCTTTCAGAAAGCAATGGCAAGCTACTGAACATAAACTTGCCTGGTGAATCAGAAAGTGTCCCCACAAAATGCTGGTTTGATTGCCACATCCTGTAAAGAACATGCAACTAAGTTTATTTTTTAATCTGTAATCACACTTTACTTGTGCGCTGATGCCACCTTGAATAACCTTGCTGAATTTATTTTCCAGCCCCACCTCCTGACATTGAGGATCAGCACTGGATACTACATCCACAAGGTCATCTCTACCCGCTCTATTCGCCTTACCAAAATGGACAACCCCCTCCGCCATATGTGCCACCACCCCCATATCAACCAGACGAAATCTCACAGGAACAGGAACTAACAGACGTCCAGCGCCAGGCATGCACAGGGAAGCCATATTGATGAAACGTGACAACTCATTAAGTATAATTGCTGTATTATGAATCGTGGAGGAATCATCATTGTCTTATCTTGTTGTGGCTGTTCGCTTTCGGAATTAAGGCATCCGGAATTAAGGCATCTGGTTAAGTTGTCTTCTAATCCTTTCCTGCTTTTCCTTCTTGCCGTATGGGAAGTTTTTGAGTTTTCTCTTTTATGATAGCTGTATTGCGCTGACTGATGAGATCTCTTGCCATAGTAAATTATCTCTTATCACAATCAATTTGCATTTATCAAATCATCTGCATCGATATATATATATATATATATATATATATATATATATATATATATATATATATATATATATATATATATATATATCAACCCATATGTATAAATACTTATCCATCCTTTTCTGTCAATACGAATCAATCCACCTGCATCAATACTTATCAGTCCATCTGTACCAAATTGTAACAACAAATCTGTACCAAAACTTAGTAATCCATCTACATCGAAACTCATGAATCCATCCGTATCCAAACTTGTCATTCCATCTGTATCAAAACTTATCAATCTAATTGCACCAATGCGTATCATTCCATCTGTAACAAAACGTATCAATCCATCTACATCCATCGAGAATTATCACACCATGTGTACTAAACTTTATCAATCCATCTGTACCAAAACTTATCAATCAATCTGTACAAAAACTTATTAATCCAGCTGTACGAAACCTTATCAATCCAACCGTACCAAAATTTATCAGTCCACTTCCATTGAGACTTATCAATCCGTCTGAATCGAGATCTTCCTCACACCAGTAATTTAACTATTGTAGGCAAATATGGGCAGTTGGTTACACTAAATTCGCACAATAAGACCAAACCAATTTGTTATATCGATTAATTTATACTGTAAATTGTTCCTGTGATTCTTCTAATATCATCGTTTCTCATATTTGTCTCTTCTGGCGATGTCAACATCTCTTCCTAGTCTTTTAATCTCATATTTATTCTCCATATCTTCCTCTCAATCACGGATGTAACTATACAACAATCTAAGATGTACTACCGTGTTTCCCCGAAAATAAGACCGGGTCTTATATTAATTTTAGATTTTTTAAAAATGCACTAAGGGCTTATTTTTGGGGATGTCTTTTTTTTCAGATTAAAAAATCTACATGTATTCATATACAAAATTATATATTTATTCATATACATTCATGTCATCATCTTCTGTTCTGGAACATCGTCATAACTCTCCAAATCACATATGCACTAGTGGTGTCTGTACTCCGACTGGCCATTCGGCAACAAGTCTCTCATTCCAGCCGATGATCTTAACTAGGGCTTATTTTAGGGGTAAGTCTTATATTAAAAGCCTCCTGAAAAATCGTACTAGGTCTTATTTTCGGGGAAACACAGTATACGGCAATGTCAGGTGTACTGTACAACAGTGTCAGATGTACTTTACGAAGAAATGTATGTCCTTTACAGGACGTTGCAATCAACCCCAACTCCATGTTAATTTTCTAGGCAATTTTACATTCAGTAGTTTGCCATTGCTTTCTGGGCGAGAATCGACGTCAAGTCTAACAGGCCGATGTAGGATTTGACCCTGCTATGCCACCGCATATAGGCAGCAAAATTAAATAATCGACCGATAACAATCTGCAATGCTAGGCTACACAATTGCCTTACTTACATGTACTGTGTAGGTAGGTAGCCATGGCACCTCATTATCTCATCTTGTGCCTCATCAGCCTTGCGGCGTCGAGGTATAGCCATGACAGACTGACTATTAGCACATCAGTCATGAAGATCCTAGATTGAGTTATGAGATTTAGGAAGACATTACACTCATAATACACTCATACCCCGCAGCTCCAGATATTATTTTGTATTGGTTACCCATTCCCCTGGACCAGACAGGGCAAGGCCGAGTGAGGGAACATATCGTTTGGGCACCACATGTTCTCTGAAGCTCTGCCCAGGCATTGTGATGGAATTTTGGCCAAATTCCAACTCACATACTTTGATCTGTCAAGACTGTAAGGTGCTACTTACACTCATAATGTACATCTTTAGCTTTTCTTGTCGCATTTTTCATGCGTCTCTTGATAGAGTCAAAGTTAGTTGCACGTCCTTTGCTGGACGGTGTAATAAATCCCAGAAGTGTTTGCTTGTTTGTGAATTACTAGGCAAATTTTACCTTCAGTAGTTCGCCATTTCTTTCTTAACAACCGCGCTCATGCCATCAAAATCAACTCACGGCTGCTTGCTGTCAAATAGTCTGCAGCTGATGTCGGACCTTTCAGCTTCTTTGATATATAGACTCGCCAGTGACCTGGTTGTTATGTAATCCTTCCGCTAATTCAAGCATCCGGTTTGCATTGTTTACTTGTAATAGTTAACTCCTAGTACGAGAGTACGTGCAAACTGACTGAAGTCTCTATGGTCAAGAGGTTATATCACCTGCTTTACAAAGGTTGTGGGTTCGATTCTGGGCTACATCATTCGGTTCACAAGTGCAGTTTTCTCTGAGACTCCTGGGGGTCATCGCCGGAGCTACAGAGTTTGTGCTTTGTGTGACAATTTCAGCAGACCACCCTGTGGAAAGAGGCCGAGCCATAAAAGCCGGTGCAATGAAGCCGATCCTCTCGCCTTTTAAACCCCCTTTTTTAACTGACTTTGGTTGGTTGGTTGGTTGGTTGGCTGGCTGGCTGGTTGGTTGGTTGGTTGGTTGGTTTGAGTCCTTAGGAAGAATTGAGTATTAACCCTCGTGTTTGATGCATTGATGTTCAGTCACCTGAGCCCATACAAGGGTCTTGCGCCTATTAGATTGAGTTTGGTGTAGAGACTTCCCTCCCGGCCAAATTAACTATGTTGCAGAGCTTTCATTCCCCTCTCCGAGCTCAGAAACATGTAGTTTACCAGAAGTGCACATCTGCAGAGAGGCATGGGCATTATTGGCAGGTTTGCCACGCTGGGGATCCATTCAGCAAACATGCTGACGCCGCAAGTGGGTGCTCCACTTACTTAACCAGTGTAAGACTTGATCCCATACCACCCACAAATTGACTTTAAATTGCACATTTTGGGGTTGTGCCTGTTGTTGGAAATTATTGTTTAAATAGTAATAAATAATTTATCCTGATGCAGTTTACTGTGGATCTGTGATGTGATAGCGCCTTCACATTTTGTAGGTGTGAGGTGCAAGGAGGAATAGGTGACCAATCTTTCCCTCGCTTTGAAAAGCGACAAGCTCATTTGTCGATCCGTGTCCGTAAGTGCTCATTACATTACCAGCGCAGTTCACTATGAGCTTCGCGGGTATATCCACGTGAATAAATTGTTACTGGTTAAATTTTTCACCTTGTTGAGATAAATTCAGATGATCAATTGTTGCACTTTGGACACATTGCTGGTTGCTCTGATCTCCTCTGTAGTAAATCTATCAGCATACACTGTTAAACGGAGCAATCCAAGGATGGCTGACGATCTCTCCCGCAGACTTGCTGTGTGGCTCTCTCCTGTCCTTCCTCTTTAATTCAAACTCTTGCATTATGACCACAGTGTCACACTGGGCAGGAATCACCGTGGCCTAGTGGTTAAGCCGCCTGCCTCATGCTCCAAAGTTTGTAGGTTCGATTCTATGCTCTGTGTTTCAGTTCATGAGTGCAGTATTCTCTGAGACTCTTGTGACTCGTCGCTGTGGCTATAGAATCCGTGCTTTGTGCAATGCTTTCAGCAGCTTGCGGAAAGAAACTGGGCCATATAGGATCAAACGTGGTGCAGTAAAGTGAAACCTCTCGCCTTTTAACTTTCAACACTGTCACACTGGTTTTCTTTAGTCTCCGTCAGACATACGTTAACCTGCTATCACTGTGATTAATCGGTAATGAAAGCTTTCTTACTGTTCCATTATATGTTTATATGGGAAATGTTGGTCTCTTCATTCATAAATTGTGATTGTCTTATACTAACTGAATAGGGGCTGTTGTGGTGCAAAAGTGGTTAGTGCACTTTGTTTTCAGGACAGTGGTCAAGGTGCCATCTCTGACAGTGGTATAGGTTCCATCTCTGACAGTGGCATAATTATTTTGGTCTCATACATATGACTCTGGTGTCAACTAAGCCTCATATAATAGATATGATAGGGTTACATGGTTACTGTAATAACTGAAGCAGGGAGGGTTAAAGTAACCACTGAATAAGAGTTAGTGTAAATACTGAAACAGGGAGGGCTAGTATGACAATTGAACAGGGAGGGCCAATGTAACAATTGAACAGGGAGGGCCAATGTGACAATTGAACACGGAGGGTCAATGTGACAACTGAACAGGGAGGGTCAATGTGATAATTGAAAAGAGAGAGCCAATGTGATAATTGAAAAGAGAGAGCCAATGTGAAAATTGAGCAGGGAAAGCCAATGTGACAATTGAACAGGGAGGGCCAATGTGACAATTGAACAGGGAGAGCCAATGTGACAATTGACCAGGGAGAGCCAATGTGACAATTGAACAGGGAGAGTCAATGTGACAATTGAACAGGGAGGGTCAATGTGACAATTGAACAGGGAGAGTTAATGTGACAATTGAACGGGAGGGTCAATGTGACAATTGAACAGGGAGAGTCAATGTAACAATTGAACGGGAGGGCCAATGTGACAATTGAACAGGGAGAGTCAATGTGAAAATTGAACAGGGAGGGCCAATGTGAAAATTGACCAGGGAGAGCCAATGTGATAATTGAACAGGGAGAGCCAATGTGACAATTGAATAGAGAGAGCCAATGTGACAATTGACCAGGGAGAGCCAATGTGACAATTGAACAGGGAGAGCCAATGTGACAATTGAACAGGGAGAGCCAATGTGACAATTGAACGGGAGGGCCAATGTGACAATTGAACAGGGAGAGTCGATGTGACAATTGAACAGGGAGAGCCAATGTGACAATTGAACAGGGAGGGCCAATGTGAAAATTGACCAGGGAGAGCCAATGTGATAATTGAACAGGGAGAGCCAATGTGACAATTGAAAAGAGAGAGCCAATGTGACAATTGACCAGGGAGAGCCAATGTGACAATTGACCAGGGAGAGCCAATGTGAAAATTGACCAGGGAGAGCCAATGTGACAATTGAACAGTTAGTGTCATGGAACAACAAATCATGGCAAATAAATGTTCAGAATGAAAAGTGTGGTGCGGTAAACGTGATATAGTTCAGTCTTATTTTTCTGGTGGGTTTCCCTTTTTATTTACCTTTGGCTCCTTTAATTGTTTTCTGTTAATCTCCCAGTACTATATTGTAATCGCCACACTGTGTGACTATCAAGAATATGAAGAAATGTTAATTGTAAGGTTGTTGTTTTGTGTGTGTGTGTGTGTGTAGAGTGTGTATAGATTATATCTGCTCTGGATCTCCAACTAAAGAAGGTTTGATTCATTTTGCATCACAACTTCCTGCTCCAATCAATACATTTTCACAAGTACGAGATAACAGATTGCCCAAAGTGAATGGGTCTAATACAAGCTGAATAATTAAATGAATCAAATTATGTGTATGTACATATATAATAAATGTTGTGGTTGTTACAGTTGTGATTTTGCAACTCTCTTGTACACGAACAAATCTATGTTCCTGTGATTTAGCTGTTTTTATTTGTGTTTTTGATTTTGCTGATTGTCAAACTTAAATGCTTTTGCACAACTTGTAAAAAATTGTCATATTAACCATGTTTATTTGTACTGTTTTTCGGGTTATTTTGTTGTATGGTTTAAGTATATTTCATGTTTACACAATCATGAAGTGAGCATGTTTAGAATCTCTCCACCAGGGCCGCGGCATCTGTTGTAGATAAAAATAAACGTGCCAGCAGATATGTAAATAACAGTACAAGGTGGTGGCAGATACAACAACAACGTGTTAGGCTGTGACAAATTCTGATTTATGTCATGCTGAGGTGGGGTGGCTAGTTTTCTTCCTCACTGCCTTTGTTTACAGAAAGGTCTGAAAATTATTCAGTAACATTTTTACCAGACTGGGTTTATCACAGGGCTGTACTGATCATCATGATGTGCAATATCAAATGGCGTAGGCGTTCATGTATCTCCACAGATTTCGGTTCTTTGTGTTCAAGATCAATTCTGCTAATGATATTTATTCCTGCATGTCACCAACTTAGTTCATCTAGCATCATCCCCCTCTCTCTCTCTCTCTCTCTCTCTCTCTCTCTCTCTCTCTCTGTTTCACTGTCTTTGGTCATGTGATGAGAAAAGAGGCGTTGGAGAACATTGTGACTACTGGAAAGATCAATGGGAAGAGAGGTAGAGGAAAAACAAGAGAAGTGCTTGCTTTCTTGCTTGTGTTCGTTGGCTTGAGCTCCAACGCGAAGTCCTGTATGTCGGATGAAGGCATCCTGTTGTCCAACATCAGTGTGATGTCATACAGGACCTGAGTTTTGCGTGAGTGTCCCATGTCTGGCTTATTGGTGTGCAGACTGGTGGTTCCTCGCCGTACAGTCAGACACTCTCAGACTTCGGAGGAATCGGCGATCCTACTGACTTTAGCCAGGACCCCGAAGGGACCTGTTGCCCAGGACGCTCGACGAGGATGCGTCAATAGGTCTTGGCCAGTTTATAACCCGGCCCTGGTGCCTTGGAAACACCTCTGCGTCCCAAACAAGAGAAGTGAAGTTGGATGGGCTGAGATGGTGACATAAAGGAATATTATCAGCAGAGTTGATCCAGAACATCAAAGACCGAGACCTGTGGAGAGACATGAACGCCTACGCCAGCTGGCAGGGCACATGCTAATGATGATGTGTCTATTTCTCCTATTGTTGATATTTCCAGTGGTGAAGATATTATTACATCCCCCTTTTCTCATTACATGATCAAATATTACAGTTTGTCTTGCTATTATAGTTGTATATAAAGTTCTTCTTTTATTAGCCTCTTCCATTCAATGAATAAAATTCAATGAATCCATTAAATGATTCAACCAATGCTGTTAGTTACTCTGGATGACCAAATCATCATCATCATCATCATCATCATGTGGCAGGTTCTTCACAGACCATCGCTCTCATCACGGCCCGACTAACAGTTCCTCAATCTCTGGTCATGTTTCCCGCCTCCTGCATCCTCATGCCTTAGGTGCCTGCCTGGGACGACTTTGTCTGTCTTTATGCTAGTCAACCCCTGGCTCTATTTTTGTACAGGAACCACGCCTTCTTTAACTGTTCTTTCCAAGATGCTATGACGTGTAACATTGCCACAGTACCTCACTTTGATGTTTATGTGCCAGTTAAGAAACAAATAATACCACTGTTGTGGATTAAATCTGGACAAGTGTATGGGTAAACTGTTACTCAAACCAAAAGACCACCATGCCTCCTTCGTGTATGTCTCATATTGTGACATCTTTTTGTTTGTTTAAATAACAGTACTTGTGACATCTTTTTATTCATTTCTGTAACAGTGCTTGTGACATATTTTTGTTTGTTTAAATAACAGTGCTTGTGACATCTTTCTGTTTCTGTAAACAACAGAGCTTGTGACATGTAACATGCTGTATTGGCTGTGTGCACTGTAATATATTTTATGATTTCATAATCAGTGATATATTTTGTTGAAAACTTTTTTGGACGTTAAAGTATCGCTGTACTTGCTCATAAATACACCAGTTACGGAAACAAGACAGAATGTTGAAGATGTGATCAAGGTAAATGTGTTCAAGTAGGAACTATTTGAGGCAATAAGAGTTAAAACAATATCTGGCGCTTTGTGGGTTAACATTTCAACTAAGCAGGTACAAACTCTGGCAGATTAAGGTAAACATGTGTTTCTTCATCTTCCTTCTGATCGTGAAAACAGCATAGGTCCTGATTTACAGTTCATCTGCGATGTTTGGATGTTTGTGTCTTTCGACTCCTACATCCGGCTCCAGCTGTTCCTTCTCTATGACGGTGGTTTGTGATGTTAGCCACATCACTCCTCCCGCACCGATGGTTTTAAAAATATTGGAGCAAGCACCATATGCCCAATGGGTAATTTACTTACCTCTGGCTTTATTACTTACTTACTTGCTTGCTTTATTACTTACTTGCGTGCTTTATTACTTACTTACTTGTTTTATTACTTACTTACTTGCTTTATTACTTACTTACTTAGAGGATAACCAGAGCTCATTACAAGTTTTATAGAAGCAAATATTGCTAAGCAGCAGTAAAGTTAATGAAAGCAAGCCCGTTTGAACGTATGCAGAACTGTTAAGTCCTTTCTTAATTATTCTTAATACACGGCCAGTGTGTTCGATGCTACCATTGGGGAATGAATTGTTAGGTTGTCACTTATACAAGGTCAGGACATAATGAACTGAAATAAATTCTTTCATCATTGAGTTCTGCTCAAAATAATAATCATTAAAATAACTGGCATACATTTTATGAGACTGGATCGAGCCCTCTGGCCGTGCAGATTGTGCAAAATCCAGTGCTATTGTAAATGAGGCTTGAACCCAAACCACTGTTGTGGTAAGAATACGCTGGATTCGCCATGAAACCTGAAGCTGCGACAATGCAGTGGCAAGGCCTGCTAGTCTGGTGGTCATGTGTTCGAAACTCGCATCGAGGCAAGCATTGTTTTAATTGTTCTAGCCTCCCAGGTTGACTCAGCCTAAAATTGGTACTAGAAAATATTCTGGGATAGTAAGAGCCATGGTTGTGTTATTTGAGTTAGAGGGTTAAACCCTTACACGGGACAGTTGAACTACAATGTTGACCTCTCCTCCTTGACTTGGGAACATAAATTACAAGTACTTATGAAGTCGGAGTAAGTTTGCCTGATGGGGTGGGACACTGGTAATAGGGAAAGCTAATCCACGCGCAATGTGCAGTTCAGTGCTACTGGAAGTAGTATGTATGGACTATGCTTGATTTCAAAACGAGCAAGCACAAACAACATACATTTACAATTTCATCCATCGAGAGCTGAATGGTCTGTACAAATATTGAGTTGGCACCATATATCAACTATGCCTCAATACTTGTGTTCACGGGTCCTTGACTTTGTACTATTACTCTGAAACCACAACAGGTAAAGTCAAAGAAAAGAACAGAAAAGCCAGGTAGACAGGTAGTTACTGAACTGTATTTTTTAGTCTTCACACTTTTACAGGGGTGATATCAATGTGAATAACCTTTCATTTACATCTATGTGCAATGGAATCTAATTTGTTTTTTAATTTATTATATATATATTTTTGTGTGCAATAATCAATATTATTTATACATGACCGATACATACTGACCAATGACCAGTCACAGCTATATGTTTGTTGTCTGAAATATGTATGCTTGTGGGTGGCCGTTTTGTTAAATTGTTACTGTTTGTAGACCTTACAATTAAGATTACGTTATGTAAATGCGATTTTTTTTACTAGCATTACAATGTTTTCTATTTATTTTCATGTATGTGATCTTTTACATTACGTTTAACAAAACAACAGATATGTAACTCTCAAGTTTATTTGTATTTCGTTAATGTGTCAAATATTCCAATTTTGATTGATAATGAATGGATCTGAAGACATATTATTTTTCTGTTTGATATTTCTTTTAATGTCACAATGTGCAAGTTAATTTTTTTTTTCCCCTTGAAAATTGCAGCAGAACTGTTGCGGGCAGAGAATGATACAGAAAAACAATCTTTCTCCACAAAAGCAAAGCCCCATGCCTTAACAGATTAAATGCCAAACAATAAGTAGGTTTGGATCTAACAAAAAGTAATGGCGGAAAATGGGAAGTAGGGTGTGTCACAATTATGACTTAAAAGTTGTTAATATTGTAGCAGACTTGTATTATTATACCAAGATAAAGGGGGTTGATTATGGAGAACTACTGTATATATAAGCCTGTGGCAGATACGGGAAGTCGCCTAAGACGATTAATAATCCTGTGGAACTTATAAACAGTTAATAACAGTTAATACCTAACACTAACCCGAACAGTCAGTAGCAAATGGTCAGTTCTCAAGTACTTTCATAGCAAACATTGGGGAATTGAAGACATAAATATTGCTGACTATTAAACGAATTCAGAATAATAGATAGCTACTAAGTAGTCAGTAGCAACTGGACAATTCGTAAGTAAATTCAGAACAGAACAGACATAGAGACTTTGATAACTTTTTTGTTCGCATATCCTTTATAGGACATCGCTGTCAACATCAGCATCTTTCAGCTGATTGTTGATTTCTTGGTAAGATTACGCTCAGTAGTTTGCCATTGCTTCGGCCGGCTCACATACCCCGTAAGTCACCAACGCGGCGAGAACCGCTATCGTTTCTCTCGCAAGTTACGTTCCTCGCGTGGATATACAGGATTACTGAGAAAGTCGCTAACTCATAAGCCAGGGAGACAGGCCTTTGATAACTACAGCAGAAATATTGCTCACTCGGAATAATAAAGAAAAAGGCATAACTGTATTCACAAATGCGAAGTCTGTCTCAGTATTAACTGATGTAGTTCCAAACAAAAAAAGCAGGTTTGAGTCAAACACGATGCACAATCAAATAAACAAGTTCACAAGTGTTATAATGTATATCATATGCCCGTTAACTGAGCATTAAAACTGTGGAGGATACCACGAAACGAAACAAATAACACAATGACCCTAGCTAGTATGGCTATAAACTATAAATCGCCTTCTGTCAAACGGGATGTCACATCTGGTGGTATACTATGCTTCGGGACTGCATCTGTTAAAGAACATAAACAGCGCCGAGTTTGTAGAGCCATGAGCTGCACTCACTGGACTATTTCAGACATCCAAATGGGCTGTATTACTGTGGATCTCTCCCCCCCCCCCCCACACACACACATTGCAACATACCTGGAAATAAACAGGCTGATCAACAGGCTGGGGGAAGTGGAAAACTAGCTGAGCCTAATTTAGAAATAATCTAGGTTTTTTAGAAGAAATTATAGAACCAAGTGAGGATCAGACCACCAGAAAGATGTTGCATACCACCAACTCAATCAAACAGAACAGGTTAGAATATTCACCAAACTACACACATGACACAACAGGCTAAGAAACCACTTGTTTAATAAACTAAAGATAGGAGATACTGATTAGTTTAGTTTAGTCGTTGGATCAACATCACGGTATACGGTTTAACCCATAAGTGCTCCGTTTTCCTCATAACTCAAACCTGAGTCTAGAGAAACTCAGCTCAATGCACGAACTCCGTTGCATCGGCGATGATCCTGAAATACTTTGGGTAGATTTTTAACTCGAAATTTTGCCCGGGCAGCGCCGTTAGGCTACTCTTTTTTGATATCCAACTGCCAAGGGATTTTTTACGTGCGCAACAATACACACGGGCGTCCGATCTCACTACCCAGAGACCAGGGGAAATTTTATTACTGGAAGTCCAGGTAGATTTTTTAAATAAATCCCAGTCCTCACCGGGGCCTGAACCCGGGACCTCCAGCACTCGAGGCGGACACCATATCTCAAGACCACTCAGCCCCCCCCCCCCCCTTAGGAGATACTGATGAATGTAACTGGAACTGGCTAATTGACAGCTAAACACTTGCTGGAGGAGTATCCAATAGAAAAAGTGATTTTGGCCTACACTCGTTACATTTGATGACAATCTCTAGGGGGATGATATGGGCTAAAATTGACTGAGGCTTTCTGGATATATTCTGGTTGATGTCTGAAGGTATAGGAAGAAGAAGAAAACTTGTTTTGTTTAGTTTGGTTATGGAATCTATATTCCTAGTATACACGAAACATGATATGACCCCTGGCTTGCATTCCGAGTTCGTTTCTAGACTCCATCATCCAGTTCACTAGTGCACTTTTCTCAGAGACTCCAGGGGGTCGTCGCTGGAGCTACGGAGTTCGTGCTCTGTGTAATGCTTCGGCAGACGTTCTGGGGAAAGAGACCGAGCGTATGGGATAAACAAGATGCAATTAAGACGATTCTTGCGTCTTTAAACCCTTTAAAACATGGAACATGTAGTTGCTATCTAAAATGAGAACCTCAACAAACAGATTGGTAAAATTAACCAGGATGAATATTAACCGTTAAGAAAGAATACTCGAGAAATATCGAGGTTTATCACCTTATGCGTCATGCTCCTTTGACGTGTGAAAGGGCCATGTTGTTACCTCACAGGGACTGGCTTGTTTGCGTTTGTTGACGATACAGATTTGAACATGGAGTTTGGTAATGTTTTACTATTTATGTTGAAGAATAGACTATACTGCCCTCAGGACCCGTTAATAAATGCGTAGTCTCTCGTAGGAGAAGGGGAAGGGCAAGGATTCTGATTGTTCATGTTGCTAAATAGATAGCTATGCATTGAAACCGATCTAGCGTGTCATCATTGCGATCAGCTCCCTTCTTTATTAGCCACTTTAAAAGCCATAATGGAGAATTCATGAAGAGGTGCATCATCGTGCTCAAAGCTCTCATTTATTGTCATCAGTATATTCCTTTTGTCCATATACAGTGCCCAAAGGATGGATGCTTTTGAAACCAGCATGTAAACTCTCACTTTTTCGCACACCCCCTGTTGAAATGGACAATAGATCCATGCAAATAAACAGCACTTCCTGTTTCCTAGGCCTTGATACAATCGTAGATTCATTCATTCGCATAATTATTATTCAGGAACAATTGGGGCAAGACATGTGTAAAAACGTGGATTTTGGGGGTAATAGTCGGGAAAGGGTTGATTGAGACCATAAATGACAGCTGCTCATGCCATAACAGTTCGTCTGGAACTTTTTAAAGCATGGAATGAGAGCTGTAGGCAATCATCGCTATCGTCACCGAAGTGTTTAAAAATCAATCCAGTGCCAAGGAGGCAGCCTCTATCTCTATTCCCATACTGGAGATTATAATTTGATATATACGAGACTTGTTGTCATGTCTGCCCAGAAGCTTCTTGTCTGTAAGCTAAAAACGGTAACGGCGAAGTCATGGAATATAATGCTGCTGTAATGTGAAATATTAAGTCTTCACATATACTAAGTCATAACATAGTTTAGTCGGGTGACCATTTAACTCCCTCCGTGATTTCACTTCCCAAATTGATCAAATATTCGTAATATTAGTGAGCATATTGTATCCTTTGAAAGCTCCTTTTGTTTTACGAGTGCCGATCACGCCTACCACATTTACTGTCCCTTACTAACCAATACATACTCAGACGGTAATTTAAAGCACCATTCCAGCATTCGGCTGCGCGCAAGCATTATTTATGTTCACCCAAAATTCACACTCCATCAGCGGTCACATTTTGCTTTGCTCAAATCTCAGATGAATTCTTCCTTTCTTATTTGTTCTTTCCTTTTCGTTTTGTAAATGCAAATATAATTGTCCAGCATTATTAATTTAATCGTTAATTTCATTACCAGCCTGTCTTTTTTATTTGTTTTTTTTTTAGCAATGAGATCGTGGTTGTGTGCCCTACATTTTTTTAAATACTTTGCTAATTTATTTCGATCACATTTGTTTTTGTTGTATGCTGTTTACCTTTAATTTGACAATCTCGTGTTTTTCTGTTTCATTAAAATGTGTTAATCTTCTTTATGTGGACTAAAGTATGTCATTCGTTTAAAGAAAATAATTGTTTGATTAATTATATGTGTTGATATTAAAGTGATAAAACTGTAGAAACACATTCATCATTTTATTTCTTTCAGAGCAAAGACAATGACTAAAATATATTGGTGTTGATGTGACAAAATTGTAGAAGCACAGCTTTCTATTTATGTCAGACATTGGCTGGAAGACACTGAAATGTATGAGACAGAACTGTAGACACTCAGCGTTCTGTTCCAGACATTAGTTAAAGACAATGATATGTATCAGTATCAGAAGAACTGCAGACACTGAGTGTTCTATTTCTGTCAGGCATTGGATGAAAAACACTGACACTTATGAGACAGGTCTGTAGAAACTATGCGTTTTATTTCTGTCAACCATTGTCTGAAAGACACCGAAACGAAATTTATGAGACAGAACTGCAGAAACTCGGCGTTCTGTGTCAGACAATGAAATTTATTAGAAGAAGGAAGTGTCTATTCATACCTAGAGGATGTATAAACTACTCTGTTTATTCAAACCTCAGCTACGTATAAACTACTCTGTTTATTCAGAGCTGAACTATCACGTGATTTTTTCCGCGCATACATTTATAAGATAGAACTGCAAAAGCTCAGCTTTCTATTTCTATCAGAGGCGAAGCACAGACGAACGTGATTATGTGACATAAACGTAGAGCTTAGGCGCTTCTCGGCCTTTCATCAAAGTGTCTAGCCATTAGGACCGGGACAATCTAAGAAATACGAATAGGGGACCACTGACCACTAACACTATCGCACTGGCTTCTGTGGACCAAATTGGGCCGAAAGGCTCTTAATGGCACTAACAGGCTAAAAAAAAAAATTATTTGTGTCATACATTGTTGAAAGACACCGATGTTTAGTTACACAATTGAAGAAACTCGGCTTTTATTTCTGTCAGAGGTGGAGTAAGGACATTGTTTGACAGATATTGACTTTTATGTGATAGAACAGAACACACTCAGCGTTCTATTTCTGTCAGAGGTGGAGCAAGGACATTGTTTGACAGATATTGACTTTTATGTGATAGAAGAGAACACACTCAGCGTTCTATTTCTGCCACAGGCGGAGCACGGACAAAGGTTCAATGAAGTTGTTTGTGAGAGTGTGATAAAACTGTACACACTCAGCGTTCTATTTCTGTCAGAGGTGGAGGAAGGACATTGTTTGACAGATATTGACTTTTATGTGATAGAACAGAACACACTCAGCGTTCTATTTCTGTCAGAGGCGGAGCAAGGACATTGTTTGACAGATATTGACTTTTATGTGATAGAACAGAACACACTCAGCGTTCTATTTCTGCCAGAGGCGGAGCACGGACAAAGGTTCAATGAAGTTATTTGTGAGAGTGTGATAAAACTGTACACACTCAGCGTTCTATTTCTGTCAGAGGCGGAGCAAGGACATTGTTTGACAGATATTGACTTTTATGTGATAGAACAGAACACACTCAGCGTTCTATTTCTGCCAGAGGCGGAGCACGGACAAAGGTTCAATGAAGTTATTTGTGAGAGTGTGATAAAACTGTACACACTCAGCGTTCTATTTCTGTCAGAGGCGGAGCAAGGACATTGTTTGACAGATATTGACTTTTATGTGATAGAACAGAACACACTCAGCGTTCTATTTCTGCCAGAGGCGGAGCACGGACAAAGGTTCAATGAAGTTGTTTGTGAGATAAAACAGAACACACTCAGCGTTCTATTTCTGTCAGAGGCGGAGCACGGACAAAGGTTCAATGAAGTTGTTTGTGAGAGTGTGATAAAACTGTACACACTCAGCGTTCTATTTCTGTGAGAGATTGGTTGAAACACATTGATGGCAATGATGGTATGTGATGATAGAAGTGTGGACAATCAACATTCTATTTATGTTAAAAGTTAAGCAAAGACATTGGATGACAAATAAAGAAAAGTTTATATAGTTAGTTAGTCAAGGTTCCGACTTCACGGCAACGGGTCGTCCCCATTATGCTCCGTTCCTGTGTCAGTGAATATCACACAAAATGCTCCTCGCCGTCCAATGTGAAAAGTGGAACAGACAGGAGTCTCGGCAATCCAACAGTTTATATATATACTAGCTGACCCGGCCCGGCTTCACCCAGTCCCTGGTGGGGAGCATCTCATTTAATTCATATAAGTAGTCAAATAAGCTCCCGTTCCCTACTACCTGTCTGTCTGTCTGTCTATCTATCTGACCCGGCGTGGCTTCGCCCAGCTCCTGGCGCACAGTAACTTAAAAGAATGTCCTTCCACACACCATCCATTATTTTTAATGAAAACTGTTTTTAATCACCTACATGACCGTAGATAACTTCTTTAAGCATAAAACGATGAGTTACAATGTTATGCATTATGCATTATTTTTATGAAAAATTTGAAAATGCCTTAAAGATTATATCATTATTTATTTGAGGCAGCGAGGAGTGACGAGGGGATCTGGCCGACGCTCGACGCTCAGAGGAAAGGCGAGACGGACATATAATCAGATGCTATATAAAAATTATATAATGAAAAATGAAATATTAAATGTTATTAAGTAAGTAGCCGATTTTACACTAAGAAACTATTACAGTCGGTTGCACAGGAATGAAAGGACGACGTGTAGAACATTTCATCTCAATCGGATGTACCGTTATCGAACCCATCCAATACATAGCCAACCACACACAGTCTCATATATATATATATATATATATATACTAGCTGACCCGGCCCGGCTTCGCCCAGGCCCTGGAGGGGATCTATCTATCTATCAGTCTGTCTGTTTGCCTGTCTGTCTGCCTGTCTGTCTGTCTGTCTGGCTGACCCGGCCCGGCTTCACCCAGTCCCTGGTGGGGAGCATCTCATTTAATTCATATAAGTAGTCATATAAGCTCCCGTTCCCGACTATCTGTCTATCCGTCTGTCTATCTGTCTGTCTGTCTGTCTGACCCGGCCCGGCTTCATCCAGTCCCTGGTGGGGAGCATCTCATTTAATTCATATACGTAGTCATATAAGCGCCCGTTCCCGACTATCTGTCTGTCTGCTTGTTTGTTTGTCTGTCTGTCTGTCTAGTTGACCCGGCCCGGCTTCACCCAGTCCCTGGTGGTGAGCATCTCATTTAATTCCATATAAGTAGTCATATAAGCTCCCGTTC
The DNA here is from genome assembly GCA_963921405.1 of Cepaea hortensis. Lineage (NCBI taxonomy): Eukaryota > Metazoa > Mollusca > Gastropoda > Stylommatophora > Helicidae > Cepaea > Cepaea hortensis. The sequence continues at coordinate 106,652,555 of OY992882.1, forward strand.
CCGACTATCTGTCTGTCTGTCTGTCTATCTGTCTGTCTGTCTGACCCGGCCCGGCTTCTTCCAGTCCCTGGTGGGGAGCATCTCATTTAATTCATATACGTAGTCATATAAGCTCCCGTTCCCGTCTGTCTGTCTGTCTGTCTGTCTGTCTGTCTGTCTGTCTGTCTGTCTGTCTGTCTGACCCGGCCCGGCTTCACCCAGTCCCTGGTCGGGAGCATCTCATTTAATTCATATACGTAGTCATATAAGCTCCCGTTCCCGACTATCTGTCTGTCTGTCTGTCTGTCTGTCTGTCTATCTGTCTGTCTGTCTGAGCCGGCCCGGCTTCACCCAGTCCCTGGTGGGAAGCATCTCATTTAATTCATATAAGTAGTCAAATAAGCTCCCGTTCCCTACTACCTGTCTGTCTGTCTGTCTATCTATCTGACCCGGCGTGGCTTCGCCCAGCTCCTGGCGCACAGTAACTTAAAAGAATGTCCTTCCACACACCATCCATTATTTTTAATGAAAACTGTTTTTAATCACCTACATGACCGTAGATAACTTCTTTAAGCATAAAAAGATGAGTTACAATGTTATGCATTATGCATTATTTTTATGAAAAATTTGAAAATGCCTTAAAGATTATATCATTATTTATTTGAGGCAGCGAGGAGTGACGAGGGGATCTGGCCGACGCTCGACGCTCAGAGGAAAGGCGAGACGGACATATAATCAGATTGCTACTGGAACTATATTAGTGTTGGAACTCTTCGCTGGTTGCTGAGGATGGGGACGGAGCGCTTATGGGAATGTCCCGAATGCTGTGATGTCGGTTCCTAGATTAACCAATCAATCAATCAATCATTATTTATTATAACTCATATGCCTGTAAATAACTATAGACAAAGAGTTTAACAATAGTGCAAGTAAGTCCAACAATATGACTATAAAGTATATAGAAATGTTATTAAAAGTTATGCCCCTTGAAATAACTTTTCTAGAGTGAAGTCCCCTTGCTATATAAAAATTATATAATGAAAAATGAAATATTAAATGTTATTAAGTAAGTAGCCGATTTTACACTAAGAAACTATTACAGTCGGTTGCACAGGAATGAAAGGAAGACGTGTAGAAAATTTCATCTCAAACGGATGTACCGTTATCGAACGCATCCAATACATAGCCAACCACACACAGTCTCATATATATATATATATACTAGCTGACCCGGCCCGGCTTCGCCCAGGCCCTGGAGGGGATCTATCTATCTATCAGTCTGTCTGTCTGCTTGTTTGTCTGTCTGTCTGGCTGACCCGGCCCGGCTTCACCCAGTCCCTGGTGGGGAGCATCTCATTTAATTCATATAAGTAGTCATATAAGCTCTCCCGTTACCGACTATCTGTCTGTCTGTCTATCTGACCGGGCCCGGCTTCACCCAGTCCCTGGTGGGGAGCATCTCATTTAATTCACATACGTAGTCATATAAGCTCTCCTGTTCCCGACTGTCTGTCTGTCTATCTGTCTGTCTGTCTGACCGGGCCCGGCTTCACCCAGTCCCTGGTGGGGAGCATCTCATTTAATTCATATACGTAGTCATATAAGCTCTCCCGTTCCCGACTGTCTGTCTATCTGTAAGATCCTCCCCACCAGGGACTGGGTGAAGCCGGGCCGGGTCAGCTAGTCTATATATATAAAATACAATGTATGTCTGTATATATGTTATTTATGCGTTCGAGAACGGTCCATCCGATTGAGATGAAATTTTCTACACGTGTTCTTCTCATTCCCGTGCTACCAAATGGCATAGTTTGTTAGTTTACAAGCAGTTATTTACGTAATAAGATTTCTTCTTCTTCTGCGTTCATCCGGAGTGTTTTTCAGATGGGATCGCGTTGTGCCTGTTTACAGCAGAGCTGCGTTTTTGCGCCGTTAGGCCGACACATACGACTTCTGCGGGCATTTGTTGACTGGGTTAACCTTCCCGGGTAATAAGATTTAATTTTTTAATACATTATAATTTATATATAGAGAACGGACTTAACGTAAAAAAAAAGTTATATTAAGGGACATAACTTTTAATAGCATTGTTATATATGTAATTAACATAATTGTTTCATATTTCTCAAATAGGTGGACCTTTTCTCTGAAGTTATCTACAGGCATATGCGTTATAATATATAATGATAAAATCTTTAAGGCATTTTCAAATTTTTAATAAAAATAATGCATTTATTTAAATAGTGAACATTTTCTAACTCATCTTTTATTTTTCTTTAACAGCACATTTAATGTTTTTTTTTTATTAAAACATTCTCATATGTATGGCGCGTTACACCCACGTTTGGTATTTATGATGCCCATGTTAAACATTGCCTCCACGAGTTACTTTTCATGCGTTTTAATGCTTATTGTTCTTTTGTTGTCAAAGAATTGCTTCATAAGAGATGTTGAATGAAAGAATGTATGAGAGGAAATAGAGAAGAAGGGCAGAATGTAGGACGGGACTGCGTGCCCAATTCTTAACCCTTTGAAAATAAAGATTTTCGTTCGTTAAAAGAAAGTAATTTTTTGTGAGAGAAAGTTAGTTGCATATCCTGTGCAGTACTCTGCAGTCAACCCACCGCCCACCATTTATTGGCTGCTCGTGATATCTTGGTAAGTTTACTTTAGGTAGATCTCTTCCAATTATATTTTCTACTATCAATCTGTCTATTCTTCTATTCTATATATATTTAACGAGAATGGGCCTAACATAGATAGACAGACAGACAGACAGACAGACAGACAGACAGACAGACAGACAGACAGACAGACAGACAGACAGACAGACAGACAGATAGACAGATAGATAGATAGATAGATAGATAGATAGATAGATAGATAGATAGATAGATAGATAGATAGATAGATAGATAGATAGATAGATAGATAGATAGATAGATAGATAGATAGAGACAGACAGACAGACAGATTGATCCCCGCCAGGGGCTGTGCGAAGTCGGACCGGGTCCTCTAGATGGATGGATGGTTGGATAGATAGATAGATAGACAGCCGGGCCGGGTCGTCAGACAGACAGACATATAGATAGATAGATAGATAGATAGATAGATAGATAGATAGATAGATAGATAGATAGATAGATAGATAGATAGATAGATAAATAGATAGATAGATAGATAGATATATGGGTTGGTGGGTGGGTGGGTGGATAGATAGATAGACAGACAGATAGATAGACAGACAGACAGACAGACAGACAGACAGACAGACAGATAGATAGATAGATAGATAGATAGATAGATAGATAGATAGATAGATAGATAGATAGATAGATAGATAGATAGATAGATAGACAGAGACAGACAGACAGATTGATCCCCGCCAGGGGCTGTGCGAAGTCGGACCGGGTCCTCTAGATGGATGGATGGTTGGATAGATAGATAGACAGCCGGGCCGGGTCGTCAGACAGACACACAGATAGATAGATAGATAGATAGATAGATAGATAGATAGATAGATAGATAGATAGATAGATAGATAGATAGATAGATAGATAGATAGATAGATAGATAGATAGATAGATAGATAGATAGATATATGTGTTGGTAGGTGGGTGGATAGATAGATAGACAGACAGACAGATAGACAGATAGATAGATAGATAGATAGATAGATAGATAGATAGATAGATAGATAGATAGATAGATAGATAGATAGATAGATAGATAGAAAGATAGATAGATAGAAAGATAGATAGATAGATCCCTGCCAGGACTGGGCGAAGCCGGGCCGGGTCAGCTAGTTTCATATAAAACGAGCCCAAACTAGAGCGAAACTCGAGTCTAGTGCTTCCACATTGACGTGGATAGGCCTTAGGTTCATACCAGAATACGACCAGCGTTGCCAGTAGTGGGTTGTGCTCAATATTTAAATCTCAAATCCCGAAACAACCAAATAAATCAATTTGATTATTGCTCGCTGGACTTTAGGCGGCCCTGTGTGCCTTGCCAGTGAAAAGATCTGAACGTTCGGGTCCATATCGATTGACGGACGCGACGATCTGGCAAATCTTGATCTACAGCCTACGATGGGTGACGTTGTAATATTCTGTTGTGATAATTTGGCCGTGTCTAGCGTGTGGCACGTGGTCTAGTGGTTATACACCCGCTTCACACGCCAGTGATCCGGGGTTTGTTTCCGGGTCCGGTTAAGGATATGCACTACTGAAGAGCTCAAATGAGAGCGAAACTCGAGTTTAGTGCTTCCACATTGACGTGGATAGGCCTTGCGTTCATACCAGATTACGATCAGCGTTGCCAGTAGTGGGTTGTGCTCAATATTTAAATCTCGAATCCCGAAACAACCAAATAAATCATATAAAGCACTCAACATTTTTGCACATTCACTTCCGTCCATCTATAGAACCGGAGAATTTTCGTACTCGGGCTCCGAAGGTTGTAAGATCGATTCCGGGCCGCGTTCTTCGGTTCATGAGTGAAATATTTCGAAGACTCCTGTGGGTTGTGGCTAGAGCTACGGAGTTCGTGCTTTGTGCGACGTTTTCCGCGCTGCTGTAAGAGACGAGCCATATGGGATAAAACCCGGTGTAATGAAGTCGACCCTGTCGACTTTTAAGCGACTTTTTTTTATACTATGAGTTTTGTTTGGGGGGGGGGGGGGGGGTGAAATTGCAATTATCGGAAACAATTTATCGATATGAATTGAAACATCGCTACATTTGCTGTTGAAGAATAATTAATAGTATGTAGTAATTACACAGACATTTAGACAATCTTGCTGTATTTGACGTCTGGGGTCTTGTTGTATTTGCAAATGTAAAGGAAAACACATAATGCATTTTGTAAATACACAATATATTGGTCGAAATAAAACCACATTAAACGGAAGACGTAATTAAATTAATGGGAAGGGACATAATACAATAACAGTTTTTCTAAGGGACATAACTAAATGTAATAGGAGTATATTATTTAATTTAAATAGATTGGTGCCGCGTTTCTTAATCTTTTAGAACTTATTATAGAAATTAGAAACATATATATGCAGCATAAATAATTGAATGAAACGTGGTTATTTTCAGAATTTATATAAAAGTAAAGCATTATTTCAAACGTGTGAGAATTTTATAATCAATGTTCTAAATTCTCCTAAATATTATATAAAATATTTTTATATCTGCAATATCGCGATCCTATTACTTTAGTAAAAAGATTTTTTTTGGGGCTTGTTATAGGCCAAATATACTTAATATTCAGCATGTGGAATTAAGTCTATTAGAGGTATCATTTTCAGAAAACAAAAGTAAATTAGAGCATCAAGTATTCAATGATAAACAGTTAAACTGATTTAAGTAAAACTAAGTGTGAATGAGTGTGAAATCATGTCTATCGAAAGATTGTAGTATTTTAAATATTGAGCACAACCCACTACTGGCAGCGCTGATCGTATTCCGATATGATCCTAAGGCCTATCCACGTCAATATGGATGTAAGATTGTAGTATGCATGAGAGCAAATGATTACTTCATCAATGTCGTCAACAATTAATGTGTAGGCATTCAGGACTGAAAGAGGCCTACTACTACTAATTACACCATGCCAGGAATGTAATATTATCATGTGTGCGTGCGTTCGTGCTTGCGCGCGCGTGTGTGTGTGTGTATGTGTGTTGTGCTCGCGTGCTTTGAACTCAAGTATTTATAGTTAGTAGAGATGGACTGAATTTTGCATTGAGTGAGCAACAGTGTCCCTCGCCATCAGGCGACCCCACTCCAACTTTAGAGATACTTGTAATTTACGTCCCCAAGTCAAGGACGACAGGTAAACATTGTACGAAATAAACGTTTATTACAAAAAATATTCTGCGCTTTGGATTGTTTCACGACATTTTGGCTCCCTGGCTCAGATCAAGGTGTAGTATCTGTTCTCGTATCGCGACAGTGATTGAAGGTAGACTGACTTATATGCAC
>OY992882.1:106663526-106828526 GCA_963921405.1 Cepaea hortensis
TCTGTCTGTCTGTCCCGGTTTCACCCAGTCCCTGGTGGAGAGCGTCTCATTTAATTCATATACGTAGTCATATAAGCTCTCCCGTTCCCGACTGTCTGTCTGTCTATCTGTCTGTCTGTCTGACCCGGCCCGGCTTCACCCAGTCCCTGGTGGGGAGCATGTCATTTAATTCATATAAGTAGTCAAATAAGCTTCCGTTACCGACTATCTGTCTGTCTGTCTATTTATCTGACCCGGCGTGGTTTCGCCCAGCTCCTGGCGCACAGTAACTTAAAAGAATGTCCTTCCACACACCATTCAATGAAAACTGTTTTTTAATCACCGACATGACAGTTGATAAGTTCTTTAAGCAGAAAAAGATGGGTTACAATGTTATGCATTATGCATTATTTTTATGAAAACTTTGAAAATGCCTTAAAGATTATATCATTATTTATTATAACTCATATGCCTGAAAATAACTATAGACAAAGAGTTTAACAATAGTGCAAGTAAGTCCAACAATATGACTATAAATTATATAGAAATGTTATTAAAAGTTATGCCCCTTGAAATAACTTTTCTAGAGTGAAGTCCCTCTGCTATATAGAAATTATATAATGAAAATGAAAAAGTAAATGTTATTAAATAAGTAGAAGATTTTACACTAAGAAACTATTATAGTCGGTTGCACATGAATGAAAGGAAGACGTGTAGAAAATTTCATCTCAATCGGATGTACCGTTATCGAACGCATCCAATACACACAAACAAAGTCACATACACTCTGTTTTATATATATATATATATATATATATATATATATATATATATATATATATATATATATATATATATATATATCGGCTCCCTGGACGAGGGGTTACCAGCTTTCTTCGTTAACCCCGAATACTCTCGTGGTTGACGTGAGCGCACGAGAATTAGAAGTGGTTCGAGTCACGTCAGTGACTTATGAGAGTATGGGGCCGGTCGCTCAGAAAAGTCGTGGCGTGCTGATGAGCGTAATCTAGCCTAGGATTCAACATACAGCTAAAAGATGCTGATATTGACCGCAATATCCTGAAACAGGATGGAAACGCGGGGATATATATATATATATATATATATATATATATATATATATATATATATATATATATATATATATATATATATATATATATATATATATATATATATATATATATTCTCTTCTTCTTCTTCTTCTTCAGCGTTCCGAGCCATTGAGGTTCTTTGCTGCAGATACAATCCGTCTCCATTCGTCTCTCTGGTTGACCTTATCTTGCCAGTTGTTGATTCCAAGTGCTTGCAGGTCTGTATATGTATTATCTCTCCACCGTCTTCTTGGTCTACCTCGGGGTCTACGGTCATTTATTTCCTGAGTGTAAGCGAGTTTTGTTTCCCTATTATCTTCCATTCTTTCTATATGCCCCAGCCATTGTAGTCTATTAGCCTTCATGATACCAGTGATTAGCGGGGACTTAAACAGATCATAAATGTCTTTGTTACTTCTTCTTTTCCACTCTCCACTTTGTGTATCCCTAATGGGTCCAAAGATGCGTCTTAAAACTTTGTTCTCAAAGGTTTGTAGCAAGGCTTCGTCTCCTTTCGTTGTATTCCAGGTTTCAGAGCCATACAGTACAACTGGTCTGATCAGTATATATATATATATATATATATATATATATATATATATATATATATATATATATATATATATATATATATATATATATATATTATAACTTATAGGTTACACCCGTGTGCCGTGATCCGTCGACTTATATATATATATATATATATATATATATATATATATATATATATATATATATATATATATATATATATAAGTCGACAGATCACGGCACACGGGTTTAACCTATAAGTGCTCCGTTCTACTCCTAACTCAAGCCGGAGTCCGGGCAATCTCAGCTGAGTGCACGAACTCCGTAGAACCGGCGAGGATCCTGAAATACTTTGGATAGGTTTTTAAGTCAAAATTTTGCCCGGGCTGCGCCGTTAGACTACTCTTTTTTCGATTTCCAACTGCCAAGGGAGTTTGTATGTGTGCAACAATACACACGGGCGTCCGATCTCACTACCCAGAGACCAGGGGAAATTTGTGTTACTAGAAGTCAACGTTAAAGAATCCCGGCCCTCACAGGGGCTTGAACCTCGAGACCATTCGCAAGAAGAAACGAAATAGAAGCAGAAAATAATTGTATTTAATTCCTGCCATGTTTGGTTATGATTTTGGTTAAGTTTTGCCTTCACTGCATTCGGATAGTTCCACGGGAACTCCAGTCTCCTCCATAGATCTCACCAGGGAACATGCAGCACAATGCACGAACGCCATAACACTGACGAGGATCCAGAATCACATGTGCTATAAATAAACGTTCTGTGAGTGGATGTTCTAATGTTGAACTTTAGACTAGGCCACAGACTAATGAACCTGTTCTGTTCTAATCCCAACTGTCGAGGGGTTTTAACTTGCGCAAAGTGTAGGCGACACTTCTGATTTTTATCCCTTGTCTATGAAAGCCAGACGTCCTACCCAGTACACTAGGATAATTTTTATTCTGTTTAAAACAAAAACAAAATACATAGTCCAGGTCGTGGAGAGAAGCCAGTTCTGCGCGAGCCAGAGGCAGATTTCGCAAGCTCTACCCTATTCGGCCCACGCCAGTCGTGTAATGTAATCCAATCGTTCTTAACTTTAAAGACGTAAATTACAAGTACCTTGAAGTCGAAGTGGGTTAGCCTGATGGCGATGGACACTGGTAATAGAGAAAGCTAAACTACGAGCAAATATCAGTCCAGTACAACAGAAGTGGTAGCACGTGTATGGACTACACTTGAGCTCAAAGCGAGCAAAAGTAAAACACACACAACAATAAGTAAACACAATGTAACTCACTTCGGCCCAGTTTAAAATGGGACCAGGACATGTCTTGGAAAGTAAAGGCGGCCTACGTGACACTGACTACATCACCCAACCCATGCAGATTGGTCTATAACAATATGCGGCCAGCACCATATGTCCAATGTGAGAAATGATCCTTATTAAAAAATATGTACAACAGCAGGTTTATTTTATTCTCCTTCCAGCATCTGGCGGGGTTTGTAGATTTGTGGTTGTCCATTGATGCAGTATTTCTTGTAGCCAATCTGGATAAGCAGCAGATTTGCTGCTGTCTTCTGTGAGCTGTTTACATCTATATCTATAAACACCCGACTGTTTACATGCATCACCAGTCCACAGTTGTACCAATAAAGGCAACGTTTATCGTTTAAATCAGTACAATAACATACCACTGACTTGTGTTTTATTCGTTGGCTTTGTAAAGTAGCATATTTTATTTTTTATTTTTTTTAAATTATACCTGTTTCCAATACTTCTGATTTTTTGCCCTGGCCATGCGGGAGTGTGGTGGGAATGAATTGGCTGATAGACTGGCAGGGAATGCTCCTTTTGGTGGTCGATTACCTATGGACAAGAGAGAGAGGTGGTGGTGCGCCTGTGGGACCAGGTGGAGAAACAGAGTGAGAACCCTTATGTGGAAAGGATGAGATTGTGGGGGATTGGCAGGGGTGCTGGAAGAATCTCAAAACTGAGAAGGAAGACCAGGAGAACTTTCAGTCAAATAGCGATGGGAACGATTAGTAGTGTGACTCTTCGCTGGCTGTTAAACGAGGGAACGTAGCGCGAATGGGAATGTCCTGAGTGCAGTGATGTCGGTTCTTAACTCAACTCAACTCAACCCAATACTTCTACTTTCATCTTTATTTTAATACGAGTACATCCGTGTTTTTATCGTCATAGTGTACACAAATATGCCATACGCATATTTCTAAACAGTTCCCACACCGCAAAATACCATATACACCGGAAATGTTGTTCCAACTATTTGTCAGATCAATGGAGACATCAGAGGCGAGAGCTGTGGTAAACTTCCTGATATTACAGGGGGAAACATAAAAAAGAGCTACGCAGAGACATGGCATCAATGTTTAATGATTCCTACTCTTCGTGTGCGCTGTGCCTCGGGGAATTGTAAAACTAGGTTGCACAATTCCCCGACACACCAAATCCAGGTTTCGAAATTAGCCGCGGGCGATTTCGAAGCAGATTTTCGCGTTGACTTCGATGGTTATGAAGCGTCAGCCGTTGAGAAATAAATGACAAGCTACCGAACAATCATTGCCAAGTAAATCACAAACAGCCAGTACATGCAGGGGTTAATAGCAACGTCCTGTAAAGGACAGGCAAGTAACTTTATCCTTCAAACGCTTTAGTTAAGTAATTTAAAAAAAAACTGGTCTAGACAATTTAACTGATTAAGTGCCAAGGGATGATTAATCGTCTTAAGCGACTTTCCATATCTGCCATGGGCTTATCATCATCATCATCATCATCATCATCATCATCATCATCATCATCATCATCATCATCATCATCATCATCTTCAACTCCTGCAGTCAAGCGTCGTGGAGATGAATAATTTGCGATCCAGCGCCCGATGGGTGGCACTGGATAGTGTCATTCCGTGTGATTGTACAATGTCTTTGATGTCGTCAATCCATTTTCTTCTTGGGCGCCCTCTTGGTCTCGTCGCAGATGATCTTTGATGTAGAGCCAATGATGGTAGCTGATGGTGTTGCATCCTAACGAGATGGCCAAACCACTTGATCTTCTGTCTTTCAATAAATGTGGCACAAGGTGTTGAGCTCACTGTCTATCAATATTATATATTGCCGAAATCTTGTCATTGCGAAATGTTGTCTCAGTTAAAATATACAGTAGTTTTCCCTAAGCAAACTCCTTTAATATGATATATAATATATTTCCGCTACCATATTAACGACTTGTATGTCGAAACTGTGACACAACCCTGCTTCCCATTTTCTTCCAGCCAATAATGTTTGCCTAAGCCTGCATTTTGATTGGCACTGAATCTGTTAAATCTGGCTTCTCAAATGTCATTGATCTGCCAAGATCCGGGAGACCTTCTTCGAAGTGCAACCATGGAAGTACAGCAAGAATAAAGGGAGAAAAAAAGTCTAAAAAGAATGGAAATTGCAGGGATAACTAGCGTGGTAAAAACGAGTGAAAAACTGTTAATAGGATTATACACTGCAAAATGAACATGAGAAAAGTATGTGGCCGTTGGGTTCTTCTCCTGTTGACAAGAGAACAGAAGCCAACAAGGGTGAATTGCGTTCGACAGTTGCTCAAAAAGTGCCAGTAACAATCCACTTTGATAACTACAGTGACAGTAGATGAGACTCGGGTTCACCATTATGACCGTCAATCCACAATTGCCAGCATGCTGCGGTAAATCTTGGCTCACCACCACAAGACAAGATGAGGGAACAATAATCTGCAGAAAATGTGATGTTTACTTTTTGGGGACGCCGATTTCCTATTGAAAGATTATCTGCCCCATGGCAACAAGATTAACGGACAGTACTATACAGATCTTCTTTCCAAACTAAAACAGCCTGTGGCCAGAAAACGGAGAGGGAGAGATGGCACTGTCTCTGAAAATTTTCTTTTCTTCAAGATCAAGCACCCTCTCACAAAGCACTGTGCAGCTAGCAAAGAAGGATTTAAATTGATTTAAATATTAAAATTCTCCCACCCATCCAAATTTGGCTCCATCAGACTTTTTTCTCTCCAATTTACCATTCCAAGGAAATCATCTTGACCGTGATGAAAAAGTCATATTGGTATGTAATAACTGTTTGTTTTAAAGGGTGTTCTATTTCCAAGGTATTTCATGATCAAGGCAGAGACGGTGTGTATCAGTTCACGATGTGGCTATATTAATAAAGAAATAAACACTATACACAACTTCATTTCTCTATGACATTTCTTTATTCAGGGTAAAAGTTTAGATCAGTCCCTTGTATAGAACAGATCAGAGCTGTGTTCCATGTCTGAAACTGAAACAGTGATTATTTTTTCTTCTTTCGTTCGCTTGAAATGTGTCTATAACATAAATGTTGTCTCTTGCATGAATTTAACTGTTTTTGTTATTTCAGTTCATTCAGTGGTCCATAGAGTTTACCTTCTACAGTTGTTTCTCAAGGCCAAAAGGCTTGTCTAGATATGTCGTATTTTGGGCAGTCTTGGAGTATTGTATGTGATCTGCCTTCTGCGGCACCAATCTACATGTGCACATGGCTGATTCGCAAATCTTGAACTTTGTGTACATGTTGTTGCGTAATATAGTACGTCCTGTTCTGAGGCACAGAATAAGTATTTGTTTTGGTCTGTCCATAACGTGATAGCCGTCTTGAACAGGGTGGCGTTCTAACTGATTTGATCATTCTATTCTTTTAGTGCCGGTCTCTCTGGCTGAGGGGTTATAACGCTTTCTTCATAATCCCGTTTGTCACGCAGAGTCTCGTAGCGGGAGCGAGCTGGGAGCGGTTCGTCCTCCGCTGGTGACTTGCGGGACACTGAGCCGGCCGCTCAGAAAGCAATGGCAAACTACTGAGCGAAATCTTGCCAAGAAATCAACAGACAGCTGAAAGATGCTGCTGTTGACAGCGATGTCCTGTAAAGGATATGCGGAAAAAAAAAAAAAAAAAAAAAATTCTGTTGGTGGCATGTAACGGATACATCAAGTTGTTCTTCTATTGCTCATTCTTTTGCTAATCGATCAGCTCTCTCGTTTCCGGGCGCTCCACAGTGAGATGATGTCTATATGGTGACCTTAGGCTGGCTGCAAAGTTTGGAAAGAGTGTCAGTTGTACTGGCGATTTCCCAGACGGGAGCGCCTCAGGTACTTATTGATTTTGCATCCACTGGTTGTGTACCAAGGCTGGTATTTAGTAATTCTTAGGACGTTTGACTCTCACTGTTGTGGTGTTATCCCCCATCCAAGCTGACCCATTTAGAACAGCCGAAGTCATCCTGGTCAGCCCTCAAAGAAAGGCAGGGCAGACATTGGGCATTCCCCGCCATCCAAGGAGGCTTCCATAATTGCAGAGCCGACACATGGCGCTCTGGTACTGGGCTCACCCAAGGAATCGTCAAGTTCTGCTCATTAGCCTCACTTCCCTATATTGGGCCTTCCAGTCACCACAGGCTGTTCCTCCGGAAACCAGAAGAATGCAGTCTGCAGATGACATGCACACAGTGAGCTTCCGATTTGGACTTTCCACTTAATGGATTTGCTAGCCAAACAATATTCCATTTTATGCCTCTGGGACGCTTTTGCTACCGACATACCTGTGGTATGAAGTGTGGCAGTCTCAGTACTTCTTCATGCACCTTTAGATGTCAACCTGAATGTAGTTAAAGTAAGCTACGGTCAACCTGAGCTTGTTGATATCACCATAGAACTTGTCCTCAAATGAACCAGGCGTGGACCAAAACACCTTTCTCTGTTCTGCATATATTGGGCACTCCTGCAGCAAATGTTTAACTGTCATTTTACCAGTTCGACAATTACATTCATCGGTATCTCCTATCTTTAGTTCATTGAAAAAGTGATATTTCAGCCTGTTATATCCTGTGCGGTGTCTGAAGATTGCTACTTGTTCACTTCGGTCGAGTTTGTAATATGCATCATCTTTCTGGTAGCCTGGATGCTCTGATTCCCATTTGGTTCTATAAGTGCTTTTTATCAACCTCTTTGCCTCATTATAGGTTATGTCTATGTCAGGCTGTGGTAGTCGTCCGTCCTCTTTTGCTGGTCTATCAGCCTGTTCATTTCCAGGTATACTGCAATGTGATGGGATTACAACTTTTTTTTTGGATTTCTGACATCGTCCATGGAGTGCTGCTCTTAGGTCTGCTAGTTCTGTGCTGTTTTTGCTCTTCGGTATTGAGACAGCTGACTTTGCACCTGTGAAGATAGCTATTTGTTTCTCTTTGTTTTCCTCCATCAAGAGCATTTCTGCTGCAGTTTTCAAAGCCTCTACCTCTGCTTTGAAGTTACTTGAACATTTTCCAGTTGCCAGTGACTGTGTTTTTTGTTTTTCCACTCGATTTTTCAAATTTAGGAGAATTCCTCCTCCTCCATTTTCTATCGAATTTTTGGCTGATCCATCTGTATGTGCATGGGTCCAATTGCTACTTGGGTAATATTCTTTTATGTAGTTTAGGGCTATTTTTCTTCTTTCTGTTTCATCCTTAGTGTTCTTTTTCTCAATGCCAGGACTGTTTTCTATCATCTCAGGCACTTGCTGCTGTCTCCAAGCTGGGATCTTGTGTGCATTGTAAATGGGTTTGACTGTTGATATGTTGAGTATAGCACCTGCCCTAATCTTTCGTGGAGGACGGTCGTGGATGGACCAAGCCGAAGACATTCTTCAACAGGTGTGTTCACTTGAGGACTTAGAACCTGGCGAGGAGTGGGTGCAAGTGCCAACAGACTTCTGCACATCCTTTTCAGTTTGCATCCAACTAGATAGAAAATGCAGACAAGAAAATCCGGCTGCTGTTGAGGCTGAAGTACAAGCGTTGATTTTCGAGAATTCGCTAGACGGTGACGCGGTCATCTACACAGAAGGGTCGGTCGTCCGACATGTGAGAAGCTCATGGGCCTTTACAGCTCGGGCCGGAGGGAGAATTGTGAAGGAGGACTCTGGTGCTTTCACTGAAACCACAAGTAGCCTGACCATGGAAGTCATGGCAGTAAGTAAAGCAATAACATGGCTCGAGACACAGACATTCACAAGGGCTTGTTTCCTTAGCGACTCAATGAACATGATCAAGAGGATAGAGGAGGGGTCGATCCGAAGAGAATGGTTGCTGCCTCTGGAGCGGTCTCGACTGGCAAAGATTTGTTTCATCTTCGTGCCAGGGCATGTGGGAGTACAAGGAAATGAGCGGGCTGACAAGCTCGCAGATGAGGCTACTGTGGAGGGTGGACGCGCCATGGACCAGGCCGACATTCTGAATGCTCTACGAGAAGTAAGACTTTTGCAAGAACCAAGTGATGACTGTGAATCTACAACAATGGAGAGACTGCGAGAGCAGCAAATTAAAAGAGGGGTGGCCAAACAAGAACACTACGCAGGAAGCCAAAGAAGATTGATAAACCAACACAGAACTGGCGTCGTTAGCCGCTACACGCTGCGGGATTTGGTGAGGAGGGGATCCGAGCACTTATGGACTGAATGGTTCGATGTGCAATGAGGATGATCTGTCGACTAACTAACTAACCTGCCCTAATCTTTCGTTTTGAGGTTTCTACAAAGTTGCTACGCTTTAGTCTTCCCTTTCCAAAACCATTAAACCGTTTATACATT
This sequence comes from Cepaea hortensis, assembly GCA_963921405.1. Classification (NCBI taxonomy): domain Eukaryota; kingdom Metazoa; phylum Mollusca; class Gastropoda; order Stylommatophora; family Helicidae; genus Cepaea; species Cepaea hortensis. The sequence goes on from OY992882.1 coordinate 106,672,800, forward strand.
GGGTGGTCTGTCAATCTTCTAAGTGTTTCTGTTTGTTGTTGGGCTCTACTATCTCTTCTATCCTGCATTGGTTGTAAACAAGTGATCTTTTCTAGTTCGTTAATAGGCGTTGTCTTCAGGCTTCCAGTTATGATCCGCATTCCTTGATTTTGGACTCTACTTATTTTGGTAAAGTTTGACTTAGCTGATGTTGCCCAAGCTGCAATGCCATATTCCAGTACTGGCCTCACCCGTCTAGTATATAACTTCTTGAGAACTTTCTCATCTGCTCCCCACGTTGTACCAACAAGCTTTTTCATGATTGCCATTCTCTGCCTTGCTCTTGTTCGATTTTTCTCAACCTGTGTCTTCCATGTCAGGCGACGATCAAAGGTAACTCCTAGATAGTTTGGATTTTCTTCATGGGGCAATATTTTTCCATTCAATACCAGCTTAGGGTGCTGAGATTTATTTGAGAGGGAGAACACTGTGGATGTTGTTTTCTCCTCACTTATCTTCACTAGCCATGATTTTGACCAGTCCTCTAGCGCAAATAAGGCTTGCTGTATTCTGCTGTTAGCTGTACTAATATATTCTTCAGATGTTCATATGGCTAGGTCATCTGCAAAGGAGGATGTGTGTACTCTGGCTGGAATATTTTCAGTGATGTCATTTATATATGCTAGGGATAATGTTGGTGAAAGAACTCCTCCTTGGGGGACGCCTTGCTCCAACACCATCTTTTTGCTGGTTTGTCCTTGTACTTTTGTCCTGGCAGTTCTGTTCTCAAGGTAGTGAGTGGCCGATCAAGTTGTAAATTTCCCACAAACATGCATTTTTTGCAGTTTTACTTTCAGTCCTTCCTTCCATACTTTATCAAATGCTTTTTCTAAATCTATCCAGACCGCTAGTGTGTGCTTGTGCTCTTGGAAGGCATCCTCTATTTCCTGAGCTATATAGGTTATTTGATCTTCAATGGATCTGTACTTTCTGAATCCTGCTTGGTGTAGTGCTTAGAGTTGGTTTTCTTCCAGATGCCATGTTAGCCTGTCATTGGTAATGCGTTCCATTAATGTTCCTACATAGCTAAGTAGACTAATGGGTCGATAGCCATTTGGTTCTTCCAGGTCTTTTCCTTTCTTTGGGACTGGTATTAGTATAGCTTCCTTCCATGCCTGTGGGACTATTCCTCTCTTCCAGCTATAATTTAGGACTGCAAGTAGTTTCTTTTTTGCTTTAGTACCTAGTCCTATTAGCATTTCATTTTTTACACCATCCTTTCCTGGTGATTTCTTAATTTTTTAGGGTATTCATTGCCTGTTCCATTTCTTCCATTTTTAGATTATTTATTCTGCTGCTGTCTCTGTATTAATATAATGTGTCTATTTATCTTTGATTGTTTTTTTCTTTTCGGTTGTAATATCAATGTGGTTTACACTAGCATAGTGTTCCATTAGTGCATTTGCAGCCTTTTTTCCTGTAAGCAAGGCATTTCCTTGTTTAATTGTTATTTGTTTGTTTCTGGGTCCTTCACTGTTCATGGCTTTCACTAGTTTCCATAGTTTGTTTCCATCCCTGTCAAAGTTCAGGTTTTCTGTTTTTTTTCCCTCCAACAATCTTTTGTTGTTTGATTTACTGTTCTTTTATATTTTGCTGAGATGGCTTTGAGAGAAATGTTCGCTTCAGTTGTTTGTTCTCTCTCTCTCTCTCTCTCTCTCTCTCTCTCTCTGCTGTCTTCATGGCATCTTTAACTTTGTCCTCCAAAATTTGTAGTTCTTCAGTACAGTATGGTTTGTAATTTTTCCTCGCTCCTCTTGGAATAGAATCAGTGGCCGCCTGTATTATTGCTCTGGTTAGACTTTCCACCATTTGCTTCATGTTGCCACATCGTGTATTTATGTTTTCACAATATTTGTCTGTTAGTATTGCAAATCTGTTCCAATCTGCCCATTTGTAATCCCAGCGGGGCAAAGGCTTTTGCTCCTGTGGAACATACTCCATATTCATTACAAGCTTGATTGGTCTGTGGTCACTACCTGCTAACTAGTCAAGCACATGGCGATCGATTTTGTGGAGGATGTCTCCTGTGCAGAAAGCTAAGTCGGGAGTAGAAGTGGTAAACCATCTTCTGGAGTAGAAGCTCGGTGTGTCATCCGCTTTGTTGGGTAGATTGAGATTTGAGTCTATTTCCCAGTCCTCCACTTCATCTCCTCTTTTGTCAGTATCTGGGTATCGCCATCTTTCTGAACGGCTATTAAAGTCTCCGACAATAATGCAGTTTGTGTCAGTTATTTTCATGTTTGAAAGTGTAAGGTCCTTATCGCTGGCCTATACAGATTGTAAATTCTTATTTTCACGTCCTTTATCATTTTATAAACACCTATAATTACCGTTTGGTTGTCAGAAGTCACAGATACTTCATTGCAAGGTATTGTGTTTTATGTAGGTATTAGTATTCTTCCTTTGTGTCCTTCGCGGTCGAAACGGTGGCCTGATATCCTCTGACTGAGAATCTGCGATTGGCGTTGAGGTGTGTCTCTTGAATGCATGCCACATCTATTCTATCTTTATGAAGACGAAGTGTTAAGGGGAGTTTCTTGTTATAAACTCCTTCGGCATTCCACTGTAGTATGTTGTGTCCGGGGTGTTTGGTCAATAGCTCTTAACTTACTCCTCTGTGTCTTGACTCCACAGCAAATGAGAAGGTGATTACCAGTAGTCATGGCAGGGGGCCGGCACTATCACCTCCTGATGGGACTTCACGTGATTAGCACCATACTGATTCATTTTAATCTGTGGCATCATGAATTAAGTTACGTTGCACAGCGTTGTCAAGCCTGTGGCTCAGTACATCCAATTTCGACAAGCATTTTTCGGGTGTGCTTTCCCTAGCCTTTGTCCCCAGTCTATCTACAAGGCAGCAGGTATGTGTCTCTTGGTCTGGTTCGCCTCCCTTGACCTGTCCGACATGGGCGACCCTATCACTAGCTGTGCTACCGTCGGCATAGCTCTCGGGGTCATTGGAACACGCAAGCCCCTCTATCTCGTCACGGTGAACACACGACAGAGGGGGCATTGTACACTGCTCTGTTCTTCCATGTCAAATATTCCTTTCACTTTTGGAAACAATGATGTAATTGATCTTCCTGCTTAAAAGTAAAGTAACTTAGAAACCGAACGTTTCTGGGGCAGCAGTAACATATTGGGAGATTTCATCCACTTTTGTCACTTCATATCTGCACACGCATAAACAGTGTAGATACACAAACTCCGTCCGTACTACAGAATCATAAAGCAATGGCAAATATGCTGTAGATACCTTCACTCTGGCAGATGACAGTGAGTTTTCTTCTTGAAGGACTCATTCTGCTCACTTCATCATCGTACGTCGTCAGACGCCAACCTAAATATATCCAGACACAACTTGGGGTTGTTGATACCACAGAGGTTGGTCTCAAGTGGAGAGGATGTTTGTGAAAATAATGTTCTGTTCTGTATATACTAGACCCTCTTGCAGCAAATGGTTGGCAGTCCTTTTACCAATTCCACAGTTTAATTCATCGGTAGCTAATGATTTTAGTTGATTAAACAAATTGTAATTCAGCCTGTTATGTCTGGTGGCATTTATAACATCAGATGGAAGATGTATAATAGAGATTAAGAGCAGAATATGGCAAGAAAATGAAGAGTATCTTATGCAATAAGTCACTATCATTGAATGTAAGAGAATGCTGAAATGCTATATACAACGTTCTGCTGCATGGCAGCGAATTTTGGAATGTAAATAAACAAATGAAGAAGAAATTAGGAGCAACAGAGATGCTGCGAATTGCTTGGACTGCGAGAGTAACTAACCATTCCCTGAAACAGCTAATGAAACTTGAACACTCATCTCATCATGTTCCTCTTGTACCCTGCTGTGTCGAGGTGAAGTATAAACAGCGGGAGAGTGCCCGCTTATGGGCTTCATGTATTGATTTTCCCATGGACTCTGTTATTCCCTGCGTCCAACGTTTATGTGGTCGGCCTCTTCATCAGCTTCCACCTAGAACATTATATATAACAATAAGAAAGAGACAAACAGCTTTCTTCGGTCATGTGATGAGAAGAGAGGAGAGACAGATGAAAAAAAATATTGCGGTCAACATCAGCATCTTTCAGCTGTATGTTGATTCCTAGGCTAGATTATGCTCATCAGCATGCCACGACTTTCTGAGCGACCGGCTCCATACTCTCATAAGTCACTGGCGCGACTTGAACCGCTTCCAATTCTCGTGCTCTCACGTCAACCACGAGAGTATTTGGGGTTATGGAGAAAGCTGCTAACTCCTCGACCAGGGAGACCGGCAAAAGGTTGCTTTGATTTCTATAAATTTATATTCATTTCCATTTCTTGGACAATCAGGCAAGTTATGCTGCCATTAAATTTCTGCAGACCCAATTATTCAACAGCCGCATAATGTGTTGATTTATACTAAATTAAATAACTTTTAATTTATATCCAATTAAATAACAACAAACAAACACCACATGTATGAAGATAAATGTAACAATGTTAATAGCATACTTTATTGTGCATTGCATTCAAATTCCAACATTCATTATTTAAAATTATAATACATTCAATGATTGAGCAAAGCTGAAAATTTCTAACCGATTTTCCCAATTTAATTTATGTTGCACTGACTTATATTTCTTGTTCTGAATGTCCAGAAATGTTGGCCACAACTCTGTCTTGTCACAGAACAAGAATATGTGTACACAATCATCCGATTGCATACCTGTAAATGATTTGAGGATTTCTGCCTCATATTGACCATCAGTAGAAAAATTGTTTCGCAGGCACAATTTTTTGTCCCAATGGTCACCCAATGTCAAGAAGTTGCCTTCTACATAATACAACAAAACATAAAGACTAAAATTCTGCACACAACAGAAGAATAGCAAACAATATCACAATTTAGCATCTCTGGACTCAACACTTGTGATTCCCAGAGTTCAACAAAATTAGATAGGGTAGACAGTTACAAGTAACACACTCAAAGCAGAAGCTGCCAAACTCACACAGGCTGAATCCACACAGGCAAACTCCAGTACAGGGTGTACTCTAAACACTGGGGAAATTGTGTGAATCCCCTAGCCCACACACCGCTGTAAGAGTGACACACTTAAGTCTTCATTTACACTAAGCCATAGCTTTACAAAAGTCAGGTGTGCAGCTCTCTTCTTCAGTTTAGAGCAGCCTATGTTAGAACATTGAACACATTTTTCCTCAACCAGGTTTCAATTCTGCTATGGAGGTCACAAAACCACAAAAGACAAACCCTCCTTGCTCAACTACTGTGCAAATGAGGGAGGAAACCCTGTGCATTCCACTGTGTCAGATATTTCAGAGATACTTCTATATTAGTCACCTCAAGAAAACAAAACCACAGCAAACTGTGATACATGAAAACTGAGCAAAAAACACAAGAGTATATGGCAAACATAGAGGCTTTACTTAGGATTACTTGACTCTCCCCTATTCTCAAAATCTCCAGTTGTCGGATGGGTGAAATGAACATACAGATATACATATGTCTCATCATACAAACTCAAATCGCACATTCTGTGTGGTCAATGATTAGTAAACATGTTTTCTGCACGCAAAAGTTGACATAACTTGTACTAAGTCCATCACTGAGACACCCAGACAATCATCATGTGTACCAAGTCCATCACTGAGACACCCAGACAATCATCATGTGTACCAAGTCCATCATTGAGACATCCAGACAATCATATGTGTACCAAGTCCATCACTGAGGCAATCATCATGTGTACCAAGTCCATCACTGAGACAATCATCATGTGTACCAAGTCCATCACTGAGACAATCATCATGTGTACCAAGTCCATCACTGAGACATCCAGACAATCATAACTTGTACCAAGTCTATCAATGAGACACCCAGACAATCATAACTTGTACCAAGTTCATAACTGAGACATCCAGACAATCATCATGTGTACCAAGTCCATCACTGAGACACGCAGACAATCATAACTTGTACCAAGTCCATCACTGAGACACGCAGACAATCATAACTTGTACCAAGTCCATCACTGAGACACGCAGACAATCATAACTTGTACCAAGTCCATCACTGAGAAACCCAGACAATCATAACTTGTACCAAGTCCATCACTGAGACACCTAGACAATCATAACTTGTACCACGTCCATCACTGAGACAATCATCATGTGTACCAAGTCCATCACTGAGACAATCATCATGTGTACCAAGTCCATCACTGAGACAATCATCATGTGTACCAAGTCCATCACTGAGACATCCAGACAATCATAACTTGTACCAAGTCTATCACTGAGACACCTAGACAATCATAACTTGTACCAAGTTCATAACTGAGACATCCAGACAATCATCATGTGTACCAAGTCCATCACTGAGACACGCAGACAATCATAACTTGTACCAAGTCCATCACTGAGACACGCAGACAATCATAACTTGTACCAAGTCCATCACTGAGAAACCCAGACAATCATAACTTGTACCAAGTCCATCACTGAGACACCTAGACAATCATAACTTGTACCACGTCCATCACTGAGACATGCAGACAATCTTGTACCAAATCTATCACTGAGACACCCAGACAATCATAACTTGTACCAAGTTCATTACTGAGACATCCAGACAATCATCATGTGTACCAACTCCATCACTGAGACATGCAGACAATCATAACTTGTACCAAGTCCATCACTGAGACACACAGACAATCATAACTTGTACCAAGTCCATCACTGAGACACCCAGACAATCATAACTTGTACCAAGTCCATCACTGAGACACCCAGACAATCTTGTACCAAGTCTATCACTAAGACACCAGACAATCATAACTTGTACCAATTTCATCATTGAGACACCCAGACAATCATCATGTGTACCAAGTCCATCATTGAGACATCCAGACAATCATCATGTGTACCAAGTCCATCATTGAGACATCCAGACAATCATCATGTGTACCAAGTCCATCATTGAGACATCCAGACAATCATCATGTGTACCAAGTTCATCACTGAGACATCCAGACAATCATCATGTGTACCAAGTCCATCATTGAGACATCCAGACAATCATCATGTGTACCAAGTCCATAATTGAGACATCCAGACAATAATCATGTGTACCAAGTCCATCATTGAGACATCCAGACAATCATAATGTGTACCAAGTTCATCACTGAGACATCCAATCATAACTTGTACCAAGTTCATTACTGAGACATCCAGACAATCATAACTTGTACCAAGTTCATTACTGAGACATCCAGACAATCATCATGTGCACCAAGTCCATCATTGAGACATCCAGACAATTATCATGTGTACCAAGTCCATCACTGAGACACCCAGACAATCATAACTTGTACCAAGTTCATTACTGAGACATCCAGACAATCATAACTTGTACCAAGTTCATTACTGAGACATCCAGACAATCATAACTTGTACCGAGTTCATTACTGAGACATCCAGACAATCATCATGTGTACCAAGTCCATCACTGAGACACCCAGACAATCATAACTTGTATCAAGTCCATCACTGAGACATACAAACTTAATTCAAAACAGGTTCTTCACTGTGACATACAGATAATCATAACGTGCACCAAGTTCATCACTGAGACATCCAGACAATCATAACTTGTACCAAGTCCATCATTGAGACATCCAGACAATCATCATGTGTACCAAGTTCATCACTGAGACATCCAGACAATCATAACTTGTACCAAGTTCATCACTGAGACACCCAGACAATCATAACTTGTACTAAGTTCATTACTGAGACATCCAGACAATCATAACTTGTACCAAGTTCATCACTGAGATACCCAGACAATTGTATACCAAGTCTATCACTGAGACACCCAGACAATCATAACTTGTACCAAGTCTATCATTGAAATATCCAAACAATCATACCTTGTACAAAGTCCATCACAGTAACATACAGACAAATGTAACACACACCAGGTACATAACTGAATCATCCAGATAAACAAGCTGGGCATTTTACAATGCATTAAAAAAGATCAAGGCACAAACATGTGAATTTGGTATGCCTATAATCAAACAACCCACACAATCACGCACATAGAATGTCACAAAATATACCTGTAAGCTCTTTGGATGTTGTATAAATAAGCTCAGAATTCACACAAACCAGTTCAAACTCCCACAAGCATATATACTTCTTAAGTTAAAACCAGCACTACAACTTCAAACAAACTGGACATTGTATTTATACAGACACAATATCATTTTCATATATGTGAAAATACAGTTTGTTTAACAACTAGTTTTAAAATAATAAGGTTGTACCAATCACAAATGAATGCTAAACAAGACAACCTATATAGTTGTCTATACTGTTTATTATTTATATAATTATTGTGGGGAAAAACATGACTGTAGAGATTATTTCCATTCAATATGCATACAAAGCCAACAGCCATTTCCTTGCTGATTTAGTCTGATATAGCAGTGTCAGCTTTCTCACATTTATGTGCCATTAGTCACTGTCATATCATGAAACTGCTGACATAGGAATCTTGTCATGGCAGTAGTTAAGTATGTGTATGTTATTCAAGTGTGCACCATGTTATATCTACACCTTGGTGTCATCCAAATGACAAAGAGACTGCCACATAGCTATGTTATTCAAGTGTACACCATGTTATATCTACACCTTGGTGTCATCCAAATGACAAAGAGACCATCAACATAGCTATGTTATTCAAGTGTACACCATGTTATATCTACACCTTGGTGTCATCCAAGTGACAAAGAGACCGTCACATAGCTATGTTATTCAAGTGTACACCATGTTATATCTACACCTTGGTGTCATCCAAGTGACAAAGAGACCGTCACATAGCTATGTTATTCAAGTGTACACCACGTTATATCTACACCTTGGTGTCATCCAAGTGACCATCACATAGCTATGTTATTCTAGTGTACACCATGTTATATCTACACCTTGGTGTCATCCAAGTGACAAAGAGACCGTCACATAGCTATGTTATTCAAGTGTACACCATGTTATATCTACATCTTGGTGTCATCCAAGTGACCATCACATAGCTATGTTATTCAAGTGTACACCATGTTATATTTACACCTTGGTGTCATCCAAGTGACAAAGAGACCATCAATATAGCTATAAATCTAGGGAAATCTTTCTAAGCCATGCCAGAGACTGCTAAATACTGTTATTAGCAGTTTAAAAACAAGGCTACACGTCTACAGCACACTGTAGCTGTGTGGCTACATTTAGTGCTAGCCTGGTGAGACAACATGTGCATCTCTCTATCTTCACATAACTAGACCCACACTGCAGGGCTGGTACAACAATCACTAGTGTCTTTTATTTGTTTAGACAACTAGACCCATACGACAGACAGCTAGGCCACAATAATTTCTCTTTCTTTTACATGATGGATCAAAAGGATAGTAGTGCTCGCTCTTACACTTCAGGTGCACTGATGCCAAGGTAGGCAGTTCAACCTCCACACAGGCATTAAGTTGGGCTTGAATGTTGACCATTGAAAGCAGTGGCAAACTAAATTGCCTAGAAAATTAACCTGGGTTGATCACAACATCCTACAAAGATCATGCAACATGTTTTCCCACTTTGCACATAAATTCTTTCACCTAAACACATCTTCTCTTACTCCACATAACTTCTCTTACCCCTGCACATAACTTCTCTTACCCCTGCACATAACTTCTCTTTCCACTGCACATAATTTCTTACCCTTGCACATTTCTCTTACCCTTGCACATTTCTCTTAACCGTGCACACGTCTCTTACCCCTGCACATTTTTCTTTCTGCTGTACATATCTTTTCTGTCCCTTGAATGTTAACGCCTCTTACCCCTGCACATTATTCTTTCTGCTGTACATATCTTTTCTGTCCCTTGAATGTTAACGTCTCTTACCCCTGCACATTATTCTTTCTGCTGTACATATCTTTTCTGTCCCTTGAATGTTAACTCCCCTTACCCCTGCACATAATATATCTATTCTCTTGCATGTTAACTCCTCTGACCCCTGCACACAAGACCCACACTGCAGTATTGGCGACTCTTCTGCTGGACAATGCTGATACATGAAGGGACACCACAGCCAGTTAAAATACATTACATTTCTGATTTTATTCCCCAGTAAACACTAGCTAGTTTTACACTGACAAAATGGTGATTCAAGTCATAGATGTCCAAACAGTGCTACAGAGTTTGTGCACTGAGTTGAGTTTCTCCAGACTCAGGTTTTTTGAGTTAGGAGGAGAACGGAGCACTTATGGGTTACACCCGCGTGCCATGATGTTGATCCATTGACTAGACTAAACTAAACTACAGATGTCCAAAATCTGTTTTGGTTATCAACCTAGAATTATTGTTGGTAATTTCAACAACTGTATTACCTCTTGACTGTCGAGATTCCTCAATACAGGAACATATGGCATGAAATCAACCAAAATATATAGTATTTTTGACTATTTTACCAGGGTAAGCAATGACCAACTGCCAGCGGCCTATGCTCTATTGAGGAATACATGGCAGAAGAAGAACAGTTACTAGGTGCCTGTGTCAATGACTTCTTACGTGGGTAGTTTCCATGAATGCAACTTCTGACAATGGCTGATTGCTAACGGTTACTGCACACTGCTATCAATTACTGGTAAACTGGGTACTTTCAACAACGACTGTTAACTTCAGGCAACGACCATAACTAAACCTTAATTGATACTGCCAGCATAATGTGAAGTCCAGGCACAACAGAGCTCCCCATATAAAAATAGTGTTAGATCTGCATATTTTCTTATGCTGATACTTGTGGAGCTGCTGGCACATAACCACATCAATATCAATACTAATCTACAAAGGCCCATCATTTGTCTTTCACTAGGGGACAACATAAATGACTACACATGGACTGTAACAATCTGTTATCTTATTCAACATCATCTCAACATCAGAAAATATGTAGTTACATGAAATCAGCAAACATGAAGGGTGGTGTCTGGCAAACAGTTTACATTCAGACTGCGAGACATGGATTTATACACTGAACAGTGATCGTGTAATGTGTTTCTCTATTAGTGAGATGACAAGAATGTGGGAAATCAAATCAGTTTTTCTCCATCATTAACACTTACCAGCGCACAAGGAAATGAGCAAACACTACTACAAACTAACAAAGCCATCAGTGAGACTAAGTTAGCACTGATGGAAGGAATGCTTCAGACAGACACCACGAATGTACAATATAAATCTAGGCTGAATGATAGCAGGCAAGCATGCATGTCCCTATATAAAACACAGAATGTAAATATTGCCAAAGCAATGCAACAAGTGACAACTGGCCCCGTAACTGGCTTGCAAATGCCGACATTAATAACATTGTAATACTTGTTGTCTTCTCACTTCCACAGCCTGTTCCTACAATACAATGAGTATTTCTGTAACAATATAACACATGCTAAGACATTCTATACATAGTTAACCCAACATAATCTAGACATAGCAATGTTAACACCACCTCCACATTAACATGATGAACAATCTAGACATGGCCATCCTAATCTAACAGACTACTGACATGTTCAGTTTATTTTCCTCTCCTTAGATGTGTGTTTAAATTCAGCAGGATACATATAACTTAAGCAAGCATGGCTCAGGTGGTGCATACCTGCTTTGTTTTAACTGGGCACCGCCACAAGCTTTATTTCTCCCAGGTCCCACAACCTCCAGCATACCGGCAGCTTGACAATACCCAATCAATCAGACTCCAGCAGCTTGATGATACCCAATCAATCCAATTCTAGCGGTGACGTCAGTTAGGACAGAGAAATAAGAATTCTCCTTTGCTAGTGTAACATAAACTAGACATAGCCATCCTAAAAATTCTCTACATAGCCAGGTTAAATGTAATCTAGACTTGACAATCATAACTTAATCTTGACATATTAACGTTAATATCATCTAGACATGGCCATCCTAACACAATCTTTATAAATGCATGCTAACATAATCTCCACACAGCCACGTTAACAGATTTTAACAGCCATGTTAACATAACCTAGACATAATCATGCTAAATTAATGCCCAGACAGCAGGAATGGTGGCATGGAATTGATACAACACTGAGGTGGCAATACTTGTGAGAAATCTAACTCTCTCACCATGAGGGTTTCCACCAATACGCCACTAAACTGTGACTGCAAGCATGATTCAACTTTATCAGTTAATACAAAATCAACATTTCTCCACTGGACTTTAAGAGCCTTGCACCTGGCTGTAGGCAATAATAATGCCTGCAAACTGTGTGGTAAGACAACGTTTACATGATAATACTCATGCATTGGGGACCAAGGCAGAACGCTGTCCAGCATGTCTGCCTGCTGCCAGTCGGGGCACTCAAGTCCAGTCTTAAATCGTTATTGTAGGTCAGCATGGCCAAATGGATAAGAACATGTATTCTTAAACATCCGGTGCGCTGAAGCGGAGGTAAGAGGTTCAACCCCTACATCGGAGTCGGACTAAAATGTTGACCTCTCATCCTTGACTTGAGGACATAAATTACAAGTACCTCTGAAGTCAAAGTGGGTTCGCCTGATGGCGAGAGATACTGTTAATAGGGAAAGCTAATCCATGCGCATTCAGTCCCACACTACTTAAAGTAGTGTGTATGGACTACGCTTGAGTTCAAAGCGTGCAAGAGCCCCCCCCCCCCCCCCCCCCCCCAAAAAGTTTTTCACCAGTAAATGTTCGGAGATGTAAAGGCAGACGGCATGACTCTGGCTGCATCACCAATCAAGCACCGACGGGTCTATAAAAAACATGGCACTATCGCCATATACCCAGCATGCCTCAAGGTGTGGGGGCAGGGTCCTCTCCTGACTTGCTGACTTCACATGAGAATTACCTATGCTGACTGACTAGGATGGAGTGACACGTACTCACAACTCACATTCTAATCACATATTTAATGTGACTGTAGACGTGTACACACAGATAACCCGTACAACTGATGACCATACGACATCCTGCAAACTACAGGGTAATTAGTATAAATACAATATAAAGGAACAATGACCCCCTTTTTCCAATACCATTAGAAACAAGCAAAATAGAAATGAAAGCACCATAATAACTCGGAGGTCTGCAATAGAAAATTAATGTGCAATACGGCATGTGAGAACATTCTTACACATATGTGACTTTTTTGTTCTATTTCTCACACTTATGTCATACTGTATTAATATGTTCTATCTTCTTGTTTCTCCCACTCCACATCTAATGTAGCATGTTGATAAGAACTGGGCCTAGCAAGCTTGTATCATCTTCAAGTGCCTTTGCCAAGCAGTGCTATGTGACAAAGCTTCTCAACAACTCTCTAGTGCTGTTAGTCAATTCATGCGCGTGGATATCTTTCCATGTCATGATGCAAGACTGTTAGTAATCTTGTCTTACAGCCAGTCTACATGACAGTTTAGTGTCCAATCTCTCTGGGGTCCCCTATGAGACAGTTTAGTATCCAATCTCTTTGGGATCGTGTACACAAAACAGATTAATATCATATCAATTTGGGATTCTCTACAAGACAGTTTACTATGATCTCTCTCTAGAATCCCCTATAAGACAACTGACTATATCTCTTTAGAATCCCCTACAAGACAGTTTAGTGTCCAATCTCTCTGGGATCCCCTACAAGACAGTTTAGTGTCCAATCTCTCTGGGATCCCCAACAAGACAGTTTAGTGTCCAATCTCTCTGGGATCCCCTACAAGATAGTTTAGTGTCCAATCTCTCTGGGATCCCCAACAAGACAGTTTAGTGTCCTATCTCTCTGGGGTCCCCTACAAGACAGTTTACTATGCTATCTCCCTGGGATTCCCTACAAGACAGTTTACTATGCTATTTCTCTGGGATCTCCTATAAAGCAGTTGACTATGATATCTCTCTGGGGTCACATACAAGACAGTTTACTATGCTATGACAGTTTACTTGTCTCCCTGTCAACATCTGCAAGAATGTTTCATATCTTGCCTCTCTGCCATCTTGTCTTTTTTCTTTTAATTTTACAAGCTGTTTCAGTTTATTCTGTTCGTCTTGCCTCAAAGTCAAAGATCATTATGTTTTCTTCTAATGCTACAGATAGCTTTACTTTGCATCTGGTCTTTTTTTTTCAGAATGTTATTACTCATTCTGACTGTTAACGGTATATCAAGAATAAATGTAAACACTCTTGACTGGTCGACTGAGATCAGCACAAGTCCTCTCAGGAATCAAACTCCCAGTCATCTGACAAGTATGAGATTGCTCTCTGATAACCAATGATATTACTGGATGTGCTAGTGAAGTATTTCTTAAAGAAAGAAATGTAAGTGGATTAGAATTTCAGCAAACCTTTTTGTTTTTAAAGAGTAAAGGTGAGAATGAATAAATGTAGACATTCAACTCTTTCAAGTCTGAAGAGAAGGTGAACATGTGGACATTTAACTCTTTCAAGTCTGGGAAGAATGAATAAATATAGACATTTACCTCTTTCAAGTCTGGGAAGAATGAATAAATATAGACATTTAACTCTTTCAAGTCTGGGAAGAATGAATAAATGTAGGCTTTTAATGCTTACAAGTCCAGGGATAATGAATAAATGTCGACATTTAACTCTTTCATGTCTGGGAAGAATGAATAAATGTAGACATTAAAATCTATCAGTCACAGATTTCCAAGAAGATGTCGCAGAGTGAATCATAGTCACAATGAAAATATCATGACTGTATGACTTTCAAAGATGCAACATTTACTGTGATGCCCAGATTTCATAAGTATTCCAAGGCCAAAATATATCACACACCTTATGGTGCACGGCGCACATGGACAATAAGTGACCACACACGGTGTATTGTTTGGGACAGGAGGAGTTCGGAACTGGGATCAGAATGCATCTGCTGGCCAGATTTCTTTAGAATGCCGAGACCAAACACAACAGATGTACAAACACACTTTGTGGTGCATGGTACACACAGCCAATAACTGAACACACATGGTGCACTGCCTGGGACAGCAGGAGTTAAGAACTCTACTACAAAGACAGTGTTCACTATTTCATCACAATAATAGCATTTCCATCTCCATTATACTTTTTTTATAAAAAAAATAAATACAAACAACCCAATGCTTTAAAAACAAACGCTTTTAGTGTTGACATTTAAGCATTGGGTCTTCAGCAAACAATGAAATATGGGCATGTGAATTAAAAATACAGTGAAATTATGTGTAACAGAAATCACCATGCAGGTTTGTATGCTCTATCAGTGCAGGGTATAATTATCAGTTTAGGCTAATATTCATCAGTTTAAAATTACCATTACACACACATGATAATGATTGTCATAAATTATAAGTACTGCTTACTGAAAGTGGGCTGAGGGAATGAGGGGAGGCGGTGTGTGTGTTTGTGTATGTGCGCGCGCATGTGTGTCAATGGCGGGGGAAGTGGAGAGGTGGTGCAGAGAAAGTGAAAGCTTGTCTGTCACAAGCTGGGTAGTGACATGCTAAAACATATAGCTTTACATGTACATTAGATTTCCTACCAGAAGCTGCACTGCATTCTACATAAATTGCCAGATAATACAAAAATAAACACATGGTAGATTATGTGGATACTATTGTTTAAAAGCATAAAACACATGTTTTCAAAGAAAACTGGCAAGCTCCTGGATGCCAACCTTACAACAGCCACATCACACATGCTAGGAACAAATAAAAACATGATTTAATCTCTCTGTTGCGCACGCTTATATGCGTGCTTGTGTGCTGAGGTTTAATCCAGCACAAAGATAATAATGGTGAGATGCAAAGGGATGGAAAGTAGAGGGAGCAAGGACAAAAGAACACATCTCATGGATAACGTCTTAAAATTTCACTAAAATAAATACAAATAAAGCTGGTTTTTAAGCTTGCAGATTTACACCAGGACTAAGGCAGATTGACAATAATCAAAGACGTTAAGTACTTCTAGCATTTAAAAAAGGGCTGATTAAATCAATTGAAATCATGTCGAGCTGTGTTCTTTCTCAGTACAAAAAATCCTAATACTGTTAAAACATGCAAGTAAATGAAAATGGCTGAACCACAACAATCTACTCACAGCCAATATCAACGTGTCAGCTTCATTTAAGATGCACTTTACAAATCATATATGCATGTAATGTCATGTGTAAAGCCGAGGAACAGCACAGATATCTAATGTCAAAGCACATTGACTTTACCTATGCCAGAGCGAGAAGATCTCAGGTGAAAATAAATACAAAACAAAGGACAAAGCCAAAGGCATAACGAATGTTCACTGAATGAAAGACTTGCAGTAAAGTTCGCTACTGTCAACCAGAGCTGGGCTGTATCTGCTGTGTCAGGGTAGGATCTGTCCGGCCGGTGGGGATGCTTCCGGGACCACTGGCTGCTGGTGTAGATGAGGCTGCACTGACAGTGCACGAGACCACAGGCTGAATATTTGGTGAGGTGGTGCCAGACTGCCCAACAGCTGGAACAGCATGCTGACTCACTGTGCAGGAAGTGACAGCATTTGGAATGCCGGAAACAGCAGCCGCTGCTGACTTGGAATTAGTTAGATGGGCCGAATCTAGTCCGCCTGGTTGGGGCTGGAATCCTGGCTGGACTGTGAAAGCAGCTGTGTTGCCCAGGTACTGGCTGTAGGGTGGGGCCAAACCAGCCTGCTGGTAACCTGCTTGTTGACTAGCCACTGGAAATGCTTGGAAACCAGCGAAAGGATGTATACTGAATGGGTACTGACCCGTGTAGTATGTGCTGTATGCCTGGGGAGGTATCTGCTGCTGTGTTGTTGTGACCTGGGGCTGCTGAAATGTGCTCGGCTGGCCTGGTGGCAAAGATGCACTTGGAATATTATTCTGCCCCAAGGCTGCAGCTTGGTATTGCTGCTGCTGCTGCTGCTGCTGATAGGTGTGCAAGAGATCAGAGATTGAGTTCTGAGACCCAGACAGGTCTATGCTGGACTTTCGGCTGTTGCTAGCAGAGGTGTCCCGTGTCAGGTCCAGATACTCGGTGCCCATACTGCTACCGACCCCACTAGAACCCACGCTGTCAAAATTGTTTTCCCATCTTGGTTCCTGTTCCTGCCGCAGTTCATTCAAAGACTTCTTAATGTCTCCTTTATTAGACTGGGTTGCACTTGACTGAGTAGTAAAGTCAACATACTTCAAAAGGTCCTTCAGGTCTTCCAGGCGAGTGGTTTTGTTTGCTCTTAAATTATCCACTCGTAGTGGTGATTTGGCCAATGCAGCTTCAGCTACAGCTGCGAAGCTCTGATCTCCGCCTATGTGAAAGAGTGGAACTGGTGACGCCGGCTGTCCAGCAAAAGGTGGAGAGACATTTAAGAATGCAGGCGAACCAACAGTACTGGAAAGTAAGGGATGTGGCTGGCGGACTTTCAGTAATTCGAAGTCAACAACTTCTTGGTCATAGCCTTTACTTGTAAGATACGCTCTTTTCTCCTCAATTTGTCTGAAACCAAATGCAATGTCAACCATCAATGAAAGCAAATTTACTTTGCTGGATTATTGAGACAAATTAAGAAATAGAAAAACTTAATTAGACTTTGCATAATGGTAAAGCTATTATGTGTTATTTTTTTTTTCACAACAGAAATGTAAACAATTTGAAAAAAAAAAATAATCTCTTATTGCAATGTCTAAATTGGAAAGAGAACTGAAACACTCAACAACATGAAACAGCTCCCTACATCTAAATAACTAAGTTATTAATGAAACTTAAGAGTGATCAGTTGTTGCATTTACTCTTCATTATTGTATAGTACAAAAGGCAAGAACAATAAATGAGCATTGTATGAGCCAAATTGAAATTTTCAACACGTTATATGGATGGACAGGAAGAATATCACAACAGAAGAAGGAAACCAACACAAGAAGTAGTAAATAAAACTGGAACTTTACTGAATGAGATTAACACCAGACAATTAAAATACTGCGGGTATGTAAACAGACATAGTTCCCTGGTGAAGGGATATCCAAGAGATGGGCTGAAAGTATGCTGTCTGAGTGCACCATGAAGACGCCAGGATGGAAAACACTGGTGACTCAGTATAGCAGACATTCAATGAGGAGATGGCTCTTGATGGCGATATAAGATACTATGTTTTAAGGTGATAATCTGAATGAGAATCTGCTGGGGACAGTTGTAAGAGACAACAAAATCTGTTACAACACTCATTACAACATCGCATTTGTGACATATATAATAAGGCCAATTTTGACAAAACTAAGCTACTTACATTATTAAGGGCGGCTCCATGGCAGTGTGATTAAATCACCTGCCTATATTGATGTATGTAGCAATAAGACGAGTGGTAGAAGATAGACAATGCTGGTAACATATAACACGTCGCTCGGCTCAAAGACAAATCAATCTCAGAGAGAATAAACAAACATTTGGAAATAACAACCAACATCATAATTTTCCTTCAGGAGAAAAGAACCATTACTGTTCTCTCCATCTCAAAGAGAAAAAACAAATATTTGGATATACCATCATCATAATCATTTCCCGTATGGAGGAAAAACCATCAACGCTCTCTCAATCCCACAGACAAATATGTGGATGATTTAGTTCACATTAACCATTTTCTTTGAGGAGAACAGAACCATCATTACAACCTGTTCCATTTCAGGAAATCACTACCCAACAACAATGATAACACAGCAACAATTTCTACTTATTGTCCGGTCTATGTTGCAGTTGCTAGTTCTAAAATAACATTGAAATACATGTACCATTAGAACTTCACTCACCTGTCAATCAATGCCTGATATTCAGCATCAAATTCCAGAGCAGCTAGTTCATTTTTAATTTTTTCTGGGTTAATTTTCTGACTGGGAGTATTTGGTGGATTGTCATCATCAAGATTCTGTTCCACATAAAGCAAGAAACAATTTAATTCATGATTCAAAACAAGCAAATACAATTCTGAAATGAGAATGTTCCATACCAGTGAAGTATTCTTCTACCACTGACATATACATCACAATAATTAACCAATGATGATTGCACATGACAACCAAATAGTACAAGGGTATGTCTGATGTGACGTGTGTGGTGAAAAAAAGGTGGTAGGTATGACAAGAGAAGGTGAGTGTGGTGTGAGAGGCAGGTCTTGTGGCATAATAAATTGATGTATGGGATGTGAAAGGATGGTAAATGTGGTTTGAAGTGGGAGATGTGGTATGGGGTGGGAGGTGCAGAGTGACAAAGCACAGGTGTAGCATGTGAAGGTGATAGGTGTGGTGAGGTGGTAGGTGTAGCATGTGAAGGTAATAGGTGTGATCAGGTGGTAGGTATAGCATGTGAAAGTGATAGGTGTGATCAGGTGGTAGGTATAGCATGTGAAGGTGATAGGTGTGGTGTGGTCGTAGGTATAGCATGTGAAGGTGATAGGTGTGATCAGGTGGTAGGTATAGCATGTGAAGGTGATAGGTGTGATGGTAGGTGTAGCATGTGAAGGTGATAGGTGTAGCATGTGAAGGTGATAGGTGTGGTGTGAGGTGTAGCATGTGAAGGTGATAGGTGTGGTGGTAGGTGTAGCATGTGAAGGTGATAGGTGTGATGTGGTGGTAAGTGTAGCATGTGAAGGTGATAGGTGTGGTGTGGTGGTAGGTGTAGCATGTGAAGGTGACAGGTGTGGTGTGAGGTGTAGCATGTGAAGGTGATAGGTGTGGTGTGGTGGTAGGTATAGCATGTGAAGATGACAGGTGTGGTGTGAGGTGGTAGGTGTAGCATGTGAAGGTGATAGGTGTGGTGTGAGGTGGTAGGTGTAGCATGTGAAAGTGATAGGTGTGGTCAGGTGGTAGGTGTAGCATGTGAAGGTGATAGGTGTGGTGTGGTCGTAGGTATAGCATGTGAAGGTAATAGGTGTGATCAGGTGGTAGGTATAGCATGTGAAAGTGATAGGTGTGATCAGGTGGTAGGTATAGCATGTGAAGGTGATAGGTGTGGTGTGGTCGTAGGTATAGCATGTGAAGGTGATAGGTGTGATCAGGTGGTAGGTATAGCATGTGAAGGTGATAGGTGTGATGGTAGGTGTAGCATGTGAAGGTGATAGGTGTAGCATGTGAAGGTGATACGTGTGGTGTGGTCGTAGGTATAGCATGTGAAGGTGATAGGTGTGATCAGGTGGTAGGTATAGCATGTGAAGGTGATAGGTGTAATGGTAGGTGTAGCATGTGAAGGTGATAGGTGTAGCATGCGAAGGTGATAGGTGTGGTGTGAGGTGTAGCATGTGAAGGTGATAGGTGTGGTGGTAGGTGTAGCATGTGAAGGTGATAGGTGTGGTGGTAAGTGTAGCATGTGAAGGTGATAGGTGTGGTGTGGTGGTAGGTGTAGCATGTGAAGGTGATAGGTGTGAGGTGTAGCATGTGAAGGTGATAGGTGTGGTGTGGTGGTAGGTATAGCATGTGAAGATGATAGGTGTGGTGTGAGGTGGTAGGTGTAGAATTTGAAGGTGATAGGTGTGGTCAGGTGGTAGGTGTAGCATGTGAAGGTGATAGGTGTGGTCAGGTGGTAGGTGTAGCATGTGAAGGTGATAGGTGTGGTCAGGTGGTAGGTGTAGCATGTGAAGGTGATAGGTGTGGTCAGGTGGTAGGTGTAGCATGTGAAGGTGATAGGTGTGGTGTGGTGGTAGGTGTAGCATGTGAAGGTGATAGGTGGTAGGTGTAGCATGTGAAGGTGACAGGTGTGGTGGTAGGTATAGCATGTGAAGATGATAGGTGTGGTGTGAGGTGGTAGCATGTGAAGGTGATAGGTGTGGTCAGGTGGTAGGTGTAGTATGTGAAGGTGATAGGTGTGGTGTGAGATGGTAGGTGTAGCATGTGAAGGTGATAGGTGTGGTGTGAGGTGGTAGGTGTAACATGAGTGTTGGTTCTAAGTGTGATGATAGAAGGTGGTAGTGTATGGCGTGGAAAATGATAGATTGTTTCAGAGAAAGTGGTGTTGTGGAGTTAGAAAGTAGTAGGTATGGGCGTGAAATGTGTGAGACAATAGGTGTAAGATGTGAGAAAGTGGATGAGAAGGTGTAAGTGAGTTGTGAGTTAATAGATGTGAGATTTTAAGTGTGAGATTATAGGTGTGAGATGAAAGGTAGTGAGGTGAAACATGTGTTGTGAGAAGATTATAGGTGTGAGATGAAAGGTAGTGAGGTGAAACATGTGGTGTGAGAAGGTGGTGAGTGAGTTTGAGTTAAAAGATGTGAGATTCCAACTGTGAGATTATAGGTGTGAGATGAAAGTTAGTGAGGTGAAACATGGTGTGAGAAGGTGGTAAATGAGTTGTGAGTTAATAGATGTGGGATTTTCAGTGTGAGAAGATTATAGGTGTGAGATTAAAGTTAGTGAGGTGAAACATGTGGTGTGAGAAGGTGGTAAGTGAGTTGTGAGTTAATAAATTTGAGATTCTGACTGAGATTATAGGTGTGAGATGAAAGGTGTGAGATGAAAGGTAGTGATGTGAAACATGTGGTGTGAGAAGGTGCTGGGTGCCAGGAAAACATGGATTTCAAAGAAAAAATTGAACTCCCACACAAAATAAAGAAATGTGCATTCATATCATGCAGTCGGGAGGCATGTCATATAGCACAGTGGTCAGCAGGCCTGTTTGTCAACCCAATGGTCTAATCAACATCAAAATGAATGTTTTAAAATTGATCTGCACTCTCAGGTCAATGACACAGCCTAATATGGCCACCAGGAAATGATCTAGGAGGTAAGGGCGGTCAGTGTGGCATTGACCAATCAAGTACCAATAGGCCTAGACAAATATGGGGGCTGGCACCATATACCCAGTACATCTCAAGGTGTTAAAAAGTCTTTTAGTTAACTGACATTTATGTCACATAACTGTACATCTCATGTATGTCACATAACTGTACATCTCATGAACAAGTTAAAGAGAAGTGTCTGTGCTGAATCAATGCTAGCAGCTGTCTCTTATTATTCTGATACTTCTCATGAATAAAATCAATGTGTCTGCTGTTACTAAATCTTCATTTTAAAGTGTGGTTCACAGAAATTCTGATAACCACTTGTTTCACCAACCAAAGAGTAATTAGAAATAACCAGTTAATTAATCCCATCCAAACAAAAGTTGCTGCTCATGCGCTGCAGGAGCTCGTCAAGGAAACAAAGAATAGTAAAACTGTACTCTATTCTGCATGTTGTAAGAGGCAACTCAGGGCTGGGCATGGGGCAAGCGATCCAATCTAGTAGAAAACTTCAGCCATAAAATCTAACCAATCATGCAGCCACATAGAGCACACAAGACAAGAATAACAGCCAATCAAGAGGACAGGAAGCTCTTCAAGAAGAGCTATGATGTGATGTGATGAGATAGTCGCATGGAGTATGGGTCACTGATTAATTTCCTTTAACTTGGAAACGTCTCTAGAAATGGCACCTGGAATGTTAAATATATGTATGAATTCTCCGGGAAGGTTAACCCAGTCATCAAATGCCCGCAGAAGTCGGATGTGTTAGCCTAACGGCGCAAGAACGCAGCTCTGTAAACAGGCACAACGCAATCACGTCTGAAAAATATAAAAACTCTGGATGAACGCAGAAGAAGAAGAAGAAGTATGAATTAGGAAAGATAGCACAGGTGATAGAAAAAATGAAATATAAGATTAGCATTTTAGGATTATGTTAAACAAGATGGAAAATATCTGGCAACAAGTTTCTAAAAGGTCATACAGAGGAAAGTGCTTCCCACAATGAAGGAGTAGCCATAATGTTATCACAAGAGGCATAACAAGCATTAATAGAAAGGGAAGCAGTGAGTTCTAATGCAGGTCACTATCTGCAGATGGGTAACATTAAGTTCCAACTCAAAAGATACAGAACACATGTTACAAACAATGGAATTCAATATAATGTAGGATGTCTCAGAAACCAAGAAACTAAGGAGCAATTTATGGTTGGAGGCTCTAATAAGTGCCAGGTCTGTCAAATGTTAGTAGACCAGGTGAGCATGGACAACTGCTGAAGTTCTTGGGAAACGGGAATGAAAAGATACAACCACTGATAACACCGGAAACATTCAAGAAAATAGAGGAAAGGAAAACTATTTAAATAATAGCATAACCAAAGCTACTAGTCACAGCCCAGGAAAAATATACAGAAGCTAACAAAGAAATCAGGAAGAGCATAAAAGCGGGGAAAAAATATTTAGATGCCTTAGCAACAAAGGCAGAAGACGCATCAGCAAAATGAAACCTGAGAGACCTTTACAGTACAAGGGAAATAGTAGACAAATTTAATCAATTAATTGGACTTAATCAAATATAGCAATGAGAAAGTTCTTACGAACATAAGATCAAATACATAAATAGGATGAATACTTTGAGGAATTTCCGAATAGGACTGTCCCAAATACTTATCCAGCCTGCAGAAGTGGAGTTGAATATCAACTGAGAAAACATCTAAAGAAGAAATCAAAAAAGCTATCAAACTACTGAAAGCTGCTGGACCAGATGGTATCCCAGCAAAAGCAATTAAAGCCAATAAAGACACCTTAACTGAACTCCTATCACCACTCTATATATACATTACAGTATGCTCACCAACAGACAAACAACCTTGGTGTAACTAACATTTGGGGTACCATAGTTGCGATATGCATCCAGATCTCAGAAATCAGTAACCTAGTATTTCAGTCTTCAGCTTTCCATTTGTTATTAAAATGATACAGAATTTTTATATTGTTCAAATATTGCAAAAGATCTATTTTATTAACATATTACAATTGATTTATCTTGTGCAAATGTCATAAATGGTGGTTACTAAACTAGGTAGAAAAAAACATATGAAGGAAAGTCGTTAAGTAACTGGAATTTTAATAAAAAATGCATGAAAAGAATATGGACAATGGGAAATTTTATTTCAGGGGACAAACTGACTCTTAAGCAGTACCCCATTTAGAGGTTATGAGGACTGTGCAGTTTAAACATGAGCAACTGTGATTACAAAAGGACTGCCCACCACTGACTGGCGCCATGGAAGAACAAAGAGGCATTATTAGTTTTTGTGTGTGGTCAGAGGGTGTGAAACACTGTGAAATCTACAGAAGAATGATGGTTCAGTATAGAGACAGTTGTTTGAACCAGGGGAGAATGTATGAATGGGTAGAAGGATTTCAAAATTTAACACCAGGGCTTCTTTCAAAAGAAGTACTGCTGTTGCATTTCTTGTAACTATGTTTCATTTTCAGCTATTAAAACAGCTATACATATTTCAAACACTCAGTACAATCATCTGTTAGAAGAGTTATAATCCCCCGCCAAAGATCTGCTCACCTGCCTGCCTCTTTTGTGGTCAAGCAACTTGGGTGCCTGTCTTTTCCACAGTGTAGGTTTGGGTTTCCAAAACTCATCAGTGGCGCGGCACTGGCACTCACCTAACAAGCCCTTACCGCTATGACATGAAGCAGGGACATGCATAAAGTACTTGGGCTTATATATGTTAGAAAGCCTGTCACCAACATGCGTTAGTTTATTAAGAGAGCGACTTGATTCCAATATAACAGGTTTGAGAGGTGTATACAAGTGATCAAAAGATACAGACCTACTTCTCTGAGTTAGATCACTGTTGCACAGAGATTGAAATGAATTACAAGTGTGGAAATATGATTTCCTAGCATTTATGGAATTTAAGTCAACAGTGTTGCCATTAACCTTGAGCATACATTTACTTACACTAATAGGTTTAGTATCAGATGCACCGTCACCCAGGGGTTGTAAATTAGTAGTGGGATCCACTGCATCCTGTTTAGTGCTAGACAGCTCCGGTATATTTGGTTTAGCATTGCTAGAAGCTGAAGAAGTGGCATCTGTAGATGGGCCCTCAGATGACGTGGAGTCTTCTGGTTTGACAGCAATCTTTGTGACCTGAAACCTGCCCCTCTTTTCAATCTTTTTCTCTTCTGTGTCATCATCTGTCTTTGAACTGTCACCGTCAGGTGATGTTGCTATGTTCTCGGCTTCCTCCGGCACAAGAAGAGGATCATCCTTAACAGTCTCCACCTTGAAGCGTGAGATTGCCTTAACTTTGGGAGTAGACAGGTCTGGTTCTGACTTGGTCTCAGTGGGGCATGGTGGGGAGCTATCGGGCAGCGTCCCTCTGTCAGTCAGCATCTTGTCATCTTCCTGCTTCAACTTATCTGGCACATCAGATGGCTGATCAGCGACTTTTGTATCTGTAGAAACATCATGTAAGTTTGTTCCACTGCTGACTGGAGAAGGATTGGGCTGGTGAGGATGGTTCTGTCTGCTCATAGTTTTGGCCAATGCCTGTTCTAGGGTGTTTATGTCCGACCTGGGCATTGACCTGCCAATAGCACTCAGATTTTCTATGGAGGCATACGGAGACTGGGCGGAGATGTCTTGTACAATATTTCTTCTAGAAGATGTGGGGGATCTCGGAGGAGACACACCAGTGGACACAGAAGTACTTTCTGGAGGATGGGAAGACTGGGGTGGAAGACTGACATTGGAGGGATATCCCCAGCCGGAGTATTGGGAATAAGGGTAAGTCATGTGTACTGGTAGAGGATGCTGTCCATGCTGCTGCTGTTGATGCTGCATCTGGTGCATCAGCTGAGACATGTGCATCATGGTCTGCATGTATGGAGTCATGTGAGCATAGTAGCTTGGCTGGTGAAAGCTGTATGGTGCCATGTGCATCAGAGCAAACATCTGCTGCATTTGCTGCATCTGGGAAATGTGTGAAACATGAGGATGCATACCATAAGCCATGTGGCCAAGATTGCTGTATGCTGTCGGAAGACCACCTGTTTTTGAAGCAGGATCCTGGGGAATATTTTGGACAGGAGCTGATGAAGGTGCAGCTGTCTGCCCTGACATATCTCCTGTGGAACTCTCTTGTAAAATATTCTGTTGCTGGGATGAAATAGGATACTGTGCCTGATGTCCTGGAATAACATGTGGAACTTGTTGACCAACTACAGAGTGACCTGTCTGCATTTGAGCTGCACTTTTTGGTGAAACTTGGGTGTCCATTTGAACTGCAGGCATAGAATGATCATGTCCAGGTTGCTGCATCTGCACATTGCCTGCAGCTGGTACAGCTCCTTGAGAATGGACTGCCGACTGAGTGGTAGGTAGCTGGTTTGGTACACCTGCCTGAACTACATGAGGTGCTGCTTGACCAGTGTTCTGTACCTGACCCTGAAATTGAGGATAGACAAACCCTTGCGTCGCCTGGATTTGAGGAGTTTGGGAAACGCTTGAGGGCTGAACAGGAATCTGGCCTTGTTGGAGACCAACATCTGCAGATTTTACTGCGGGAGTCTGGGATTCATGAGCAGCTGCAGGGCCAGTTTTCTGAGGATAAATGGACTTCAATTTTTCTGACAGCTCATCAATGTTAATGGGAACACTTTCTTTAGTGGTTGTTGACTTCCAGGACTTCTGCTCCATGTCAATCGTGGTGCCCTGGGTTTGTGTCAAGGTACCCTCTGGGTTGTTTTCAGGCGACGTAGTCTCCTCCAATTCATCTTCATTAATTTTGTTCTCACAGCTAGATTGGTGTGTGACAATTAACCCACTCTTGTGTGTCTGGCTCTTCAGCTCCTGAGCACCCTCTGTAATTGGCTGTAACGCAAATACAAAAATAACATTTAACAAAATAAACCTCCCACACATGAATATCTATTTGGGAAATGCTACTGCCTTGGTACATGTTTCAATGGTGTACAATTAACTGTATATTCACATGGAGATAATTGAACTCTAAGGGATCTCCCTATATTCCTTATGATCTTGTCCACATTTGCTTTGCATCATCTTCTAAGTCATTCAGTCAGCTCCTCTCTCTCTCACATCCCCTTCTCCCAACCTCTTTACACACACACACCTAGTTAAGGATTGTTAGATTTGCTGAACATATGATTTCTGTGACTTCAGGCCCGAATCACTGAACCTGACCTAACAATCTTAAACTGCTTGGATTTCATGATAGTTTATGCAGCTGTACTAGTTCTCTGATCTTATTCTCTAGTTATTTGTGATACTGCCCATGATTGAGCCACAACTTCCTACAAGTTCTCCTGTTCTCAAAGCTGTGAAGTTCGGAACAAGATTACGGCCTGTAGGTTTTGTATATAGACATCCAAACAACAATAAACACTCTGATGTAATTTATCATGTAAATGTTGGCAACAAGTTACTGCCAGTATGTTTTGACAATCATGTCTTCTGAATGGTGTGACAAGATTTAAATATCAAAAGTAAAGAATCCGCTCTGCTAGGTATAGATTTCCCTGATCAAATGTCACTCATCAGGTGAAGTGGTCATGGCCACACTGGCAACATTACCTCCCAGACAACATTCATGAAATGTGTGGTTATGGGAGAGATAAAAAAACACCAATCTCAAATGAGAATTTGCAACAAGACCCATCAGGGAAATGCAATAGTTACTATGTTACCATTAGATCTAAATTTAAATATCCTTTCTGTAACATTCCTTTATTTAATTCTTTCAATCACAGGCAATATGCCATTAGCTCTCCTTCATGTGCACAATTATATATGACTATTATTACATGTAGCCACAGATTACTAAAGAAATCTGACAACATGCTCTTCACATGGCAATATTCAGCTCTTATTAAAGTCACACACTTGTCATTATCCTTATTTATCCCAATGGGCAGCTGGGATGGAAAGATTTGTATACTAATAACTCCTTAATGCTGATGACTACATATCTCACAATGTCACTGTCTAATAATGGAAAAAAAACAAAACATGTTCATTATAGTTTACAATTCATAATTGCAAATGACATATACAAGAATTAGACACACATTATATCTATCATGACACAACAAACGACTAGAAACATTTACTTCTACAAACCTTGTTAGGATCAATATTGATCTTAAATTTTCTGACAGCTGTTGGGCTTGAGGATGGTGACAAGGTGAGGACTTGTCCCACAGCATTCTTGCCTTCTTTAGTCACAATTTGAATTACCTGATGCAAGAGTCCAGTTACACCCTCAATCTGTACCCTACTGACGTCTGGAAGCTGGAGACAAAACAAATAGTATTTCAGAAACAATGAATGCTGCATACATGTCTGCTTGAAGGTGGGACATTCTAAGCTTAATTACACTCAGAGGTTTGGTCTGATTTTCAAGGGTCGTCTTCATAGCACACAAATACAATCATGAGTGCTCCATCACCTTTACCCAATCTGTTAAAATCTTTATATAGTGTACAAGCTTGGAAGGACAGACAAGTGCACAAAGCAAATGCTTTCTATAAATATTTTTATATGAAGCATTCTCATTTGCAAATGTTACCAAAGAAATGCTTGTGTGGATTAGTCTTCAAAGATTACACATTTCCAATTAGTGAACAAGATGTAACATTTACAGTGGGTCTACTATTTTCTGCCTTTATTTGAGAAGGCATCCAATCACACTAGCCAGGAGATCAGGGGAGTAATATGGGAAACAATTTGGGGACAATCAATATGAAATAATGGTTCATCAATTGTATTTTCAGCACTGGATCAAGCCCAATACATTTTAAAATCAAAGCAAAAGCCACACCCTTAAAATAACTCCAACCCTCAAACTAATCTGGATCTGAAAATGCATTGGTATTGCAGGCCAAGTAACAAAATACTTCTAAATAATTCTGAACACTGACTTATCCTGATGTTCTGATTCCTACTTACAGATGCCTAGAACATCATGACTCATCAATTCACACAGCATAACCAGGACAAGAACACAGAGCTGATCCAAGACTCTGATGATGATGTGAGATGGTGATCCATGATGGCCTTCGACTATCAGCATGGCACACAATGAGGACAATATGATGGTAGACATGGTCCATAGAAGAGGAGCCAGGGGTCCACCAGCACAAAGATGGACACAGGACATTGCAGACACCTTGGGCATGAGAACTGGCCAGAGATCGAGACACTTCAACAGGCTGTGATGAGGGTGATGTTCAGCAAAGAGCATGACGATGATGATTATTAAATGAAGAAATTGTTCCATATGTACTTTTCTAGCACTATTTGTTCACAAGTTCAGGTTAATGAGGTTATATGGGCTAGGGTTCAAATGTTTTCATACCAGATCTTCCTCAACTTCCTCAGCCCTCGGAATTGAGTTCCTAGGAAACTTGCAGGTCAGGTTGTTGTTTGACACCTCCAGTAAGACTTCCACTTCATCTGAAGCCTCGTCATACGAGATGATTGTTACTTTAGGAGGCAGTTTGTCTATAGTCTTTTTACGCCGTCTTGACTTCTTTTTGGACTTTTCCTGGCCCAATTCTGTTTCACTGTGAAGAGAAAGAAAAATGTATTATATGAACAAACACAAAAGTTATTTTTTGTTGTTTCTCAAGATATTTTATATTCAATACTCTTCAATGGTCTTACATTCAACAAATTCAGAATATTTTCTTTAAGTGGCTGCTAATGTAATGAACTGTGTTTTTCTGTATGGCTATGAATACCCAAAAATAGAAGAAACTGGAGGCAGTAGAGATGTTTTTTAAAAAAAGAATATCATAGAACAGTGGTTCTCAACCTTTTTTGGCCCATGCCCCTGTAAAGCTTAAATAACTAGCTGGCTAACTAATAATAATAATAATAATAATAATAATAATAATAAGCAATATGAACTTATCTAAATATCAGACGATAGAGAGGATTGTCGAGTCAACACACAAACCGAGTCAACATACAAGTGACAGCATCGAACCAAACACATTAATAACAATGTAAAAATTTACAGTAAACAAACTCAAGACACAAGTACTCAAAGGAGAGTCCAAGAAGAACATGGTAGGATGGTATAGAGCTAAATGTGAAGGACATAAGATCAAGGACTTGCACATGTTCAAAGTCAACAAAACAATGTGTCTGCAGGAAGAAGCCTTGCAACACATGTGAATGAATAAAATACTTTAAAATGATTTTGCTTGACAAAAACTGTGGATCTGATACAAGTCAAGAGACAACTGAAGAAACAATTTATAAAATTTCCTCATAGGCAAGTTAACATTATGACAGCCCTGTGATGGTCCCATTATATACAGATAGGAAAATGTGTACTGCTCTGTCATCATGTAGTATCTGTTTGTGTATATCCGTAATTTTTGATTACTTAGCCACAAGTTGTGTTTGTGTGTTGAAACCTTGCAGATGACTGCAACTTCATCATTTTGTTGCAAGAAATTGTGACTTAACAATGCAGAATTCCCCATGCATGCAGTTTTAAGTTAGCTGTATGTACTTTACAGGAGGCTGCAATCAACCCCAGCATGTATTGATTATGTGTGATATACTAGGCAATGTTATGCTCAATAGTGTTTCTTGTGTTTGAAATCTGACAGCAATGACTGTAACTTCATCAAAAAGTCATACATACTGATGGTTTTAATGAAAAAAATGACTGAACAATACAGAATTTTCCACACACGTTTTGAAGTTAGTTGTAGATCCTTTACAGGGCGCTGCCATGAACCCTAAGCATTGACTGGCTGTTTGTAATTTACAAGGCAATTTTACATTCACTAGTTTACCACTGCTGTCTGAACAGCCAAAACCTCTCCCACACCACTGAAGTAAAAAAAAAAAACCCGTCAAAGCCAAAGCAATCTGCTTCCAAACCACCCACAGTTGATTTCAAACCCTATTCTCATAATGTCAGAGAATTGTGAAACTGCACTTCATTAACCCCCAAGCCACAGACACTGACATACATATACGTGAATAATTAAAAAGGTTAAGCTCTGAGAGATGGGGACCAGTTGGGTGGCACAATGCTCAGTGTACGCACCTGTCTCGGTTTGAGTGTGATGATTCATCGTTGAGACAACTTGCAGAAACGCTAGCACTGGGTGTGGCGGTGGGCTGCAGGCTGGGTGTGCCAGACACTGCCAGGTTGTTGGGATGTTGTGCTTGAGATAACTGTTGCTGATACTGCTGTGCCGCATTCACGTCTAGATGGCTGAGATTGGCTGCCTGTATTTGTAGAGATAACAATAGCATGAAGATGAAACAATGCAGTTTTAGAACAAACCTCCTATGTATTACCATTGTTACAGCATTTTGCTTCAGGACTAGACAATCTTAGTTTATAAGCCAACACCAAGCAATTCTTATGCTGCTAATTCAGAAGTTAAAATGATTACCACATTCAAATATATATATCAACATACACACAGGTAGAACAAAAAATAAACATAATAAGGAGCCAGCCACTTTATCTCAGGAGCTAATGTATATTTGTTTCAGATACAGGTTAAAATTGAAAATTCAAACGGCAGGTAAAAATGTCCAGGTTCCTTAGCGACTGGCACATTTAAAGCGAATAGAAAGCTTCACTTTTACATTTAAAACATTCGATTGAAGATGCTTACGTCAAGAAATGAAGATATAAGCATAACCTCATGTTATATACATTCACATTTGTATATATATAAGTAAACGGAGGTCAGCATGGGTGAATGGATAAGACTGCTCTCTCTCTGAAACTTCTGTTGTGCTCATGCATGGGTAGTGGGTTTAACCCCCTATAAAGAACAGCTGAACTAAAATTCTGACTTCTCGTCCTGGACTTGGAGACGTAAATTGCAATTACCTCAGAAGTGGGTTCTGGAGTGGGTTCACCTGATGGCAGGGGAAACACTGGTAATAGGCAAAGCTTATCCACACGCAACAATCAGCCCAGTGTACTCAAAGTAGTAGAAGCATGTTATGGTCTATGTTTGAAATTCACAACAAGCAAACAAAAAACAAAATCAACAATCTATGCATGGGCACATGCAAAACCATAGAAGAGAAGGTACAGGAAAGAAAGGAGACATTAAATAAGACAAAATATATGACACACAGCTAACATTGCACAATGAGATTTGAAGAACATAACATGTATGTATGCCTGCCTGGCTCACCCCATCAGTGTGTGAAAATAAAACATATGCATTAAGAGTTGAGACAATCTAACTGGACAAGATCGCCAAATGCAATAACAAAATATACGAATTAAACATGCGAGACTTTAGTGACTGAAGTAAATATTTACATGTGATATCTTTATGTTGAATATTTGGTGTAATCTTGAACAAAAACATCCTAAGTAGCAATAATTCCAATGTAAATATAATGATAATTTGTCTGCTACCATCTACGTACGTTTTCCATTTTGACTGTGCTGTTAACTCTTCTATTCAAGTACACACTACGGCTGTCATATTAGCACCAAAGCACTTCTTTTGAGGACTTTCTAATAATATCTTCAAAACCACATTTCCTCTATGCTCAAATGATTGCTTGATATATTCACATTCTCTATGCTATAATTAAACGACCGCCTCACACAATCACATTCACTCAGTTATACTCAAACAACTGCCTCACACAATCAAACAACTTCCTCGTACAATCACACTTACTCAACTATACTCAAACAATTGCCTCACACAATCAAATAATTCCCTCATACAATCACACTTACTCAACTATACTCAAACAACTGCCTCACACAATTACACTCACTCAGTTATACTCAAACTGCCTCACACAATTACACTCACTCAGTTATACTCAAACAACTGCCTCACACAAGCAAACAATTTCCTCATACAATCACACTTACTCGACGATACTCAAATAACTGCCTCACACAATCACATTGCCCACGTGCACCAGTTGTAGTGATATCCAATTCTAGCCTATTTTATAATGCCTAAACTACGGTGGTTCACACCTGACCAGAGATTTGACACATCTAAGTGATACTAAATTACTCTCATGCACATTCTGGTGGCCAATGTAAAGGGATATGGAAGGGAACATCTGCATATATATGCTGTTCCAAATTATAAGGCATATTTATCGGGTTATGGGATATGGACAATACTTTCTGTCTAATTAAAAATTCACAAAAATACAGTGTCTTCTACACTCAAAAGAAATCAGACTGTTAAAGCAACATGCCACACTATAAAAACAGCTTAACACACCTTTTCTCGCAACCTGCATTTAATGTTTCCCTGTGGAAATTCAATTTACCGTTAGAGCTACTTAGTAACAAGAAGCAAATCTCAGGATTCCTGCAGAATGTCCATGATAGTTAACAGTGGGAAAGCTTTGTATACACAATATTGTGAGACAATTTATTTGTAAATACTGTCAAAGAATTGTAAGATCAAAGAAATCTTTAGTGAATATTATACGTTTTACATGTATAACAAATTATAAAAAATACAATTATATCACTTTTAGGGAAACATCACCACCTGGACACAAATGATGTATAATAAATGTAATATTTAGAAGTGTCTAAGACTGAATATCAACTACGAAGAAACAAAATTAATTTATCAACCACAAAATATTATATATGACATATTAGACTAACAACCAGGAAGTCATCTATGACCTATTATACTATCAACCAAGAAAAGTCATCTATGACCTGTTAGACTAATTATAAACTAAAAACAGCCACCTGTAGCCTATTAGACTAATTAAAATTATAAACTATAAAGCGTTATTTATGACCCATCAGACTAATTATCAACCAGGAAAAGTTACCTATGGCCTATTAGACTGATTATAAACTACAAGACCTATTTGATTAACTTTATCAACTATGAAAAGCCACATATGGCCTATTAGACTTAATTATTAACCACGAAAAGCCACCTATGACTAATTATCATTTACCACACAAAAAAGCCACATATGGCCTAATTGACTATCAACCACACAAATTCACATATGGCTTAATTGACTATCAACCACAAAAAGCCACTTATTGTCTATTAGACTAATCATCAACGACAAAACAGTCACCTATGACCTAATAGTCTATCAACCACAAAAACTCAGCTGTAATCTATTAGACTAACCATCAAACCCCAAAATATCACCTGGCAAACACATACGTATATCAAATATGTGTTATGTGTGGTAAGTGATTTTCACACATGCAAACTAAACATTTACACTTCTTCAAAACTACACACATTTGTGTTGTAAAGCAATAAAATAATTTATTTTTGTTTATGAAAATAAAACAAAATTACTGCACTAATCATTAGTTTTCATATGCTAATTCAGACCACTAGGGTTAAAACAGGAAAACATCTGACTAACGGTGTAATTAAAGACAGCAGATAATTATTGCATGGGTTAGCTGCAGCAGGCTAAGAAAATAATGAGTATGCATTTGACAAAGTTGACATACCAAAGAAGACAGGAACAGATTATGTGGTGCAATATACGCTCAATATAAATATACACAGGGTGAATGTAAACATGTATATACATGAAGCTATCTCTAGACAGCATAAGAAAAGGGTTACACATTAAGTAACTATCTAAATTAACCACCAGAAAACACACAGAAGACAAAATGCAGAAATACTAAAAGAAAAAGCTTATGAAGTTATGTTTTTCTTTTAAATGTTCTTAATACAGTTAATATAGTAATGCAGCCAATAGAGAAGAATAGTACTGATGATCACATAATTAAGCAATAAAAACAAAAACCAGGCAATGTGACATATACTATAAAGTGCAGAAGCCTGGACAATGAACAAGCAACTGGAAAGTTGAATTGAAACCGTCCACAAGTGAATAATATACAGAGCAGATTGTATTTCATAAAAACAAGAACAATCAAGAGTTCTAGAAAGAAATAGAGAACAATGAAATAAATAAAAAGTAGACAAATATTTCAGCCATTTTAAATGACACAGCACTTTTCTGAAAACCATACTGGACGGAAGCGTCAAAGGCAGGTGAGAAAGAGGTCAACAGCGATGCAAGTGCGAATAAACCATAAAAAGATGGACAAACAGCAGTCTTTCAGTGTGTACAACAAAGGCGAGAGACTGTGTGCTGGCAATCTACTGCAGCCAACCTTCTTTGTAGAGACGGCACCAGATAGACTGAATGAGAAAATATAGTCTCTCACCAATCTGCCAAAACCATCAAGGAAATGATGATATAGACTAACATCACACCACCAGTAAAGGTTTTTGTTTGTTTACTTATCCGTTACCATATCTGAAGTCAGAAAGACCATATGTGTGAAAACTGCTGGAAAAAAGTCCCGTGAAAAGTTATGCTCACCTGATGTGAGGCTTGACTGTCTCCGCCCTGGGCCAAATTGCTAGTGGACGACGTGGATGACAACTGACGAAAGAAAACAGCAAATCACTTGACTTATTCACAGCTACTGCAGCATTAAATATGTTTGAAACAGAATGGGGAAACAAAAATAACAGTAAATCTCACTTAATAAAGGGGTTAAGAGTAAGAGGACAGATGTCACTGCCTCAGGTTCTGTAGGATCAGGCTTGGTATTCTTTCTTCAGAGCGACCTACCAAAAGCATTGCACTGAGCATGAACTCCAAAGCTCAAGCGACAACCCCCCCCCCCCCCCCCCCCCCAAGTGTAGTCATTAAATGAAAATGAACCTGCGACCGTCACAGACCAAGGCAGGCATCCTGGCCACTTCCTCGCAGGGACTACCATCTCACTTAATAAGCTACATAACAATCTAGTTTCCGTATTATGTGACATCTGCATGGTACTGCAGTAACACGCACCGACTGTCACAGGTTTTCTCCACTGACATGTTACACTGGCCTTTGATTGACAAATTAAGACATGTGTACAAGGAGCAAGTGGCTGAAGGATTAGGATTCAGCCTCACATAAGGGCCTGGGTTCTAATCCCAGGTAAAACAGCAAATTTGTAACTAACCATGCGGCAGGTGCTTGGGCAAGTGGTCTACATTCCTCAGCTCAGACTGCACAATCCCCCAGGCAGATACCAGCAATGGTACAACATGCCATAATGGTAGTAGTATTGTGTGTATAGATGCTAAATATACAAAAACACATGAGGTTATGTTCCTCTACAACCAAAGGCAAGAGAACAACAAGGACAGAATCTCTGAGCCATTTATATATGTAAAATGTGTAGAAAAAGGAAGATCTCAAAGACATTGGACCATAACATGACAAAGATTGTAAAAGAAAGACCTCGCAGACACAGAAACTTCTTTGTTCCTCTTGCAAAAGAAGTGCGTCACATATAGTTATGGACCTCAAAGGTCAGTGTGTCCGACTTCGTAATGCATTTATGTCAGGTTGTCTTCCTCTAAACAGATTGCATCCTAGGTAACAGGTTCTATCTACCCGTGGCTAGGTTTTCCTTCCTAACAATTTTGCCAGGGCAGGATATCCTCTTGCTTAAAGTCCTGCTCTTTGCAATTTCCAACCGCTGTGGGATTTTTAACGTGTGCAAATTGCACACTGAACCTCATGTTTGTCAGCTCTTATCTGGAAGGGTTGATTGTCTGATCTCACTACCCAAGAGATCTGGGGGATGTGTAGTATCAATTATTTTGTGTGTGTGTTTGTGTGAGAGAGAGAGAGAGAGAGAGAGAGAGAGAGAGAGAGAGAGAGAGAGAGAGAGAGAGAGAGAGAGAGAGAGAGAGAGAGAGAGAGAGAGAGAGAGAGAGAGAGAGAGAGATGCTTGGAAAAACTGTAACCCTGTTCTCTCCACAAATAGCCGGGCACTTCTCTTCTGGATACAGCATCATTGAAACAAAACATGACAGAGATAGTACAAGGAAAACATGACATTGAAACAAAACATGACAGAGATAGTACAAGGAAAACATGACATTGAAACAAAACATGACAGAGATAGTACAAGGAAAACATGACATTGAAACAAAACATGATAGAGATAGGAAAACAAGACATTGACACAAACAAAGAAAATGACCAAGAATTAAATAACCCACTCAATGAGCTACTTTCTGCATATAAACGGAGCTTCACTGTAAGAAGCTGAAGAGCAATGGCAAAACAATAACAATGAAAACATACCTGTGAACCACTCTGTGTAATATTTACATCACTAACACTAGACCCTGTGTCTCCATCGATTTTATCACTGGCCACTGTGGAGTAAATGATAAAATAAGTGTCACAGAAAAACATATGTGATACGGTACAATTACTCATTTGCCACTTCCTATACAAGTAACAGTACATGTTAATACAGGACAGCTATATTAAATTAGGACAAACCAAAAATTATACATTTCATTTTCTTTCAAAACACTTCTTTGCAATAACAGATGAGAAAGCCAGTTAACTATGATATAATTTTCACAAGTGCATAGTCATTATGTATTTGCCATTAGATTGAAGTATACCAGTTTTGTGCAGTGATCATTTTACAATAAAAGTGACATGACAAAGTAAGAAAGAACCTCCAAACCTAAAAAAAAAAGACAAGAATTTCCAGATCTCAAAAGAGATATTACAATGAAAGAAAGAACTTCCAGATCAGATCTCAAAAGAGATTTTGAAAGGAAAAACTTCCAGACCTCAAAAGAGACATGACAAAGAAAGTAGAAACTTCAAGAATAATTGTTCCCTGTCATTTCTCTGTCCTGAATTTATAGTCGCCACAATTTCTGCCGACATTATGCAACATTTTCCATGTAACAACAAAGTAGAAAATAAAAATTGAAACAGGAGAGAAAAATCTAGGTAAGAATGATAAATGTAATAAGAAAAGACAAGATCACAAATGATGATACCAGGAAGCAAGAAGGAACAGCACCGGTGTTAAACAATATTCAATCTGAAGGTTCTGTCAACAGGCATATTGATAACTATAACTGACAAAATTATAATGATCTGCATGATGTTCACAAATGCCGGGATGCGTTTTCACAACCAGTCCACAACACAACTCCAGCCTGACTGCCGTCTCCAAGCTTCATGGCCGTGACGTCAGCTCCGCCCTCTCCAGATTCGTGGCGTCTTGAGTTATTTCCCTTTTTCTCGTGATCCATCATCACTATACCTTGCGTGATTGTCGATATACTGTTGTTAACTCTACTCTACTCTTGTTGATTGTTAGCTGTACCGTCTACCCTCTATTAGTACATAGCAATAGTACTGTATACCCACTCATTGCTACATGGCATTTCTTGACTATGTCTATGTTTTTGCTTCCATGAAATACAATCTATTATTCTTCCTTATATCCACATCTCCGGGACTTTAATGCAGCTTTCCAACAGTTTGTTCATTCACCAGATCTCTGCATCATACAGGAGTGTTGCTATACCTATCGGGAGTCGCCGCGGTGAAATGGTACAGCCATCTGCCTTGCACTCCGAAGGTTTTGTGTTTGATACTGGGTTACGTCTTTCGCTTTATGGGTGCGTTTTCTCTCAGCGACTCCTGGGGGTTATCGCTGGAGCTACGGAGTTCGTGCTTTGTGCGACGCTTTTGGCAGGCCTTATTACCGAGCCATATGGGATAACACCTGATGCAATGAAGTCGATCCTCTCGACTTTTAATATATGAAAACATTTGACAAATCTCATTTGTAATGTGTTGTTTATCTCTTAGATGTTAATATTTTTTCATGTCATTGAAACTATTTTTGGTCACTCCTGTTCTTCTTGATCTCTATTTCATTTCTGCCATCATCTGTTATCACTCTTCTTGATCTCTATTTCACTTCTACCATCATATGTTATTAATGTCCAAGATAAGAGAAACCTATTACTTGTTCTGGTATTACCCCATGTACTACAGCACAAAACATTTAAGTCAGATGGCTCGGTCATTTAACAAGTTTACTACAAGACAATGCCCCACCAGAGAGCTCTAATACTTAGAAATAATGGCAACTGAGCAAAAGGTTGTCCCTGCAAACAATGGATTACTGGAATATATAAGACTGAATATAACAATGTATGAAGCACACACCAAAGTTAGCTCCATCTCAACAATCTTATGATCAGACAGAAAACTGATAGAGAACAGAGGCAGCAGATTATTTCTAATAATAATAATAATATATTCAATGTTTATTTATACAGATGTGTGGGTCCACCTACCATGTTCATCTGGACCTGAATGTGGCTGCAGAGGATTGACTGATGCCGGACCTCCCTTGACTGCATTTGCAGCCTGGAAACTGGCATTCCCTGGACCTGGAGCAACTGCTGGCTGCTGAACACCCAGTGTCTGCTGACCGCTCAGTGGCTGTGGAGGAATCTAAAATAAACACACAACACAGTTAGCAACACAGGAAGAATGAAAACAGACAAACATGTTAAATATTCAACCCCTTTCCATCAATAAACCCCCACCGTGTTGTTAACGGGACTTTTGTTAACAATGAAAAATAAGATGGCCAGAAGTGACCTTAAAAACAAGGTTGTAAGACTGATTTGATAACTTTATCTTACAGGTCAAGCAAAGTTTAGCAACAGACATTTCTTGTTTTTTTAAATTATGTTTTCAATGAACAACAGGCACCATCATGGCATCAGAGAAATGTTAAGCACTGTTTTTTTAACTTTCAATTGGACATCATATAAGTTAAACCATACTGATAAAGATTGAAACCAAAAAATCACTGTGCATGGACAATAAAACAATCATGCAGTGAATGAGCTAGCTAGGTATTACAGGTGGTAGTCTTCTTATGCAAATAATGATGTTCCTTATGTTGTGTTAGGACAATATGTGAGCATATGAACAAGCATTCCCCCATATATGAATGACTTCTTATGACACAACACAATTATGTCATCTTACACTGCCTATTAACAAGTTTATAAATGATGTAATCTAACATTAAGTATTAACAAGTTTATAAATGTCACCTGAAACTGATTGTTGACAAATCTATAAATCATGTCATCTGACACCAAATGCTAACAAGTATATAAATGGTGTTATCTGACACTAACCAAACGCAAGTTTATAAATGATGTATCTGACACTAACCAATAAAAAGTTTATAAATGATGATCTGACATTAACTGTTGACAAGTTAATAAGTTAACTACTTGTTAATTACCACGTATATTCAGTGTCATATGCATACTGAAAAATTTTATCTTTATAAAATGTTATTCACACTGTAAAATCTGTAAAGTCATTGTGCCAAAAACAGACAAATTCTGGCCTGCCACTAGCATGGACAAATAGTTCACAAGTACTACAAATCTAAGAAAACCCATGACAGATACTGTTGTAAAGTTAGTTAGTTAGTTAGTTGACAGATCATCCTCATTGCACATCGAACCATTCAGTCCATAAGTGCTCGGATCCCCTCCTCACCAAATCCCGCAGCGTGTAGCGGCTAACGACGCCAGTTCTGTGTTGGTTTATCAATCTTCTTTGGCTTCCTGCGTAGTGTTCTTGTTTGGCCACCCCTCTTTTAATTTGCTGTTCTCGCAGTCTGGCCATGGTTGTAGATTCACAGTCATCACTTGGTTCACGCAAAAGTCTTACTTCTCGTAGAGCATTCAGAATGTCAGCCTGGTCCATGGCGCGTCCGCCCTCCACAGAAGCCTCACCTGCAAGCTTGTCAGCCTGCTCATTTCCTTGTACTCCCGCATGCCCTGGCACGAAGATGAAACTAATCTTTGTCAGCCGAGACCGCTCCAGAGGCAGCAACCATTCTCTTCGGATCGACCCCTCCTCTATCCTCTTGATCATGTTCATTGAGTCGCTAAGGAAACATGCCCTAGTGAATGTCTGTGTCTCGAGCCATGTTATTGCTTTACTTACTGCCATGACTTCCATAGTCAGGCTACTTGTGGTTTCAGTGAAAGCACCAGAGTCCTCCTTCACAATTCTCCCTCCGGCCCGAGCTGTAAAGGCCCATGAGCTTCTCACATGTCGGACGACCGACCCATCTGTGTAGATGACCGCATCACCGTCTAGCGAATTCTTGAAAATCAACGCTTGTACTTCAGCCTCCACAGCAGCCGGATTTTCTTGTCTGCATTTTCTATCTAGTTGGATGCAAACTGAAAAGGATGTGCAGAAATCTGTTGGCACTTGCACCCACTCCTCGCCAGGTTCTAAGTCCTCAAGTGAACACACCTGTTGAAGAATGTCTTCGGCTTGACCCATCCATGACCGTCCTCTTTTTAACCTGCTGCCCTTCACCTTCATAATTTCACTGTGCAGTGGATGTTGTGTGTTTGCGTTAACTCTGAGGTAGGCGCGTGCCCTGCAAACTTGTATTCTCTCTTCAATGATTGGAAAATCAAGAAGGTAGCGCATCACCCTGCATGCTGTATCTCTTGTACATCCAAGAATAATGCGCATAGCTTCATTCTGTATCCTTTCCATCCTTTCTATCTGCTTACGGCTGAGAGTCAGGATTGCCTGTTTTGCCAGGATTTACTGTTGTAAAGGTGTGAAATGCATGAAATGCACATGTACTAAGACCAGTAAAAGAAAGTAAAGGACCCTTTTGCACACCTTAAAATATACTGGGCCTGTGGCGCTAAATCCATATTTGTATAGACCAAACAGTGCTCAATGAGTGATATAATCTGTTTCCCGCCAGTTGCCTTCACTTCCCAGTCATTTCATGGCACCCATCTTTGGCTGGGTCAAGCTGGGAGGCCAGGTCAATTCCCCGCCGATGCAGATCAAACCCAAGACCACTGGACTGACAGTCAAGCATGTAGCCACTACGCTACTGCAGTTCCCCATACTAAAGATCAGGGCATCATACATTGGGCTGACCAGGTTCCCTCCATTCACCACCCTTCCTTTCCTAAACAAACCCTGAACATTGCCTGGCACACACTTGATGGGGATAACAAATTCTAGAGCCATATTGACAGACACAAAAAAGATATCTAATTCTGCTACCGCTGGGGTTTGAATCCCGGACATCGGTAGTACAGTTAATGCACTAGTCACTACACTACCAATGCTCATAATGTAATGGTAATGGAATACCCACAGCAGATATACTGTCGTAGGGTATGAAGTGTTACATCCTCACATATTTTAGGTCATGATGCATGAAGTGGGATGGCCAGATCCATTCATCATCACTATCCCTTCCCACAACATTCTGAAAATTGTTTTCACCCAGTTTTATGAGACTATGCTGACGCCCGAGTTCTACTTGTCTTCACCCAGTTTTATGAGACTATGCTAACACCCGAGCTCTACTTGTCTTCACCCAGTTTTATGAGACTAAGCTAACACCCGAGCTCTACTTGTCAGGTGAAAAAAAAATAATCCTACTGCTACCAAGGACTGAACCCAGAACCTTGCAGACATATGCACTAACCACTATGCCAGCATAACTCAACTCATTTAACAGTGTTAAAGGGCATGGTTTTTTATATGCACTATAATTTATATAACAGGTTAACCAATTACTAATTGTATGGGACTAGAAAACCCTTTACTCTTGTCATATGACTAAACTTTATCAATAAGCAGTGTTTTTTTTTTAACCTGACCTCTTTAACCATTGACAGCATTCCTTGCCAGGTTGGACAGCTTATCTGTATCAATTGCTTGTTGACATTTAATAAATACAAACTCAGTAGAGATAAGATTCATAGCTATCTATTTCAGATAAAGTTGGATACCTTTCCGATTTATTCATGGTACATGATATGCTGTATTTTTTTTTAACCTTTGATGTCACAGTAGTCACTATTATACACATTATAAAAAACAAACAAACACTAAGTTAACTGTAGACATTTAAAACACAGCCTTAAGACTACTGTACGTTCATTCATCCCCACCATTCATAATCCTGTCAGGACAGATTATTTGGTTCAAACACTGGTTTCAAGTTTTTTTTTAAACATGCCATTCTAAGATACATTTTGATGTAAGGCTTCCCACTAACTTATTCTTAGGAACTGAATGTGTGGTTTCATCTTGACTGCCACATAAGAGATTTTACATGCTAGCAGTACCCACTCCATAATGGAGCAATCATAACTGAAGCCCTCTGATCATCAGAGGCTGCACCCCCACCCCCTTCCCATGTATATACTAATATTCATACTTCCTAGTGTACTTTGACTCCAGTATAGACTAATATCCATGCTTCTTAGTCCACTTTAACTCCAGTCTAGACTAATATTCATACTTCCCAGTCTACTTTAACTCCAGTCTAGACTAATATTCATGCTTCTTAGTCTACTTTAACTCCAGTATAGACTAATATTCATACTTCCCAGCCTACTTTAACTCCAGTCTAGACTAATATTCATGCTTCTTAGTCCACTTTATCTCCAGTATAGACTAATACCCATGCTTCTTAGTCCACTTTAACTCCAGTATAGACTAATATGCATACTTCCCAGTCTACTTTAACTCCAGTATAGACTAATATTGATACTTCCTAATCTGAGTTAACCCCTAGTATACACTAGTATTCATACTTCCATCTACTTTAGCTCCTAGCATACTCTAGTATTAATAATTCCACCTACTTTAGCTCATAGCAAGCATACTTTAGCACTCAAACTTCCATCTAATTTAGCTCCTAGCACACCCTAGTATTCATACTTCCATCTACATTAGCTCCTAGCATACTCTAATATTCATACCTCCATCTACTTTAGCTCCTAGCATACTCTAGTATTCATATTTCCATCTACTTTAGCTCCTAGCATACTCTAGCATTCAGAATTCCATCTACTTATGCTCCTAGCATACTCTAGTATTCATACTTCCTAGTCTTTAAGTACAAAGTCAACAAATACACAAATAACATAGACATAGGAAGTTATTTCTTTTCTACCCTAAACTATTTTAGACTTTTATTAACTTAAAATTGCTGATTTGTAAAAACATGAGGTACATGAACAAACTTTCAAATATCAGTTTTGATATAAAATTAATTTTGTGTAATCTTTGATTCTTGCAGTTATTTGTAAATAACTACTGCAATAGGAGTCACTTCAAGTAACTTGGTATACTGAAAGTTGTAACAGCTTAAACTTTACAATTTTCATACTCCCTAGAGTCCTGGATATAATGTCTCCAGTTCTAGTGTTCATCCTCTCTAGTCTAGTTTGAAGAATTATGGAGTCCTACTTCCTAGATTAGTAGCGATTGCTCTTGTCTTGTCTTAAGAGAGAAAAACAAAGCGTACTCAGTAATCTAATCTAGAATGAAGCCTCTACACAAATCCTGTACAAGGTGTCACACCGAACCTGGCCTAACTGTTTAGTTTCTACTATCTTCACATGTCCAATGTTTCAGTCTAGTCTTAAGCATTTTATGCTAATATTTTCTGAACATCTGCACACAAAACAAATTCAAGCTACAAGATCACAATTGTGGCAAAGAACATGAATGATCAATGAAGTATCTTAATAATGCTGGTCAACTGAAATTGCAGATCATAGATGAGATAGTGACAACTAAACAGTTTGTGCTTACATACAAACATATTAATTGTTGAGATTTGAAGAGAAAAAAGAAGCAACCCACACCATTAAAAATGTTTTAAAGCAATATGTTCCCTTGCTGATGATACTAAATTGCATTGGTAATTTTTACTGTGCAACCTTGTAGCTTTTAATAAGTGAACATCAAATTATGCTACCATCCATTTAATTGTAACATCAAGATCAGTATTTGTTATTGCTT
This sequence comes from Cepaea hortensis, assembly GCA_963921405.1. Classification (NCBI taxonomy): domain Eukaryota; kingdom Metazoa; phylum Mollusca; class Gastropoda; order Stylommatophora; family Helicidae; genus Cepaea; species Cepaea hortensis. The sequence continues at coordinate 106,717,475 of OY992882.1, forward strand.
TTTCTACTATTTGGTTAAATTTGCAATCCATATTAAGTACCACTGTTTTTGTTTTAGCATTCTGACTACCACATTCAAACTATAAGATTAATTTAGGGTTAAAACAACAAATGTACAAGAGAGAAAAAATCAAAGTCATGTCACTGAAAGAATGAGTTAATCTAATAGCTGGTATGACAAAGAAGTTAAAAAGCAGCTACTATTCCAACAGTAAGTGGTAATCCCACAATTGTAAATACCACTACTATAACTACCTCAATCTTTCCATACAGTTGATATTCCTACAACAGTAGATGCTACTATCTCAATCTTTCGATATGTCTGACAATCCCGCAACAGCTGCTGCTGGTATTACTACCTCTACTTCTACCACCACCCTCCATCTTTCTTTACAGTTGATACTCCCACAACAAGAGCTGCTAATCCCACTTTGAATGAGCAACTAATTCTACTAAAATTGCTGATACAGCAAATCTTTTATTCAGTTTCAGTTCCTCATTGTTATACTAAGTATTTTGAGAATACATTTGTTTGTAAGTGAAGCCAGGCTAATGTAAAATACACAAACCAAACTCTTCACTGTAGTGACACAACAAGTGTAAACCCAATAGTTATGCTCATGGTTACAGTGAATAATTAACTGCAGATACTTCAATAAGGCTTTTTTTAAAGTCTCCTCCCTTTTATCACATACACAATACTTGCCCATGTGACTTCTTTGTTATACCACAACTCAGCATTAGTTAAATAAGCCAGTGCTGGACACACAAAACTTAAGACGGACGTAAATGACTCTACACCAGCAAAATGCATTATTATTTAAACAAAAGAAAGTCTAAATGGAAAGATAATTAACAAATAACAGTCCAAGAAGCCTACAAATAGAAAAGACAGGACGTGTGATAGAACAAACGGGTGAAAACAACATGTGCAGGCAAAACAATTCATACAACTATCTGTGAATAAATTATGGAGGAAGATACACAGACCTATCACACAAAGCACATTCTGTTCTTTATAATCATAGTATTTCTTTCATTGTTCATAGAATACAATGAGACACATCTGTTGTTGTTATCCTAACTCTATACAAATGGCACTTTTTGATTAAGATGTTTCTTTTCTCTGTATCAAATATCTGTACTGTCTACGCCTCTCACTGCATTTATGATATTGTGTGTCAACATGTCTTATACATCTAAACTTAACTCTTATGATGATATAAACTGCACAGCAGAGAATGAATGACAAGAGGCTTAAGATAATCAGAAGTTCCCCTTCGGAGTGCATTTTGGCCCCTTTAGTTGTTTACTTACAGAGAATGTATGACAAGAGGCTTCCGATAATCAGAAGTTCCTCTTTGGAAAGCGTTTTGGTCCCTTTATCTAGTTGTTTACTTAAAGAGACTGTATTTGAAGTCAAGATGCTCTAGTCCTTAGATACCATATGTTGCGATCGTACTATATTTTTTACCCTATTTCAGTTCTTTTGGTTTGGTTAAGGATAACTTTAACGGCACATGGATATCTCCATAAGCGTTCTAGTCTCCTCCCATAGATCACACAATGAGAAATATGCACACCAAAATACCCCATTTTTGTGTGTGCTAGTTTTCACATTTTGAAATTTAGCTTGAGCAAACCTCCTTTTTTAAAATTGCCAATACATGCTACATGCACACAGGTCATCCCGAGTGTTTCGTCTTTTGTCCTAAAGGTTGGACATCCAAACCCTTACAACAGGATCAAGTGGAAGTATACCATCCTTTTCTTATTTTGTAGAAGTCCACACCCTGAGTCGAACCAGGCCTGTATGGTCATGAGGCGGATGCCATAACCTCAGTCATTTTGGTGACCATGACTTTCCAATCCGATGTCATCTGATGTTGCTACTGGTTATATTATTATTCACATAATCTTTTTTGCTCATCTTCTGCCACTTTTGTCTAATGTCCCCACATAAGGCTAACTAATCTATTTCACCTGCTATGTTGATAGGCTAACTGCATGTCCTTTACAGGATGTTACAACCAACCCTAGCATTTAGTGCTGTTTGTAATTTACTAAGCAATGTTAGTTCAGTCTTTTGTCATTGAATTCTGAACAGCTGACGCTTCATACCAACAAAAAGCAGTTTGCTTCCTAATTGCCCGCAGCTGATTTCGAACCCACAACTTGGAATTATGAAACTGCACATCTCACTATCCTCTTAGCCACGGCAGCAGTTATGTATTGTTTTCTTCTCTCAACAGTTACCAAAAACCACACCTCCACTTAATCTTGCCCCCTTTCACCATTTCATTAGTCATAATCCATCACATCCGACTCCTATGTAGAACGGTGCTTTACTTACTTTAAATATATATATATATATATACTGACCTTCTGGTATGTATTGGCATGCTTAACCTGGGTTCTAATGTGTTTAACCACTACCACACTGCTACCAATTACAGACTGATACTTTACATAGACAAATTACTTGCGAATGATTGCTAGTTCTCCCAAGTTTCTTTAACATGGCTCGTTAATCCTATGTTTTTCTTAACAGACTGTGCAGTCACCCTTGACAATTTTAATCTCACACATCAATCATGTCTTACAACCTGCTTTAGCCATCTCCATTTTCTTTCATATTCTCTGTTTACCTATTGTCTTGCGGTATGTGTATATTGGTAATCCCTTTTCTGTCTACTCTTGCCACCAATGTCGAGAGAGTAATAAATTGTGTGAAAAATAATTTGCCATAAATGTATTTATCAATAAATTGTGTGACAAATATTTTGCCATAAATATATTTATCAATACATAAGTGGGATTGTGATGTCATATATAAATTTTATTTTACAAGACACTTAATATAGTGGTTCCTTCAGATACTTGTTCATAAAATAGTGATATATGAAGGGACATTTTTATGGTGCAAGAAAAGAACTAATATGAGATATACATACACATATAAATATATAAAAGGAGCACACTATACCAAAAGCTGTAATGGAAAAGTGCAACTAATGGAAAGCAAAGCTCTGGATATCAACTTGACTGGTACAGACACCACACAAGATCTAACCGAGAATATACCTGATGCTGAGCAGACTGAGAAGCACCAGGGGCTAATGGTGGAGTCTTTCCTACATCCTTAGCCTGAGCCAAGACTTGGCTAGCAAACTGTTGGCCTTGCACCACCACATTTGTAGTACTAGAAACAAGGCCTGGTGTGCCCATACTGTGGACACCGGCTACTTGTCCAGGCTGCATTAGAGCTGGAACCACTCCTGGTCGTTGAGAGCCAACAACTTGACTCAAACCTACTCCTTTTACTCCAAGCCCCTGAACCAGTGAACGAGCGACAGACGCCATCTCCTGTGGAGGTAAGACCTGCAGTTGGGGTGTAGGTACTAATATAACATTTTGGTTCTGCACTGGGGCAACTATAGGCTGGTTGGGGATTAAAGGAGACACAAGGCTAAGTGCAGGCCTCTGAGGTGTAGGTATCAGGTTCAAAGACTGCGCTGAGGCCAGACCACACATTTGGGGGAGCTTCAGCCCAGTCTGTGTTATAAAGGTGTGACCACCAGTGTCTGAGGCATGTGACTGCTGTAGTTGATTAGGTACCTGAGAAGACTGTGGCACACTTGTACTTGAAGGTGGTTGAGGTGTTTGAAGTGTATGCAGCTGAACTGGAACTTGCGTGGGTAGAGTTGTCTGAGGTGCATGGTGCTGAACCGGAACTTGAGTGGGTGCAGTTGTCTGCTGTCCTTGGCCAACGGTCTGTTAGATATATAAGACTACGATGTATTCTATGTAGTTAAATAAATTAGACACTAATACTCAACTTTAAAGTTTTAAATCAATGAACTATTATAAACAAGTGGATACAATGTAATACATACAAGCATACATTTATATTTTCAAAAGTTTCTTTACCTCAACAGTGCACAGGTTACAACTTATTTTTTTAAATGTTGCATATCCCTTACAGGACGTTGCAGTCAACACCAGAATTTTTCAGCTGCTGTTGATGTACTAGGCAAGTTTTTACGTTCAGTAGTTTGCCATTGCTTTCTGAACGAACGGCTCACATACCCCCCGTAAGTTACCAGAGCGATGCGATCCGCTGCCGAATCTCGCGCAGCTTTTTTCTCCACATGGATATACGGGAATACGAACGTCGTTAACCCCTTGGCCAGATGACAAAAGTTATAGAAAACGAGCAAGAGGAAGGAAGGCAAACATATGAATACTCAGATGGCTTGGCCATCTGGAATAATCAGGACGAGAAAACAGACTTGATTCAAGATTGATGATTGTAACTAATAACTGCCAAAGCTGATTGGCAAGGCACATGATGCTGATGCAGTTTATGTCTCCTTTTAGCTATAGGAAGTAGGCTATACAGAAAGTATCAAAGAAATGAACATTGCGAAGAAGAGAAGTGGATTTCCACAGTCATACAGGTCATGACTCCCAGGTGATCTTGGGAGAGCTTTGAAGTTGCCCCTGCACATGGTCTTTAACAGACCATGTTGTATTTGAAGGTAAAATTGTACATTTTCACACAAGCCACAAAGTGAGTTATGAATAGCCAAAGAATGATCAAGAATCAAAAGAGCTTTGATCAGTTAAAATATCTGCCATGGAATAAGCTTCAACTGTCTGATAAAATTCATGGTAACTAAACCTATGCAAATATAAATGGATTATCTCAGCCTGCCAGTCTCTCTCCCTCACTTTCTCCCACACAGATTATGTGTGTGTATTTACTGACCTCAGGTGCAGGTTTCTTTTCGAGACTTTTTAGAACCTGTGCTATGCGGTCTCGAATCTGTTTGGCAACAATCCTTTTGTCATCATCCAGGAGAAAGCCAGATTTAACCTGGAGGAACCAATACAATAATGGCAACATCAGTGTGCTGATGATAGAGACCTTAGCTTTGTCAACTTTATGATGAAAATGTTAAAAACATTTAAAAGTAAGTAAAGAATGTTTTAAAATATTATGCCTCACACCAATAAGAGTTAAACACCAATGACAAACGTTATACCAACAAACTACTAACAATGAACAAACATTTATGTTCACAATTCTGATATAAAGCTGAATGCAAATTGATAATGAATTTATATTTCACACAATCTGGACAAGAGTAATTTTCGTGCATAGATATTTTAAAGCTAGGCTTTTCATGTCCAAATTCATATTGAAACAATGGATCTGATAAGGTGCACATAACTGTAGCACTTCTGGATGAGGAGGTGGAGTGGTCAGTTCCCATTCCTCATCACTGTGGCTTCCCAGACAATTCTGATAACTATCCGTTGCCTATTTTACGAGGCTGAAATTACACCCCTAGAGCCAAATTAGTTGGGAAAATAATTCTATCACAGCTGGGGAGGGAAGCCAGACCACACACAAGCAGGCAACAAGCACACTATCCACTATGCTACAGTAGATCCATTTGTACACGTTTCAATATGAAACATGTCTGTAATTAAATCAGATATTCCAATAAACTTGGGACTCAGTTACCACACATTTCAAACAATGTTATCAGAAGCTGTTATTATATCATTTAATCTTCAATCTGGATGACATATAGACATCTAATTTATTTATGTGTTACAAAGGTATATTAGGGATACAAAGATTTACATTGTTGTTGACTGAACGTACATAAGGGTGAAATGGTCAGTATCATGCATGCAGCCTTTAATTTTTATGAGAAATTTTTGGCACCAATTTTATAAGCTGGTCAATTGCAGACCTTTACCCGCTAGTAAAATATGTCTTATATACCAGGGGTTCAACTTAGAACGCCGAGTCAGTAAGCTAGCAAATAAAATCTATATTTGTATGAACCATCAAAGTTTTGACTTGTATCTTATTCAATTCAAACCACAATAAGAAACAAAGAAACGGTAAAAGATCTAAAGAAAGAATTGACAGCAGAAGAGGGACTATCTCAGCTGAGAGTTCAAACCAAAATAATAATAAACAGAGCATTTTATTAGACCGGAATCAACAGCTAAAGCAAAATAAGAAACAGAAGCACACTAGGCATACCACTCATCAAGTTGAATTCTGGTGAGTAAAGGACCCTTTCACATGCCTCAAGGAACACTGGGCATATGGTGCCAAATCCATATTTGTATAGTGCAATCGGCACTCTGTGAGTGATATGGTCTGTACCACGCCAGCAGCCTTGACATTTCAAGACACTTCCCAGAGCCCATTTTTGGCTGGATCGACCTGGCAGCCCAGGTCCAGTTTTAACCCTTTACAGGGCACTGCGGCCGAAAACGTCTTTACTACCAAACGGGCAAAATGTCTGAAAGCGTCCGTGACAACTAAGGGTTTAAAACATGCGACCTCGAGACTTTGCTAGACTTCCCATTGTTTACATCCGGTTTTGCTGATAACTTGATAGCGTGGGCGCCATTTGCAAGTGTTTTCTTAAAATTTGATCGGATATTTTTATAGTTTTTATGCTTTGTTTTTCAAAATGGATTCTGACGATTCTTCAAGTGATAAATCACAAACTATATGTTGTATTTTGTAAATATTTGTGTTCATGTGTGGATTACTGGCAACATTGGATTATTTATTTCACATGTGAGTAAAACAATCTGTATTCATTTTCCTTCATTTTGTTTTTTATTTCACAAAAATCTGTTCACTAACACCTGAGATTTGTTGTTTTTACTAACGTAACCCTCAATCTGACTGAAAACCTGAAAAATCTTGCACGTTCAGAGTTATAAAATGGAAAAACGTGTGCCTTGTAAAGGGTTAAACATTCTAACCCACCCTGATGCGGATCTAACCCATGCACACCAGGCCAGCAAGTCAGCGTTAAAACCATGCTCTGTGGCAAGAATCTGCTTGGGTATGTCAAGTGTTAGAACCATCACATTTTTTCAGGCCTGAATGCATGGAGGAATAGATGACCAATCTTTCCCTCTCATAGTGAATGTCGAGCCCAGGTATTTAGCCCTCGCCTGACACAACTCATGCAATTGTCACCGCAACTTCCCAATCGTAAAGCCAACTTGCCTGCTAAGTAACATGCTCAGCAATCAATTAATTCAGCAAAAATAAGAAGCACATTCATACCAGATCTGCTGCAATTTCCTCAGGCTGATCCTTGCTAAGATCAAATTCAAACTGAATGGCTTCATTTTCTTTGTGTGTGTCCCTTCTCTTTTTCGGGTCAACTACACGCAAACGAAGTGGAATGACCTGTGCATCTGCCAGCTCATCTTCAATGCCCAGAAACTCCACCAACAAACCTGTATCTTCCAAGAAAAAATCATGAGCAAGCAGGTCTTTCACTGTGAGTCTGCAAAATGAGATTAAAAAGTATTTCTAGACATTTGCCAGCAAACAATTGTATCATAATAATCAGATGTTTTAATGTTCATAGATTGTATATTTTCTTCCAACATTAAATAATAAAATAATCTTCCTCCTCTGATCTCCCTCCTTTTCTTTTACTTCTAATTTGCATACTTTTTCTCAAATGCTACCAGTGCCACACCAGAAACTGACATTTTTATAAAAGAAAATTACATTACATTTATCACAAAAGTGCATATTAAAAACATGTATTAAAGGAATAAGAAAAAACAGACACAATGCTTATGTTCAGTAGAGAAAAGGAAGTTTACAAAGTGAAATCAAAATGGTACAGAATTTGTTAACTATACATAACTTGGTGTTATATTCCTTTGTCCTCTACGGTCAAAGTGAAATGAAGAACAGACATTTCACAACTAGACAATTATCTGGTGTTTATTTCATGGAAGTTGGATAGTGCTAAATATACTATATTAGTGCGAGGGCACATTACTTCCATCTCAGGTGGGGATTGCACCCTTGACCATGGTCTTGTGAAGCATACCACACTAACCCCTACAGTATAACAGATAAAGTTAGTCCCACGGTCAGAAACTGGAGTTAAGGTGTGAAGTTAGGCCTTCACATATTTTAGGTCACCCAACATATGAAGTCGCGTGGCCAGTTCCCTTCCTCATCATCTTTCCCGCCCAATTTCAAGAAAAGTTTGAAAACCAGTATCCAATTTTTCAGAGGCTGTGTCGATACCAGAGCATACTGGTAAGGGGGGAAAAAAATCATCATGCATCTGCTGGGGATTAAACCCGGAACACTGTCTTTGTGGGCAAGAATACTAAGCACTATGCCAACACAGTTCCTGCTGCGCCGTGTACACACATACTCAAGGCTACCAGCCTCTGAGCTGGAGACCAGGGAATGGCATGTATACAAAATAAGCTAGGTAGAAACAAAGAGTAAGGAAGAAGACCCGTAGGTCATCGACAATGGAAAAATAACATGAAACCTAAGGCAACACAGGGTGGCAAACATGATGATAATCATATCCATACATTTGTATAGCTGTGGTGGTGTAGTGGCTAGCATGCTTGCCAGCTAGTTATGTTTGAATCCCCATCCAGGCAGCAATTTTTCAATACTGACCTGGACTCCCAGGTTGACCCAAACTAACATGAGTACCAGGAAATGTCCAGGGAAGCAAAGGCAGTCGGCTTTACATTTACCACATGACCCATGGAGTGTCGATATATATATATATATATATATATATATATATATATATATATATATATATATATATATATATATATATATATATATATAAGACTAACACTAAATGCCCAATACACCTCATGGTATACAAATGAGTTATAATTGCTTTAAAATATGTATAGCGCAGTAAAATAGAGGGGTGCGTGGTGAAAGAAGATATAATGAAGAAAAATAAGAACTGGATGTGACAAAATGTCAACATGAGAAGACGAGGCATCATGTTCTGTACTTTCATTGTGCTGTATCTATGGTAGTGAAGCAGTATCTCAAACCTACATTTACTGAAGATCAGGGTTTTATCCCCGAGAGGCATCATAATCGGTATTTAAAAAATCCAGACCAAGGGAGGGTAAACTCAGAGCATATACAAGACAGCAAGCTCTTTTCTTCTACACCCCAAAGCGAAATAGTACAAGATAGAAAATCATTTCTTCTTCTTCTTCTTCGTTCATCCGGAGTTTTTTTTCCGGATGTGATTGCGTTGTGCCTGTTTACAGCAGAGCTGCGTTCTTGCGCCGTTAGGCCGACACATCCGACTTCTGCGGGCATTTGTTGATCGGGTTAACCTTCCCGGGGAAATCATTTCTATTTGCAGAAATGCAACAATTTACAATTTTGAAAAATACGATCCAGCATAAGCTTACGAACAAAATAACTGAAAACATTTTACAGAAAAAATTATGATGAAAGACTACAAGCCAAATGATGAAGAATAGTAAGAAACTGGCAACTTTTGGACCACAACAACCTGGTTCCTGAAGGTTGGGACTTTAAGAAGTCTACTATAGAACTAATTGTACATTGTATCATCAGTCAGTAAAAGAATGCTTGTAATAAAAGCAGTCTATTCGCAAAATATAAATGCATACATGCACCCACACACACAACTAAATGCAGATTGCTATTTCTTTATTTCAGCTGAGCACTGAAGAGAAACAGAAAAGTTTTCAAAGGATCATTCTATTGTATCTAGTAACATGCATTATCAATTATCCTGAACGAACACAGAAATAATCAACAAAGAAAATCAAGACAAAACATACCTATCCTCTTTCTTAGTCCGAATACAACCCTCAATGATCCCATGAATCTCAGGATCTTTTACTTTATCCAAAGCTTCCGGATACACTCCCTACAAAGCAGCAAACAAAAGATTATAAATTCAAGTATCAATAAAACATTTCTCCTTAAACTACAAAAGGTGTAAATCATTTCAAAACACCTACAGCAAATCACACAGCACAGGGATAAACAATGATAAATGCCATACTTACATTAGTGGTTAAGGAAAGGGGGAAAAAAAAAGATACCTGAACTCAAGTTTTAGCGTATCAGTTCACTAATGGAGATCAATCTGCATGAAAAAATTCATAAGAAACAAAAATTAACCTGAATTAGACATATAATCTTAAGTTATAAACTATAACAACACACCAAATGAGAAAATAAAAGCGCTTACAGTTGTGACTTTACGATAAATCTGACCAGGGTTGTGGCATTCCTTGTACGGGTATTCGGACGATGCCATCTCCAACATGCACATCCCAAAAGCATAGACATCAACTGCCTCATCATAATGCTCCTCATACATCTCTGGTGCCATGAACTCTGGTGTACCTTAAAGAATACAAAGGACGCCTTGTACTCTCCCGCTGCCTTAGAAGGGGAAAGAGAAAGAGTGGATGCCTAAGGTTAGTTGTAAAAGCACTGGACTTTCATCAGCTGAAAAATTTAAAAAGCATTTGTGATGCATCCTAACACATTCAGTCACTTGTTCAGTCTATACTTCATAAATAAGATACACAACACCAAAAGTTGCTAACTGAACTACAATGTGTCTCCATTTCCCTTCTACACTGTCTACTAACAAGCATCTTAAGTAATGAGGATGCACCACAAATGGTTATGCATAATTTACCAAAATATTCAAACACAAGAGAAAATGCCAGGAAAAACTACTGACCTACCTTTCAGTCCAGTGCAATTACCATTAAATCAAGAAGAAAATCTCCCAAAACAGATGCTAAAGGCAGATAAGAAAGACAGTGGGAATGAGAAGAAAAAAAAATTAATATTAGGGCACAACTGAAATAAATCTGAGAATGTGTCTCAATGTCAATTAGAATCACAGTGCAGAAATATTCATGCTTGTAATATGTGGTGATACTTTGCCAGTCACTTCAACATAAGCTGAAAATGTTTACTTACAAGGTAATGAACTCAGTATTCTATGCGTAAAATATTTTAAAGCATATATACAAGTCATTATTTCATAAAAGTATCAAATCGTACACTAACATTATTTAGTGCTTATATTTAAAGGAGACAGCATACTGTATATTTCTTCCATAAAAGATGTGACACTCAAGATAAGAAACTAAGATCAATAAATTTATACTCACTTGAGGATAACATAATTCATTCAACTGCTGGCTTCATCAAAAAACATACATTTAACAAATTAGAAATGACATGTAAGAGGAGAGTCACTTCACGCAGAAAATTACAGCAAACTACACATGAAATGTCAGTAAGAGCATTGTGAAGAAATATAAAATTGTGAATAAATGTGAATAAAAATGAGAGCATGAAATAATGGCAAGTTATAACTTCAGCTGATAACACAAATCAAGCTTACCTATGACACTCTTTGCAAATGAATTACTTTTAAGGGTTGCCAGTCCCAAATCGCCAATTTTCACAGAGCCCGTGGTGCCTGTAATGAAGATGTTGTCACACTTCAAGTCCCTGTGAATAATTGGTGGAGTTCTAGTGTGTAGATACTGTAAGCCTTTCAGGATTTGTCTACACCAGTTTTTAAGAACTTTCAGGTTCAATTTCTTAAAACGTCCTAGATACCTGCAGAAAGCAAAAATAAGTTATTCAAAATGCAACCATTCCATCTTGTTTACCAGCACACATCTTTAACAAGTAACTATCCTATCCTTATGAATACTTAGTGTGTTAAACATTAGAAAAACATGTGTCCCAATGTGGTCCCTATTGTGTGTTTGTAATGTGATATGGCCATCACATTTTGTAGCCTGAATGCATGGAGGAATAGGTGGCCAGTTTTTTCCTCACTTAGAAAAGTTGACCAACACAGGCACTGAACCCTTGTCCGACCTGGCTCATGACATTGCCAGCGCAGCTCCCTATGAACTATGCTAATGCACCTGCCACAAACATAAGAATCAGTTGAATAATTACGTGAAGATGTGGCAGTTTTTTTTTAAATGACAAGAAAATCAAATTAAGAATTTATTTTCACATAAATGTATGTCTCTTCGCTGTAATGATGCAAAATTAACTTTAAAAAAAAAAAACAATATAAAATTATGCACTAAGTGTTGAACATGTTAATAATAATATAATCTATAACATTATGTTATGGGAAAAGTGAAAATAACAAAATGTTTTTTAACTGAAAATTGCTCATCACGTTTTTTTTTTTTAACTTATTAAATAATTACCAACACATCTGGCATGTATATTTCTGGTCAACTTCTGAACATTTAGACAGAATAATTCTGCCACATCTGTTTAGAATTGTGAGTTGTTAAAATGTTCCAAGTTTTACAAAATAAAATACTATTTTAATTAATATGCATGCATTTTATAAAACAAAAAAGAAGGGGAAAACACCTCTGTAACTGAAAATCTATTAAAGATATCAAAACAATATTCAGAGATATGTTACCACATGTAAAGAAACATGTTTTCATAAATTGTAATTTTAACTTTGAAACAATTACATTAAAATTCACCCTATAATCTAACACTTCTGCCTTTTCCATGGCAAACAAATTATTGCTAAATATTGTTAAAACATTGACAATTTTTTCAACATAAACTACCTTTTGAATAATCTGACTTGTAATTAGCAAATAAAACAATATTTGTGGGAAACACATTTTAGTCAAATCAGTGCTTATTTGGCGACTGAAAACAACCCCAGTAATTAATGAAAATTCAATTGTAACCTCATCGGAATTACAGCAACCCTGTTAACTGATACATATATTTCAATACTGTATCACAAAACACATAGTTACGTTTTTAAGGTGCCTGATGTCATGAGTTCTGTAATTAGGACAATGATCTTTTGTCTATGTGACCCTTCCTCTTCCCAGTAGTCAAAGAATCTCAGAATATTTGGATGCTGGAGTTCCTTAAGCATCTCTGCCTCTTCTTTAAATCTCTTCCGGTCACTTTTACCCCACCGCTTGTCCTGAAATAAAGTTATTGAAATTCAAACACACCAAAATACATTGCACACAAACATATCACATTACATTTGCTTTGTAAATTGTAGATTATGCCTCATGTTTAAGAAACTGAATAGGTATAGAAACAGGGTAAATAGTTTGCACAAGAAGTTTTAAAATATGTTCAGCGTGTAATCAGCAAGCTCTGCGCTGCAGATAGCAATCGGTATTTACATTTACTTCTGCAATGACAATGAGTAAAACAAAAAAACTTGTTAGAGGTCAAATGAAACTTAATACAAAATTACAAACCTAAGTGAGTAAGTCACATCAGTATTTTGAAAATTATGTGGCTTTTATATTATCTGGCATCTTATTTGTGAACATAGAGTTGTTGGCAGATAAAGAAAGATATATTCACAAACAAATATTCACTAATTCCAGAAATGGGCAGATACTATAAGGTGTGAAATGTTAAGACTTTACAAAACCCAGGCCATGGCATAATGAAGTGCTGTGGCCTATTCCCCAGCTGTCTTTCTTCCCAGAGAATTATCTGTTACCCATTTCAACACCACATCCATAAATGTTAAAGTTGTCTCATAGCAGATACTGCCACTGGGGTGTGAGGGGTTAGGCCTTGACATATGAGGTTGAATGGCCAGTTCCCTTCCTCATCCCCTTTTCTTTATAGACAATTCCCATAACATTCTGAAAATACCCATTATTATGAAGCTGGATCAACCCCGCAGGGCCATAGTGACCGGAACAATCCTAACTGTATTGTCATTAAACCTAGATCGATGTCTTGACAGGCAAGTGTGCAAACCACTATGGTTCTACCAGAGCTATACTAAAGGGAAAGAAGAATCCTGCCACTGCTGGGGACTGAACACTGCCTTGGTAGGCAATTGCATTGTATTGGCCACCAACCTAGCTAATGTATAGTTTCATGGCCCTATCTGTGTGCCGTAAAAACAGAAATAAGTAAGTAGCTATTTACATACTATTAAGGTATGCGGGGATTTCGATTACTTGTTGAACAGCAGTATTTTGCTGTTCCAAAAGATTTCTTGCTTCCTAATCTACGAGATTGAGTCAATCCTTCAGCAATGTTTAACATTACATAGCAGACCCACTGCAGGTCCTCACTCTCAGTATGACCCGACAAAAAGATTAATTCTTTGCCAGTTCCCTGCTTTATGCATGTTCATGCCCAAGGTATCCTCAATGTCCTGTGTCCTTCATGCCGGTCAACCCTAGCTGTTTCTTCCAATGTTCGTTCCACATCCATATGGCCTTTAATTTGGTTAAAGTATTTCAGTTTTAGAGATGTGATACTGTTTATAAGCTAGCCTTTTCCCCCAATGTTCTGATCTTGTGGAGTGTCAGTAGTTTTCTTAATTGGTATTCTAGAGATGTGTCTGCAACATTTAAGTTCAAAAGACCTGATTGTCTTCTTTAATGATTATGAAATGGTCCTTAACACACATCTGTAAGTGGCCACAGGAAAGACAGAGTGACGCTTATTATCATGGGCCATTCCAAAATGCATGGGTGGCCATGGTTCATCATCTGACATGATTACCAGTCTGGGTCAGATCGATGTTCTTGCTCCAATATTGTTATGTGGCCAAACCATCCAGGTATTTATCTATTTGCCTTTCCTTTGCTCTTTTCCCAGTGGTGATGCTAGTCAGTAAAAAAAAAAGCTTGTCAAGACAGTATCTTCTTAATGTGCCTGGTCTGGCACAAACACTGGTGGTCATGCATGGCTGCCTCTCTATCATCTCATATTTTATTTTATTATGATGCTTACATTATGTTTTCCACCTACTTAAAATTGCCGTTTTAATCTTCCTGTCTTCCACTGTCTCTCGTGTAAAGTATTTTCCTGAATAAGGCTACTTTCTCTGTCTCACCTTATTTATTCATGTCACCTTACAATTCACTTATTTTTTTCTTTTTCTTACCAATTTGATGAATGATCTAATAAGGCAGTTTGTGTATTTTATTCAAATTAAAGAACTCAAGCTCTAGCATTTCCTTTATTTCACAGAGTTAAGAGTGGCATGGGAAGGAAGCAATGCACAAGTGTTTGTCCACATCATTAACCTTTCAAGGCATTGCTTCACACACTGTCCCCTTCCCCTGCCAAGAAGGATGTAAAAAAAATAGTTAGTTGCTTATCCTTTACAGCAGTGGTTCTCAACCTTTTTTGGCCCATGCCCCCTTTACCATATGTTCAGAACGTCATTCCCCCCACCCCCCCCACACCCTTACACAATATACATAAAAATGGAAACTAAATTTAATAATACTAGAACAAGTCTAGATTCTACATAAAACGTGATTTGCGGGTCTACTTACGTTATAAAACGATTTTCATTAGGGCGTGAAGTACAGAACCGTAAAATTTAGAAGGAAAAACAATATCAAGTAACTGGTTCTTGTATTAATGCGAACTTGAAATAATCTTAATCATCCCCCCCCCCCCCCCCCCCCCCCCGAAACCCTAAAATTGTCCCCTGCTTTACAGGATGTCATAGTCAACACCAGTATATTTCACTGTGATCTCTTAGCAAGTTTACATTCATTAGTTTGCCATTGCTTTCTAAACGACCGGCACCCATACCATTTCGTAAAAAAAAACCAATGCAAGGCAATCTGCTGCCAAATCGCCTGCAGCTGTAAGAAAGATGTAGCACACCGGAAAAGCTTAACTGTTCCATTAATCAGATAGATGTTTTTAAGTGAAATATGACAGAAAGAATGGATTGAATGGCTGCAAAGGTCTGCTGTTTGTATAGACACCATCTTCATTACAGGACATGCAGAAGTTTAGGGGAATGAGCGAGCTGATAAACGTGCTGGCTCTGCACTCCCTACAGATGGCCAGCCCATGGATTGTGCTGGTATTATTAATGCACTTAGAAAGATGTGCAGTGCAGAGGAATTTGACGCTAGTGAATCCACATAACTGTCTAGAATGAGAGTCTTGGGGGTAAGAATTGGCACGGCCAGACAAGAGAGGCACAGTGGGAGAAAGAGGGGCCTTGTCAACCAACACAGAACTGGTATTATTAGTTGCTGGACACTCTTGCATATGTTGGGGAAGGGGAGGGGGGGGGGGAGAGAAAGAGGCTCTGAGCACCTATAGGCATGTCCGGAGTGCAAGAAGGATATCCCAACAGATAATTAACTAACATGACTGAAAGAAAAAGAATTAGGAGACATGTAAAGCCTCCATAAATTTCTCTTTGTAGCATGTTTGTATTGCTTCATAGCAACTCTGAACTGCTGTAATAATAAAGTGAAAGATTCACTTAACAATACTCAAAGACCCATATCACAGAATTTGACAAGCAAAAGGCTTTTCAAAAGAAAGAGGCTCGACTCTATGGCACTGGTGTTTACCCCTTATGTTCCTCATAGCGAAAGCATCATAGAGAACCAACTCCAGGGGTGGGTTAGTTAATTAGTTAGTCTTTCCTCTTGAGCTCAAGAAGTGTTTCCTTTTTATCAATCTTACTCCAGGGGTCCCCGAGAAAAATTGCATTTGTTAACCAAATGACCAGTCCAAAAATGAACACATTAGTGTGAGGCAAGAGGCGGAATTTGATAACATATTTAGAGCAAAAGAGAGTTTTAATATTTATAAGAAAGGAATACAAGTAATCAATTTCATCAAGCCACTAAATCTGACTGACTGGCACCTTGCCGTCTAGACAGACGATAGTTTGTAAAATGGAGTTATATCTCTCCATAACACAAAGCCTGGGCTGAATTTAGAGATCATGTGTTGCCCATGCAGCATGATCCCTCTCTCGGCCTGTCTAGTTTACTCCAGAGGAAAGGTAACACCAATAGGTCTGGAACAAGGCAAGCTGCAGAAGCTGCCGGGTCAGCAAAGCAATGCTCTAAGTGTCCACCTGTCGGAGTTTTGATCCTAGACCAGTTGCCAACCAAGGCTTAGGGCCTGGTGTGCCCTGTCATGACATTCAGTCTTTAGGTTGCATTTCCTTGCACTAGGATAAGGCTGGTACCCTCCCAATTGCTGCTCCTCCCGAAGCCACTGGCACAATGTGGGGTGTTGGGTTTGGTAAGCGTCTACATCTGCAACTCATAAATAAGTTGTTTTTACAGAGAGTTGATACAAACAAGCTGAGATGATCAAACAAATACTGTGTTAGAAAGGGAAGGTGTACAGAATTAAAAGTAAAACAGGACATTTTATTATTTGGACTCAATAACCACTTACCTGCAGCTCACACCAAGCAACATGTACACCTGTATCAATTTCTAAACCCTTGTGGACAGTCTTGAAAGATCCTCGACCGACCTCTTCATCCAGCTTCATAAAACGATGATCGGGAGACATTCGTGACTTCTTGACATCCTCTTCCTTCTTCTTTACCTTCGCATCGTGGTCCGAGTCCGCTTCTTTTGCCGCGTGAGCGTTAGTGACAGGAGGGTTTTTATGTACTGCCGCAGCATCAGTCTCATCTTCTTTCCCCTGCTGCACCCCACTAGCCTCAGCTTTAACTGGTACTGCATTCATATCCTTGTCTGAATCACTTGCCTTTATCACAGGTTCAGCTTGTACACTTACATTTTCATTCTGTACACTTGCATTGCACTCTGTTGTAGTTACACTTTGTACACTTTTCACATTACTCTCCACGGATTTGCAATTGGAAACTTCTGAATTCACATTATGAGATACATCACTAACATCCGTGGTGTCCTTACTAGATACTGCATGGGGCACACCACTTTTATTTCCTTGCATAGTTCTGTTCACTGGCTCCGGTTTTCGATGAGGAGATACTGAATTACACTTTTTGTCTTTCTCACAAGACCTGCTACCAAGGTCTGAATTATCACCCACACCTAACTGTGTCTCCTTTTTATCAATCTTACTTTGATCTTCAATGCTGGCACGGATGGCTGAAACGCCGTGTTTGGATGGGATTGGAGTAGGAACTAAAGGTGTCAATTTATAAGTTGTCCTACCGATGGCTTTTCTGACATGGGTTGAATGTAATTCAAGGTCTGAATTAACAGCACTGACGGATATGCTATCAGAAACACACCTCCGAGTTACCGCTGAACGAGGGCGAACCAGAGAACTGGAGATATCTTTCACTTCATTCAGTTGTTCGTTAACCAACTGTTTTTTATTTTTGTCAACAATCACCTCTGATTTGTCTGATTTTTTAAGTCTGATAGTGGTATCAGCATCTTGGTAATGGTGATTCTGGGGTTGACGTTTAATATTTGTACGAGATGGGGATTTCTTACGTTCTTCTGTAGCATCGCCATTCACAGCCCTTTTTACATAAGACTTACTCATTGTTGTATCCCCTAAGCCGTGCTAAATCTAATTCAGATTTATAACACGACATTAATATTTACAAGTGAGAATAAAATTAAAGCTACGTATTTCTCAACTTTCCGTTTTAAGTCAAAACATTGCCGATTCTACCAGTAGTAGAACATTTGCTATACAGCCTCGAGTTCACAGTCAAAACAGTCGAATCAAGCCGCGCCGACACTTGTAATTGAAGTCCTTTAAATGATCTTGTTTTCGGTATATGCTCCATTTAGACAAACAGGTGGCAGAAAAACGATGTTGCCACCATAAATATAATCCAAATTAAATATAAACATGAAATTACTAGTCCAATGAAAGCTCAATGTTCGCCAGACAACGATCACATCTTCTCTGATCTGTTCACGACCTGCCACAGAGGTCTATGGCGGCTTCTTCCAGCAGGGCAGTTTGAAAGTAGTTCCTCAATACGAAAAACAAATAAACTTCGAAAACAATTAAGCCTTGTTAAGCAGCTATCGTTAAACAAACTACTTATTTGGAATAGTTTATAAAACACGCAAACACAAATCAAGAAATGCGTCTATAAATTGTTTCTATACGGTGTTATATTACGATGCGCAGTATTGAAGTGTGAGGCGACGGATATCCGTCTGCTATGACGAGCTGGCCTATATTTTATACATTTTGGAGTGTCGGGTCAGAAGTAGGCCGCCAGTCAATCCACGGGTCCTCTCCTGTTAGACGAAATAAAAAAAAAAAAACCACATTAGTAGGCAAAAGTATGCGTGGTAATAGTTCCATAAATGCGACATACCTGTGCCTAGCGTAAGATGTATTTATACATCTTACGATATATATATATATATATATATATATATATATATATATATATATATATAGTCAGCTACTATATTTACAAACATATCCAGCAGGATAAAACAATAGGAAATAAAAAAAAACAGTTTAGGTATCTATTACTCCTGCGAAAAAGTGAGATATACTAAACACATTCACAGTGTACATACCTTACAGCGAACTCCACTATGGTAAACAGAAATCACAGAGGGGAAATCCAAAGATAAATTTAAGTAAAAATAAGTATACTACGACATCGAACGACGTTTCGATTATACTAATTTTTATTTAGATCTGTTAGTTTAGAGTTTTTCCTGATGAAAATTAGTAATATCGAAACGTCGTTCGTTGTGTAGTGTACTTATATTTATTTTATTATTTTTTTTATTGTTATTTTCCCCGTGTGATTTATGTTTACCATAGTGGAGATCGTTGTAAGGTATATATACTGTGTCCGTGGTTAGTTCATTCATCATGTGCAATGCAGATAAGCGTGGGTGGTCAGGTTTCGTCATCTCACTCGATCACCAGATTCGTGGATCGGCTTCATGTTCTTGTCTCGACCATACCACGTGGCCAAGCCATCCAGGTATTTACTTATCTGCCCTCCCAGTGTTCTCTTCTCCTCCCACCCACCCTCAATCTTGGTAGTTGTCACCAAGTTATCCAATTTATTTCTTCTCATAATGTGACCAAAAATTGTTGACTGTTCATGTCTAATTTCTCTAATCATTTTCTTGTTTACTATATTTCACTTTCACAACTGTTTTTATTTCCTGCTATATTTATATTCCTACAGGGAGCGATGACAAGAAAATATGTATGTACTTTAATCTAATTATGACCATCTCAGAGCACTGGTGGCTGTTGAGAATGTTTAAATCTTCAAAGATAGGTGGGGGAATGTATGTGTGCCTGGGGTGTGTGTCTGTGGTTGGGTGGGGGATGTGTGGATGGGTGGTGGATGTGTCTCATGACATGGTAATATGCATTGTTTATGTTTACAAAATTCATTTGACAATGTTTTTCCTATGCACTATTGATGAACGAAAGATGAGTGATTGGAAGGGCCGAATGTAAGACGGGCCTGCGTGGCCAATTTGTTACCCTTTGAAAATAAAGTCAGTTCGTTCGTTCATTCGTTCGTTCGTTCATATGCCTCTTCGCGGATGTGAAGTTCCAGTACTGGTGTGGATGATACTTGTGTACCTGGTATGGGAGAAAAGTTTCTACGACCTGGATGCCAAATAAAAATAAAATAGTTGCATGTCCTTCACAGGACGTAGTAGTCAACCCCAGCATTTTGGCTGTTGGTGATTCCTGAGCAAGTTTTACGTTCAGTAGTTTGCCACTATACCTTTTTCGAAAACAAAACAACCCAACACCGCTGTGTTTCGAACCCGGGTATACGGGATTACGAATCACGTCCGTAACCTCTTCGCCACGTAGCGTAAGCCAAAGCATTATAATTAAAAGTTAAAACTCAGTATTTCAGAGGGTCGATCTAACTGACACACCGATCGACCAAGCAACTTCTGACCATTCAACCATCTACCAACCGACCGACCAACCAACTAGCCAGTACCTATATTTGTGCTGGGGATAAGGAACAATGGAAAACTCTGAGTGTTAATGCACTGCGCTTTCTAATCATGTTAGTTTAGTTGATAGGGGGCGACATTGGCAATGTCGTAAGCTCTTTCGGATGCCAGACATTCCTCCGTGCATTTCGGCCTACAAAATTTCATGGTCCTATCACATCAGGGACCCATAGCAAGCTCATGTGGATTTTTGATTTTGGGGGAGAGAGAGAGAGAGGAGAGAGAGAGAGAGAGAGAGGTAGGGAGGAGAGAGAGGTTGTGGATAGAGTTAGGAGAGAGACGAGACAGGGGAGGGAGAGAGAGGTAGGGGAGAGAGAAAGAGGAGAGAGAAGAAAGAGAGAGAGAGAGAGGTAGGACAGAGAGGCGAGAGAGAGAGAGACGACAGAATAGAGAGAGAGTGAGAGAGAGAGGTAAGGAGGAGAGAGAGGTAGGATAGAGAGGTGAGAGAGAGAGAGAGAGGAGACAGGGGAAAGAGAGAGGTACGGGAGAGAGAAAGAGGAGAGAGAGAGAGAAGAAATAGAGAGAGAGAGAGAGAGAGAGAAAGAGAGAGAGAAAGAGAGAGAGAGAGAGAGAGAGAGAGAGAGAGAGGAGACAGAAGAGAGAGAAAGGTAGGGAGGAGAGAGAGGTAGGATAGAGAGGTGAGAGAGAGAGAGAGAGGAGACAGGGGAAAGAGAGAGGTACGGGAGAGAGAAAGAGGAGAGAGAGAGAGAAGAAATAGAGAGAGAGAGAGAGAGAGAAAGAGAGAGAGAAAGAGAGAGAGAGAGAGAGAGAGAGAGAGAGAGAGAGAGAGAGAGAGAGAGGAGGAGGGGTATCTAATAATCCTCTGACAGTTACATTGAGGCTAACAGCTTGTCCCGCCCCTAGCCTACGTCAGCGACCATGGTGTGGACTTTGTAGTTCTAGATCTAGATCAGTGGTTCTCAACCGGTGGGGAATCCCCCCTCCCCCTCCCAGGGGGGAATTTTAGGGTTTCCAGGGGGAATTAAGATTATTTCAAGATCGTGTTAATACAAGAACCGATTACTTGATATTGTTTTTCCCTTCATACGTTACGGTTCTGTACGTCTCACCCTTCTAAAATTCATTTTATAAAGTAAGTAGACCCACAAATCACGTTTTATGAGGACGTTTAGACTTGTTTTAGTATGTGCTATTAAATTTAGCTTATATTATTACTTATA
The DNA here is from genome assembly GCA_963921405.1 of Cepaea hortensis. Taxonomy (NCBI): domain Eukaryota; kingdom Metazoa; phylum Mollusca; class Gastropoda; order Stylommatophora; family Helicidae; genus Cepaea; species Cepaea hortensis. The sequence continues at coordinate 106,739,286 of OY992882.1, forward strand.
CTGTGTACAAAAAAAAAGGGGGGGGGGGGTTAGGTAGGAAATACGAAAGGGGGAATGACGTTCTGAAAATATGGTGAAGGATGGCACGGGCCAAATTGTTAGGTTGGAAATACGAAAAGGGGGGGGGGGGATGACGTTATGAAAATATGGTGAAGGATGGCACGGGCCAAAAGAGGTTGAGAACCACTGATCTAGATGATTCAGCTGAAGGATCTCAGTCTTATCAGAATAGGAGTACCCGTGTCCAAGTAGTTACACCGCTTGCCTCGCGTTCAGAAGGTTATGAGTTCTTCTTCTTCTTCTTCGTTCATCCGGAGTTTTTTTTTCGGACGTGATTGCGTTGTGCCTGTTTACAGCAGAGCTGCGTTCTTGCGCCGCTAGGCCGACACATCCGACTTCTGCGGGCATTTGTTGACCGGGTTAACCTTCCCGGGGGTTTCTTAGGACGTTAGACTCTCACTGTTGTGGTGTTATCTCCCATCCCAGCTGGCCCATATAGAACAGCCAACGGCATCCTGGTCGGCCCTCAAGGGAAGGCAGGGGCAGACCATGGGCATTCCCCGCCATCCAAGGAGGCTTCCATAATTGCAGAGCCATCACACAGCACTCTGGTACTGGGCTCACCCAAGGAATCGTCACGTCCTGCACATGGCTGCTTAGCCTCACTTCCGTATATTGGGCCTTCCGTTCACCATAGGCTGTTCCTCCAGAAGCCAGAAGAATGCAGTTTGCAGATGACATCCATACAGTGAGCTTTCGATTCGGACTTTCCACGTAATGGATTTGCTATCCAAGCAATATTCCATTTTGTGCCACTAGGACACTTTTTCCACTTTTTATGAAGCCCACACAGTGAGCTTTCGATTCGGACTTTCCACGTAATGGATTTGCTATCCAAGCAATATTCCATTTCATGCCTCTGGGAGGCTTGTGTAACCGACATGCCTGTGGTATGAAGTGTGGCAGTCTAAATACTTCTTCATGTACATTTAAATGTCAACCTGAATACAGTTAAAGTAAGTTGCAGTCGACTTGAGCTTGTTGATATCTCCATAGAGCTTGTCCTCGAATGAAGCAGGTGTGGGCCAAAATATCTTTCTCTGTTCTGCATATATTGGGCACTCTTGCAGCAAATGTTTAGCTGTCATTTTACCAGTTCCACAATTGCATTCATCTGTGTCTCCTATCTTTAGTTTGTTGAACAAGTGGTATTTCAGCCTGTTATGTCCTGTGCGGAGTCTGAAGATTGCTACTTGTTCTCTTCGATCGAGTTTGTAATATGCATCATCCTTCTGGTGGCCTGGATGCTCTGATTCCCATTTGGTTCTATAAGTGCTTTTTATCAACCTCTTTGCCTCATTATAGGTTGTGTCTATGTCAGGCTGTGGTAGTCGTCCGCCCTCTTTTGCCAGTCTGTCAGCCTCTTCATTTCCAGGTATACTGCAATGTGATGGGATCCACTGTATTACAACTTTTTTGGATTTCTGGCATAGACCATGGATTGCTGCTCTTAGGTCAGCTAGTTCTGTGCTGTTTTTGCTCTTCAGTATTGAGACAGCTGACTTTGCATCTGTAAAGATAGCTATTTGCGTCTCTTTATTTTCCTCCATCAAGAGCATTTCTGCTGCAGTTTTCAGAGCCTCTACCTCCGCTTTGAAGTTACTTGAGAACTTTCCAGTTGCCACTGAATGTGTTTTTTTCACTCCATTTTTTAAATTTAGGAGAATTCCTCCTCCTCCATTCTCTACTGAATTTTTGGCTGATCCATCTGTATATGCATGGGTCCAATTGCTGCTTGGGTAATGTTCTTTTATGTAGTGTAGGGTTATTTCTCTTCTTTCGGTTTCATGTTGAGTGTTCTTTTTCTCAATACCAGGAATGTTTTCTATCATCTCAGGCAGTTGCTGCTGTCTCCAAGCTGGGAACTTGTCTGCACTGTAAATGGGTTTGACTGTTGATATGTTAAGTATGGGATCTGCCCTAATCTTTCGTTTTGCAGTTTCTACAAAGTTGCTACGCTTCAGTCTTCCCTTTCCAAAACCACTAAACCTTTTATACATAGGGTGGTCTGTCAATCTTCTAAATTTTTCAGCTTGTTGCTGGGCTCTGCTATCTCTTCTATCCTGCATTGGTTGTAAACAAGTGATCTTTTCTAATTCATTAATAGGCGTTGTCTTCAGGCTTCCAGTTATGATTCGCATTCCTTGATTTTGGACTCTACTTATTTTGTTAAAGTTTGACTTAGCTGCTGTTGCCCAAGCTGCAATGCCATATTCCAGTACTGGCCTCACCCGTCCAGTATATAACTTCTTGAGAACTTTCTCATCTGCTCCCCACGTTGTACCAGCAAGCTTTTTCATCATTGCCATTCTTTGCCTTGCTCTTGTTCGATTTTGTTCGATCCCAGGCTATGTCGATCGGTTCACGAGTGCAATTTTCTCGAAGACTCCTGGAGGTCGTCGCTGGAGTTACGGAGTTCGTGCTTTGTGCGACGCTGTCGGAAAGAGACCGAACCATACGAGATAAAATCCGGTGCAATGAAGTCGACCCGACTTCTGAGACACCTTTAATTGACTTCCCCAAGTCAAGGACGAGAAGTCAAAATTTTAGCCCAACTGACCCGTGTAGGGGTTGAACCCGCTACCTCGATAACAGCATACTGGAAGGTTAAGAGTGCGGGCTCTTAACCATTCGGCCATGCTTACCTCCAGATATGATATTGAACACATCACACATCGGGTGGCGAGTGGTCTAAAAATACGCGGTAGCATAATATACACAATACACCTCAACGCGTAAAAAGAGGTCCTTTGCCTATTAATATTATAGGGTGTATTTTTAACGACTGCAGTGTTTGACAGTATTGCCGGTCCAAGTTTTTTATTCACCCTTCTGTTCATGCAACATAATAGGTAAATACAATTCTGGCACAGAGAATATTGTGATGCTTGTTGCAGACGAGCAACATACATTCTTTTCACGCGATCTCTGTGCATCTTCTTAGCCAACTCGCGCCGACCGCACGAAGTGATCACACACTTCGACCCCGTACACACACAGTGGGTCAATGTCATTGGTAAACACACTGCATGCACGACTGTTGCCTGACCTTGAGCGTAACAGCGTTTTCAGAAGTGTTTTCCCGCTTAATTAGCAGTAACTGTATCCAGTACTGTTACCATAGTTGTTCACCACTGAAAATCTGTGCACCATGAGTATCATCACTACATACAAACACACAAAGACACACACACATATAGTTTGTCGCTTAGGGGATAGTGAAACGCAACTGACTGTTCGAAATCAGCCGAGAGCGATTTGGACGCAGATGGCTTTGCCTTGATTTGAAAGGAATAAGGCGCCGGCCTTTCTGAACGTACTGGCAAACTGTTGAACTTAAAAATTGTCTAGTAAATCTCAGTGAGCCAATGAATAGGAAGACAAATAATATGGCTTGGCCAGATGATATGATAGGGACAATAACACGAACTTAATCACAGACTAGTCATCGTGTGAGATGGAGGACCATAATCGCCAACGCTCATCGGTTGGTAACATGATGATGACTTCCGCTCTGCCCTCTGTAACATTTATACTCATTATTATTCACGGACAATTACACGTTTTCCAGCTGGTTTATCAATCTCTGCTACCAAGGGTTACGGATGCCATTCCTTGTAGCCTACTGGTTTTCATACAATGGTATATGTGCCGGTCGTTCAAAAAGCAATGTCGAACTACTCGAGTTAAACTTGTCAAGAAGGCACAAACAGTAAACAAAATTACGGGTTGACTGCGACGTCCTGAAAAGGATTTACAAGTGCCTCTTCAAAGATGCAAGTTTTGCATCCTTATGTTGCCTCAAGAAATATGCATGTTGTTCTATATGTTCCACGCCGTAAAAGTTACGATTGTTTTAGTTTTTGCACATCTATGTTTGTTCTTCTTTTGCTTTCTGTTGTCTGTTTTCCATTATCATCATCATCAAGTATCTTGCCGGTTGGAGTGGGCGATCATGCTTCTCCACAAATTGCTTTCCCCGACGGCATGGGTCAATTCATGCGTCGACTCCCTTCCGTGCCATAACATAAGTCTGTCAAGAATGTTCTCAATGTGTCTTACACTATCTCTCTTTCCACAAATCTTTCCTGTTGTCACAACATGTTCCTGTTTTTGCCTTCTCATATTGTGACCTAAAATTATGACTGCCACATCCTAATGCTTGTGATAAGTTGTCTTTGCCTCCCTCAAATATTCAGATTGCTCATTTTGGAGGTCCATTGAATTTTCAGCATTCTTCAATAAAACCATATCTCCAAGGCTTCTATGAATTCTTTTTCGCCCGTTAACTAAGTATCCAAGATTCGCAGCAGTTTGTTAAAACTGGTTCTATGCGACATGCAAGAATTATTTTTCTAACTTCCAATACATACAATGTTCTTCAATTGATAACATGTAGTATTCGCTTGTTCTACTCTATTCTTTATCTCTGTGATGCATCAACGCGTGTTCTTAAACATCCAGTGTGCTGACGCCGAGGTAAGGGGTTCAACCCTTACATAGGACAGTTAGGCTAAAATATTGACCTATCATCCTTGACTTGGGGGGACATAAATTACAAGTACCTCTGAAGTCGAAGTGGGTTCGTCTGATGGCGAGGGAGATTGTTAATATAAAAAGCTAATCCACACCCAAAATTAAGTCCAGCACTGCTAGAAGTAAAAATTCTGCTCAAGATTTATGGAGAAAATTGGAGGAAAGGTGCTAGTCACGGCGCTGGAACTCCAATTAACTCTCCCCACGACGCCTAACGGCATAAGTGGAAGAAACAACAACAACAACAACAACAACAACAACTGCTAGAAGTTTCAAGTGGTGTGTATGGACTACGCTTGAATTCAAAGCGAACGAGCGCAAAAGAAACAAACAACTATTTACCCTCCGTAATTTATACCTCGAAATATGCCTGTCGTCATAACTGTATTATCGGCTATTATTATTTTTGGTTTTGTTAAATTCAGATACTAATTTTGTTTCTCACTTTATTCTTTCACTAACTTTTTTAGTTTCTCAAAATAGTCCCTAAGTAATTGCTGAATTTATTTTCCCATTAGCAAGACCCTGGTGTCAATACACCGCCTAAAATTGGTACCGAGTTATTTCTTCTGGGAAGGCAATACGCTGATCCATCTTCATTATGTATATCCTAATATATACGAAGACATGTCATTCCAGAGAGAAGACACTAGTGCAAGCACATTAATTACCGGATAGAGAATCAGGGAAATATTCAGTTTAATTTTGATTAATCTTCAGATTATAGTTTTCAGTAAATGAGCCGTATTTTTGGTCGACAGTTTTTAATTCTAGATGGCTTGTGGGTTCTTCTTCTTCTCTTCACTTTCGTTGTTGTCGACTTCTTCTTCTCGTTCTTATTTTTGTTGTTGTTGTTGTTGTTGTTGTTGTTGTTGTTGTGGTTGTTGTTGTTGTTGTTGTTGTTCTTCTTCTTCTTCTTCTTCTTCTTCTTCTTCTTCTTCTTCTTCTTCTTCTTCTTCTTCTTCTTCTTCTTCTTCTTCTTCTTCTTCTTCTTCTTCTTCTTCTTCTTCTTCTTCTTCTTCTTCTTCTTCTTCTTCTTCTTCTTCTTCTTCTTCTTCTTCTTCTTCTTCTTCTTCTTCTTCTTCTTCTTCTTCTTCTTCTTCTTCTTCTTCTTCTTCTTCTTCTTCTTCTTCTTCTTCTTGTGTTTCATCTGAGGTAGACATCGGCGATCACGACTCCCCAATATTCTCTATCATCCTATGTTCCAGTCAGGTTAATGCTGCTTATATGATTATTTACTGGCCTAATGTTTAAATCGTCAAATGCATCTAATCCGTCTTTTGTCATGTCTTGCCCAGGATTATCCCCACCCGAGGCAAATTTCTCCGTTCTACTTCTTCTACTGATAAGCAGCATGTATTTAATTTATCTTTTCCTTAGGTTTCGGTTAAGAGAGGCAAGGGATGATCAAGAAAGAAGATGCTGGACAGTTTGACATCATGGCATGGGAGAAGGTCGTTATCAGAAATAATTGGCAGTACGCGAGGCGGAGATCTGTGAACAGACATAATCACCATCCCAACACGGCATAGACTAATCGAGGCAGAAGTGATTATTTGCCAACATCCGCAGCGGACAATGACTTCATGTTTGCTTTCTTCTCTGATCAAGATATCCTCAACATTCTTCTACAGCGTCAAGTTTCAACATCCGTGTCTCTGCTGTTTGCCCTGCATTTTTTATTAACAGATTCAGTGTCAAACAAAAATTGGGTTTGGACCAAGCAAAAGTGGATGGTGGAAATGGGGGCGTGTCACTGTTATCACTTAAAAGTTGTTAATATTGTATCAGACATGTTGTATCATCATCATCATCATCATCATCATCATCATCATCAGCATCATCATCATCATCATCATCATCATCATCATCATCATCATCATCATCATCATCATCATCATCATCACCATCATCATCATCATCATCATCATCATCATCATCATCATCATCATCATCATCATCATCAAGTGCCATGCCGTCCATGACTTTCCACAGATCTCCGTCTTCGGTGTTCTGGATCAACTCTGCTGATGATATTCCCCCATGCCAACGTCTCAATCCGTCCAGCATCATTTCTCTTGGTCTGCCTCTCACTCTCTTCCCCTCGATCTTTCCAGTTGTCACGATGTTCTCCAATGCCTCTCTTCTCGTCACATGACCAAACTGTTTGTCTCTTTCTTATTCTTGTATATAATGTTCTAGTTTCATTAGCTTCTTTCAGGCAGTCGTTGTTAGTTACTCTGACAGTCCAAGGAATTCGCAACATTTGTCTCAGGAACCATCATCGAACATCTTCCATCTGATGTTATAAATACCCCTAGGTATTTAAAATTATCCACTTGGTTAAGAATTTTCCCTTCTATTTCTATTTCACATTTTGGTGTCACAATTTTCTTTGATATCACCATTGTTACTGTTTTCTTGATGTTCAAGGAGAGTCCTTTCTTTGCACTCCCTGTTACTACAGCATCCAACAATTGTTGTAGATCTGTTGCATTATCCGTAACCAATACTGTGTCATCTGCATAACGTATATTGTTTATATAATAACCTCTGATTAGTATTCACGGCGTTTCATTGATCTATCGGATTACTTCGCTAGAGAGAGAGAAGAGATCTGGTGACAAAACACACCCCTGTCATACTCCTAGCTTTATATTGTTGATAATTTCCCTCTTTATTTCACAATTTAATTGTTGCTACTTGTATTATGTATCAAATTAAAAGAAGGTTGCTTGGGAAAACTACTGTTAGTTAGTTAGTTAGTTAGTCGACAAATCATCCTCGTTGCACATCGAACCATTCAGTCCATAAGTGCTCGGATCCCCTCCTCAGCAAATCCCGCAGCGTGTAGCGGCTAACGACGCCAGTTCTGTGTTGGTTTATCAATCTTCTTTGGCTTCCTGCGTAGTGTTCTTGTTTGGCCACCCCTCTTTTAATTTTCTGCTCTCGCAGTCTGGCCATGGTTGTAGATTCACAGTCATCACTTGGTTCTCGCAAAAGTCTCACTTCTCGTAGAGCATTCAGAATGTCAGCCTGGTCCATGGCGCGTCCGCCCTCCACAGTAGCCTCACCTGCGAGCTTGTCAGCCCGCTCATTTCCTTGTACTCCCGCATGCCCTGGCACGAAGATGAAACTAATCTTTGCCAGCCGAGACCGCTTCAGAGGCAGCAACCATTCTCTTCGGATCGACTCCTCCTCTATCCTCTTGATCATGTTCATTGAGTCGCTAAGGAAACAAGCCCTAGTGAATGTCTGTGTCTCGAGCCATGTTATTGCTTTACTTACTGCCATGACTTCCATGGTCAGGCTACTTGTGGTTTCAGTGAAAGCACCAGAGTCCTCGATATAATATATATAACATATATAAACTACATACGTCCCTATATAAACTACTGTATATAAGCCTATGGCAAATATGGGAAGTCGTTTAAGACGATTGCAGGTCAGCATGGCCGAATGGGTAAGAACGTGTGTTTTTAAACATTCGTTGTGCTGATGCCGAGGTAAGCGGTTCAACCCCAACACTGGACAGCAGGACTAAAATGTTGACTTGTCGTCCTTGACTTGGGGACGCTAATTACAAGTATCTCTGAAGTCGGAATGGGTTCGCCTGATGGCGAGGGACACTGTTAATAGGGAAAACTAATCCACACGCACAATTCAGCCCATCACTACTATAAATAGTGTGTATGGACTACGCTTGAGTTCAAAACGAGCGAGCGCAAAAAAGACGATAAATAATCCCATAGCACTTAATCAGTTAAAGGACCATATTTAAACGATCTGATGCCCACTGGGCAAATGGTGCTGGGCCTATATGTTTATAGAACAATTCGGCACTCTAGGGACAGTAAATAAAAAGTAAGTAACAATCGGCACTCTAGGGACAGTAAATAAAAAGTAAGTAACAATCGGCACTCTAGGGACAGTAAATAAAAAGTAAGTAACAATCGGCACTCTAGGGACAGTAAATAAAAAGTAAGTAACAATCGGCACTCTAGGGACAGTAAATAAAAAGTAAGTAACAATCGGCACTCTAGGGACAGTAAATAAAAAGTAAGTAACAATCGGCACTCTAGGGACAGTAAATAAAAAGTAAGTAACAATCGGCACTCTAGGGAAACTAAACAAAAAGTAAGTAAAGGGTCTTTTATACGCCTTAAGGCACTTTGGGTATACGGTGCTGGATTCACATTTTTAATAGACCAATCGGCATTCGGTGATTGACGCTGGTGGTCAATATCACACCGAGCGCCTTTGCTTCCCAACATATTTCGTGGTAGTCATAATAGGCTGGATCGACCTGGGAGAGAGATATATTTTAAATAAATCTTCTCGGTGCGGATTTGAACTCGGCCCCACCGGGCCGGCAGACGGCAATCTAACCACTACGCTAGCAGTATTCCTTATTTACCAAAGGCTAACGTGAAATGGACTTTAGTACAGGACATCAATATTCGTTTAGAAACTTTAGATTTTTCTTGGAAAATCTCAAACATTCAAAGCCTCAACTCTAAACGAGCCGGCATGTAGGCCTTCAGACAACACAAGACCATTTGCGTGTTAATACAATTTAATAACAGACGTGTATTGATTGTTGGTGCCGCGAATTCGCAATCCTTTGGAACACGAACTGTCGCTATCAATTGCAACACAGCCACAGCACAGCGTAACACAAGCCACACTTAGAGCACTTCACGCTAGCATGCACACATATATACAAATACACACATACTTCACATCAACGTGCACACATATTTTACAAGACGGATTTCCCCTTGCTCTCTAACCCTCTCTTTCGGTCTCTTTCTCTTCTCTTGCTTTACACTTAGTGTCAAAGCTGATGATGAAAAAACGCTATTGGGGGAAGTAAATTGGGGATGCAAGTAAATGGAAAACCTATAATGCAATATAGCTCGCCAATAATCTGGCTATTGTGATGGAAGCGAAACAAGTATTTCAGAAATTGTTAACCAAGATCGACAACGCTGTTAAAATATATGATATATGAAGGTGGATAATCAGAAGACAAAAGCCACATCAAAGCAAATAATTCCAACATCATTAGCATTAACTGTAGAACAAAGGAGTGGATAAACCTGCAAGTATTTAGGCCTACGTAGCTGAGGATAAACATTCCACGGACGACTTCAACATGTAGAATTCCAAATGGGTATAACAATAATGTAGAAGATACTGGCCAATTTAACACATTATGGAAAATAAGTCTTGGTATGTGCATATGGCTGCCATCATCATCATCATCATCGACACGATGTGTTATGCTGAGTGGCGCAGGCGATCATGTTGCCAGACAAATATCTTGTCTCTGTGTTCTTGTTAAACTTTCAGCTATGTTGAATGATGATCTGATCACATCCTAATGTGCCCTTCTGTAGTCATGAAGTTAAAGTACTAGTCTTGCAGATCCTACTGCTATCTGACTTTGAGAAACAGAAGAAGAGCTCTGCGACACCATTTCATTCAAGAAGTCAGTGGTGCCCACTCTATGACCACGAGCAGCATGGCGACGTAGGTGATGGCAGTGACACGGACTTTCATATGGCTGAAATCACAGAACTATACCCACGCTTGTGTCTTAAGTGATTCAATGAAAATGATCTGAAAGGTCGAGGCTGATTCTGTACCTAGACAGTGGACTGAATCGCCGCAGAGATCTGCTGTTGGTAAAATCACCTTCATCTTCGTCTCGGGACATGCGCGAGTTTAAGGACATAAGTAAGTGATACCTTGCCGTCTTTGCAGACGAAAGTGTGTGGATTGGAACTAGAGCTAGAATTCCATCGCACAATTCCTGGGCATGGATTCAGAGATCATGTGTTGCCCATGCAACATAATCCCTCTCTCGACCTTGCTTTGTTTTCTCCAGAGGAAAGTATAACCTGTGCATCTGGAACAAGGTAGGCTGCAGATGCTGGCGGCTCAGCATCAAACTTCCAAGAGCAGGAGGTGAGTAGCGGCCAGGCCCTCACATCTGGGGGATTTGACTTAGAGGCGTTCAGCCATATCCCTCAGGTGAGTGCCTCAAATGAAGTGTCTGAGAAGCTGATAAACTTGCTGGCTCTGCACCTCCTTTCAGTTTTGAAATGCTATTCAGTATAGCACCTTAACAGACACTACAACGGCCTTCCATTGAGGGGGGAACCGACTTGCATATGACTGTCCCCAACGGGTCAGTGGTGTGTCAACAGTGGGAAGAGAGACAAAGATGATGCTATGACGTATTGACCACGAGAGTTTCCGTGGCGAAGTGGTCAAGCCGTTTGACTCGGGCTCCGAACGATGTGGGTTCGATTCCGGGCCGCGTCCTTCGGTTCACGTGTGAATTATTTTCGGATACTCCTTGGGGTCGTCGCTGGAGCTACGGAGTTTGTGCTTTGTGTGACGCTTTCCGCACTGCGGACAGAGACTGAGCCATATGGGATAAATACCCGGTGCAATGAAGTCGACCCTGTCGACTTTTAAGCGAGTTTTTTAAGCGACCGCGGAAAGTCCCACGAAAACCCGGAAGACTAACCTCCTTTAACAAACGCATGGCCAAATAGGTAAGAGAGCTCACTGTTAAACTTCCGGCGAAAATCAGTCCAGTGCACTCACTAGTTGTAGCACGTGTATGGACTATGCTTGAGTTCAAAGCAAGCGAGCGGGTGGGGGGGGGGGGGGGGGCGACGCCAGCAGAAGTCCGATGTGTCGATCGAAATCTGCAAATATCGCAGCTCTGCTGTGAACCGACACAACGCAATTACGCCAAAAACAAAACAAATATCGGAAGAACGAAGAAGAAACTACACTATCTTGAGGCTGCGGATTGGACACCCATGAGTGTATGCGATGTGTGTGACATTTTCAAGTGCACATCTGTACGTCAGCTGTGACTACTTGTGTACTTCAAGTACCTCGAGTGGTGTAAGCGATCTGACCCCCCCCCCCCCTCCCTCTTCCTCTAATTCTATTTCTATCATTCTCTCTCGTTTTCTCTTTCTCTCATTCTCTCACTCCCTCTCTCTCAATTTCTCTCTTTCTATCATTCCCGTTCTTTCTATCATTCTCTCTCTCTCTCTCTCTCTCTCTCTCTCTCTCTCTCTCTCTCTCTCTCTCTCTCTCTCTCTCTCTCTTCATCTCTAGAACTCGTGGTCAACTATTTTGTTTGCGGAGCGGTAACATTATATAGAACAATCGGGACAACATATGCCTGAACCAAGTCTAGAGGTTGTGAGATATGGCCAGAAGTGGCCGCCAATGCACATCGACATGGCACATGATGATATAAGATATACAGATGATACAATATTGATTACAATCAATGAACAAGATTTCCAGCTTTTAGTTGATGCTCTTATTGCATACAGTGAGAAGAAGTAAATTTAAAACTAAGTGACAACTGGCAAAATTGGGGAGAAAAGACAAAGGAAAGATAAAGAACCTACATGGATGGCTTTGCCCCATGGCATAATCGGGACAAGATCAACGACATAATCCAAGATTCTATTGATCTTGTGAGATGGCGAAAAATTACTGCCTGTTCAAAACGGTATGGCACATGTTAATACTGGTGATGAGGAACTATACTCACCTAGATGACTGTTTACATCCCCTCGAGGCATCTTGGACTCAGACCCTAATATAATTACGAAAGAAGGATCCAAAATTATCTCTAATTTGAAGAAAATTACGGGAGACTACATACTTTCTCACACGGCAAGAGAGCCACGGTAATTTCCCATGTTGGAAACAGATGTTAAATATCAAGGTCTTACACTTTGCGTGTAGAGCTCACTGGAATACTCTGAATGAATGTGTTGTTTGCGTACCCTAATGAGACTATCGACATCCAGTCCCTGATTTTCAGATACGTATCCAAGAGCACACAACTCGATACCAAGGGCTGTCCATGGCCTTCTACTCTGTATCCCTTACTGGAGCATCGGCCTTTAGACTACTCACACCAAGTCGCCCTTTGCTATCTATTTCCAGTAGTTTGCTCAACGTCCACTCCATATTGTGCAATTCTCTTCTCTGTGTCCTTTTAAGTATTCTTCTATATCCTTTGCCTGTGTGTTCCAACAGAAGAACTTTCTAGTTATACTACTCTCAGATCTTCTCAATGTGTCTCCTATCCATCGCCGCTCCTTCCAAGAGATCTTACATAAAAACTATGTTGTTTACACCTCTCCATACTTGATATCCTCACTGCCCTGGTATATGTTCTCTGTCATCCATTACCCCTTGTTCTATCAATATTGCCAGTCACCATAATGAGCTCGAGATTCTCTACCACAAAGGATTCACAAGTTTGTATGTTTAAGAGATGGTTAGAACATATGCTTAACAACGCAGTGGTCTGAAACTGCATCACTGCTGTTTTCAATCAACACTGCCCCAGGGACGACCTAGCCTTATAAAGCAGGTTTTAGAGACTAAATTCCCATCAGTGAACTCTGCAGTGGTAATAATAATACCCACATTATGTATTGTGTACCATCTGTCACCAGGAACATGCGTATATAATATAATATACTAGAATGCCCCAAAGACATTAAAAGTGCGCGCGCGCGCACGCACACACACACACACACCCGCACGCGCTCGCCGCCCAAGCACACAGCGGGCAGGTAACTAAGAAAGCAAACATCACAGTTTATGAAGTATCTCTATTATGACTGTTCACACGAAAATAACGTTCAACAAGTGAGGATAAGTGCATGTTAAAACAACATAATAATAAAATAACCCACATATTCTACTCGTAACTTTACTTGGAATTATCGACCTGCGCTTTTCATTAATACATACGAGTTGACACAAACAGCGGCCCAACAAAAATATGTTAACTCACACTGGCTATGTAACTTTGAGAGATTGCTTGCTTGCTTGCTTGTGTTCGTTGGCTTGAGCTCCAACGCGAAGTCCTGTATGTCGGATGAAGGAATCCTGTTGTCCAACATCAGTGTGATGTCATACAGGACCTGAGGTTTGCGTGAGTATCCGTTGTCACATGTCTGGCTTATTGGTGTGCAGACTGGTGGTTCCTCTCCGTACAGGCAGACCCTCTCCGACTTGGAGGAATCGGCGATCCTACTGACTTTAGCCAGGACCCCGAAGGGACCTGTTGCCCAGGACGCTCGACGAGGACGCGTCAATAGGTCTTGGCCAGTATAGAACCCGGCCCTGGTGCCTTGGAAACACCTCTGCGTCCCAGTTTGAGAGATAAAATATTACCTTTGCTGCGCAAATGTGGACCCATTTGATTTGATTTGGCTTAGAAAATATGTCTATAATCAGTTATCAGTTATCAGTTGGGGTATCTTCGTTGCACTCCGGACATGTCCATAGGTGCTCAGATCCTGCCCCCAGCATATTCATCATATGTCTATGTTTCGCACTATCATCATGACCATTGACCACACCTACGAGCATAGGTAATTTGGGATTGTTAATCAATCAATCAATCAATTAATCAATCAATCAATTAGTCAATCAATCAATCAATCAAGTGCTGTCTCTACAATGAAGGTGGCTGCAAAGGATCTACAACATTGTATGTTTCTCACCCTGACTGTACATTCTCTCATACTGCTGTTCGTCCATCTCTTGATGGTATCTTCGCACGTCTTCAATCTTACCCTCCAGTATGTTTTTAATAAGAGTATTGTGTCATTTTTAGCGTGGACGAAATATTTAACTTGCCTCTTATTTATTTCTTTCATCAACTCTCTTTACATTCCCAGTTTTTCTAGAACCTCTGTATTTGATTGTTTTTGCTTCCATGAAATACAACATATTATTTTGTATACCACACCACCAGGGTCTCTATTCGACTTTCTAATTGCTTGTTCATTGTCGACTTTTCGACTTTCTAATTGCTTGTTCATTGTCCAGGATATGGTCAATGACATACTCACGACTCTCGGATCAGGTATATGTGTTTTTTTTGTTGTCCTTGTATTATGCCATATGATGAAGTCATCTAGGTATGTTTTCCTCTTTCTCATTTTTTTTCGCCCAGTTTTCCAGCTGTCACTAGGTTTTCAAGTTTATTTCTTCTCATAACATGTCCACAATCTTGAAGGCCTACGCCTCATTTCTCTAATGAGTTTACTGTTTTTATCTGCTTTTAAAAGACTACGAAATTCGGATATTTGTGTGGTTCGCTTATTGTTCGCATTTATCTCAGAAGCCGCATGATGATGATGATGATGACGATAATGTTGATAGTTTGTTGTGCTGGCTTGCTTTGAACTCAGGCGTAGTACACACACGTGCACTGGACTGGAGTTTGCGTGTGGATTAGCTTTCCCTATTAATAGTGACCCTAGCCATCAGACGAACATACTCAAATTTCATAGGTACTGATGATCATGATAATGATGATCTTTCTGATGATGTACTGGTGGGGTTGCTACCACAAATCATATATTTAATGGTCTGGCTTGTTGTTGTTTTTTTGGTGGTGTGTGTCGTACTACCACTATGTATGGGGTCGGCGTGACTGAAAGGTTTAAAGCGTAGATTTTAATAGGATATAGCTTATTAGCATTTTCTGAATGTAGATTATAGAAGAAATACAAATTATCAGCATCCATTTAAATTATATAAGAAATATACATTAATAGCGATTAGAATATGGATGCCTCGGGTGGTTTGTGCGTTTGTCCGCTAATGCAGTGGTCAGAGTTCAACCCCCAGCAGAGGCTTTCAACTGATTGTTTATTCTTGGCAAAATTGCGCTCAGTAGTTTGCCATTGCTTTCTGAGAGACCTGTTCACATACCCCGTAAGTTACCGACGCGGAGAGAACCGCTACCAATTCTCGCGCACGTCACGTTACTTACGAGAGTTTACGGGATTACGGAGTAAGTCGTGTAACACCTAGACCAGGGAGACCGGCAGCGAAATATTAAATAAATGTTTTGCGTATCCTTTTACAGGACTTAGCTGTCAACAGCAGCATCTTTCAGCTGTCTGTTGATCTCTTGGCAAGATTACGCTCAGTAGTTTGCCATTGCTTTCTGAGCGGCCGGCTCAGTATCCGCAAGTCACGAGCGGGGGTCGAACCACCTCAGTTCTCGCTCCGCTGCGAGACTCTGCGTGATAAACGGGATTACAGAGAGAAAGTGTTGTAACCCCACAGCCAGAGAGACCGGCAGCGAAATATTAGAGGCAGTAAATTGTACAATCTATTGTTAGTGTCTTCGTTATTTAAATTCACTTCGATAACACATTGTTTTGAATTTAGTACAAGATAATTGCACCAATACTGTCCTTCCACAACGAGTGTTCGGGGATGTCTGGCCTAACTACTGTCTTTACGTCATTTAAGAGTTAAATAAAAATGTATAGAACCTCGATATCCACCGAACAGCTAATGTGTAACTGGCACACAAGTTCATACACAACTTACTACTTACAAATATCTTCACTTAAGAATAAACAAAAGGCCGAGTTTTTTCACCTCGACCTAGATCTGTGAACCAGTCCCTTCACCGCCACCAGAGTTAAAAACGTTCACAGTAGGTGGTTACCTGCTGATTCACATACCTGGAAATGGTTAAATATTCATTCACCTGTCTGGATATCAGGTTATCGTGTTACTTACTAGTCATGCAACGAGCGCGTGTTAACAAATATACTGATTTCAAGCGTGACCTGTTTGCGACCGTCCCACGATGTGTAAGGCTTGGCGCGGAGGAATTTTAAGTTTTAATTTCCTTAAATTGTTTTGGCTAACATCGTGTGAAATTTATGACGACTCATCCCAGAACTGATGTCGTTGTACTGGTCTCCAATCCTTTCGTGTCAGATTACAGTGTCATCTCCGCACCCTGTCTGACACTAAAAGTTGTCTCTTAACGTAACACAGTTCCCGAGATCCTAACATGTAGTAACTCTACTGCCCTTGTTCGGTTAATGAAGTAGTTCTACTTACAGCGCCACACCAGTGCCATGGCGGGAGTTAAGTTATTCAAGTAGCTCTATTAACAGCGCCAAGCAGCTCTGTCGCTGAAGAGCTAAACGTCCCTGAATATACGATACGACACATCTTTCTTTCTTTCTTTCTTTCTTTCTTTCTTTCTTTCTTTCTTTCTTTCTTTCTTATTTTTTCAGCTTTTCTTTAATCTGTTCTTTCGTTCTGTTTCATTTTTTTCAGTATTCTTTCTTTCTTTCTTTCTTTCTTTCTTTCTTTCTTTCTTATTTTTTCAGCTTTTCTTTATTCTGTTCTTTCGTTCTGTTTCATTTTTTTCAGTATTCTTTCTTTCTTCATTTCTTTCTTTCTTTCTTTTTTTCTTATTTCAGCTTTCCTTTATTCTGTTCTTTCTTTTTTCGGTTTCATTTTTTCAGTATTCTTTCTTTCTTTCTTTCTTTCTTTCTTTCTTTCTTTCTTTCTTTCTTTCTATCTGTTTCATTTTCCCCATTATTCTTTCATTCTGTTCTTCTTTTCATCCTTCATTTCTTTGTTGTTTTTTTTCTTCCTCTATTCCTTCAGTTTGTACGTCCTATCTATCTATGAAAATCGTAAACTGATTAGAGAAATTAGACGTAGACAGTAACACAATTTTCAAAGCCGGTCTCTGGTGCTGAAGGGCTTGCGAACGCGGTTTGTGAGCCCGTATACCCGGGTTCGAAACACGGCGGTGCTGGTTTTTTCGAAAAAGGTATAGAGGCCGGTCGTTCAGAAAGCAATGGCAAACTACTGAACGTAACACTTGCCTAGTACATCAACAGCAGCTGAAAATGCTGGTGTTGACTGCAACGTCCCGTAACGTCCCGTAACGTCCAACGTCCAACGTTGCGACTGCAACGTCCCGTAAGGGATACGCAACACAATTTTTTTTTTTATGAGAAGAAATAAATTGAAGAACTTGGTGACAACTGGCAAGATCGAGGGGGAAGAAAACAAGGGGAAGGCTAATAAGTAAATACCTGGATGGCTTGGCCAAGTCGTATGGTCGAGACAAGAACACGGAGCTGATCCACGACTCTGGTGATCGAGTGAGATGGCGAAACATGACCGCACACGCTTATTGGCATGGCACATGATGATGATGATCTATCTTTAAAAATGTCTTTCTTTTTCATTTTTTTTTTTTTTTACATTTTCCTTCCTTCTTTCCGTTCTGTGTGTTTCTCTTTTTTCCTGCCTGCCTTCCTGCCTGCCTGTCTGCCTGCCTGTCTGTCTGCCTGCCTGCCTGCCTGCCTTCCTTCCTTCCTTCCTTTTATCTCTCAATCGTTCCTTCATTCATTTTTCCATTCTTTTCCCCCTTCATTCCTTACTCCCTCTGAACCTTGTCCCTCCTAAGTTTTTTTGTTTTTTTTTGGTCCTGTTTTCCTTCCTTTATGTCCTTTTGAGTTTCTATATGCACGCGCGCGCGCGCGCACACACACACACACACACACACACACACACACATTTAAAGTCACAGAAAATACACACACACACGCGCATGAGCTGTGATTGTCTAGTGGCTAGCGTGCCCAACTGTCAGCCCTGTGGTTCAGGGTTCAAACCCACATTGAGCTGGGACTGGACACGGGTAGAAGAACTTGTTGTAGATGTTGAAGCGACCGGAGAGATACTGGCCAAGTCAATCACCAAGTGCCGTTTGGCTACGAAAATATAGCACCACACATCCAGTGGAGCCAAGACAACTTGGTAGATAGCACGCTTGCCTCAAAATTCTTCAAAATCCTCCGAGGTAAGGGAACTCTCTCTCTCTCTCTCTCTCTCTCTCTCTCTCTCTCTCTCTCTCTCTCTCTCTCTCTCTCTCTCTCTCTCTCTCTCTCTCTCTCTCTCTCTCTGTCTCTCTCTCTCTTTCTCTCTCTCACAATCTCTGGGTGGGTGAGGGATGTGTGAAAGTGGGGGATGTGTGGGTGGATGCTAGTTTTGTGTGTGGGTAGGTGCGTGATGTGTGGGTTGGCGGGGATATATGTGTGTGTGTGTAGGTGGGTATGTGTGGTTGGGGGATGTGTGTTTGACTGGGTGGTTGGGGGTCTGTGCGTGTGTGATGGAGGATATGTGGGTGCGTGAGTGTTGATGGGTTATGGGGTGAGTGGAGGATGTGTGTGTGGGTGGGGAGATGTGTGTAGGTGGATGATGTGTGGGTGGGTTATGGAGGGCGGGTGCATGTATGTGTGCCTGGGTGTGTGTGGGTGGGGGATGTGTGTGTGGGGAATATGTGGTGGGTGGGAGATGCGTGTCTTTGGGGAGATGTGTGTAGGTGGGGATGTGTGTGGGTGGGGATGTTGGGTAGGGGTGTGTGTGGGTGGGTGGGGGATGTGTGGGTTGATGGTTGGGGTATGTGCCTCATAACAGGTAATATGCATTGTTTATGTTTACAACATCCATTTGACAATGTTTTTTCCCTATGTGAATGTATTATGCATTATTGATGAACTAAAGATGAGTGATTGGAAGGGCCGAATGTAAGACGGGCCTGCGTGCCCAATTTGTTACCCTTTGATAATAGAGTCAGTACGTTCGTTCGTTCGTTCGTTCGTTCGTTCTCTCTCTCTCTCTCTCTCCCCCCCTCTCTCTCTCTCTCTCTCTCTCTCTCTCTCTCTCTTTCTCTCTCTCTCTCTCATACACAAACATACACAAATTCACACACACACATCCATATCACTTAAACATTACCAACAAGGCCCAGTCTAGGAAACACGAATCAGCAGAGTACAGGATTATCAACCATTTCAGATGAGCCTAGTTGTTGACCCATCTGGCAACGATCCTCCAGTCACATGTCTGCCTATTGACGTATATCAGTGCCCTCCCACGTACGATAACACCAATGTTCGTATCTGTTATTATGATAACCATTCTAAACCCCGACGACGGTCACGATCTGTTATGTTCATTAATATTCCTAGCGACATCTGGCAGTCAGTGGTGGAATGTAGGACATAAGCCACGTAGCATCATATTAAGTCTTATACATATGCTTTTAAAACACAGAAGACTCAAACGATATGATGCACGATTTACTGCCTGGAATATTTCGCTGCATCTTCACAGGTGCATACTGCGGGTGTTATGCATCATATGAAGTCAATAAATGAATAATTCTTTAGCTGAAATAATTAAAACACCACGGCAATTTCAAATTTAACACGAACGCTTTCTCTTTGCATAAAACCGGTGGGAACCGCTTAATGATACAAATGCGCATTAGGTAGAGTTGGTTGTGCCTCAATCGGCCATTCGGGATGTCACTGCAGTCCCATGACGACATGTCTCACTACTAAATTCATCACCACATATTCACACACAGACACGCACACACGAACGCACGCACGCACGCACACACACACACACACACACACACACACACACACACACACACTAACACACTCATACACATGACAACCCCTCCTCCTCCCCTATCCCCTGATAAATGTATTCGTTTACCAAACAATGGTCCAAGTTTCATTTCTACTTGTTAAGTTAGTTGCATATCCTTTACAGGAGGTCGCAGTCAACCCCAGCATTGCTTGACTGTGATGTCTTGGTAAGTTTACGTTCAGCAGTTTGCCATTGCTTTCTGAACGACAGGTACTCATACCATGTTATAAATAAAAACTCAGGGCGGTCTGCTGCCAAATCGCCCGCAGCTGTATTTCGAACGCGGTATGCGGCATTACAAATTGCGCCCGTAACCCATTCGCCACAGAGCCGGTTTTCTAGTTGTAGCCAGATGAAAAACTTTGTCGCATGTCCTTTATAAGGCGTTGTAATCAGCCCCAGCATTTTGTTTTTGCTTGTTTGTGATTTACTAGACCAGTGGTTCTCAACCGGTGGGGAATTCCCCCCTAGGGGGGAATTTTAGGGTTTCCGGGGGGGGGGGGGGAATTAAGATTATTTCAAGATCGCAGTAATACAAGAACCAGTTACTTGATATTGTTTTTCCCTCTAGATTTTAGATTCTGTACTTCTCGCTCTAATGAAATTCGTTTTATAACGTAAGTAGACTCGCAAATCACGCAAATGTCTAGATTTGTTCTAGTATGTGTTATTAAATTTAGCTTCAATTTTTATGTATACTGTGTAAGGGTGGGAGGGGGGATTTATAAGGAGGAAATTCGAAAGGGGGGGGGGGGAATGACGTTCTGAACATATGGTAAAGGGGTGCATGGGCCAAAAAAGGTTTAGAACCACTGTACTAGACAATTTGTTAGGTCCAGTAAGTTGCCATTGCTTTACTATGCTACCGACGCTCATATCGTCGAAATCATCGCAAGGCGGCATGCAGCCGATTTGAAACCTTTTATTCTGTATGTCTGGAAATTTTGAAGCGAGTTCACCGCCCCTAAGCCACAGCGCCGACAGTAGCCATATACATTAAATAAGTTTCTGGAAATTATTAACAAATGGAAGACGCCGAGGAAGGGAAATAGTCACCCACACCCAGTATGCTGTGACTCAGTACCCATAAAGGTGCGAAAGTGCACACCCCCATGCCAGTATCTGATGTGCGTTAACCTTATTTGTATGTACATTGCCGCTTTTTTACAGGAATGCAGACAATTCATTAGACAGTCAAAATGGGGTTATCTAGATGTTTTGAAGGACGCTAAAACACACAGACATTTAATTCATCACAAACATCACAAAGAGGCAGTCATTTTTTAAAGCCACGTTACGAAAAAAAAAAACAAAAAAAAACAACTGATACATATTTTAACAATTGGAAATATATACGGACAGAAAGATAGAGGACCGCCCTTTGTCAAGGCATGGAAAGCATGTTAACAGGGGGACAAAATGATACATTCACTTGGGACGCAGAGGTGTTTCCAAGGCACCAGGGCTAGGTTCTATACTGGCCAAGACCTATTGACGCGTCCTCGCCGAGCGTCCTGGTCAACAGGGCCCTTTGGGGTCCTGGCTAAAGTCAGCAGGATCGTTGATCTATATACATTGTGTCTTTTTGATGTGGACTTTTAATGGATGAATACTTATTTCATACACATAAATATCAACTGTGGAACCCCGTGAGGCTACTAAGACAGCTTATAAACAAATCCACACGTATTGAGAAGCGCTCATAGAAGTAGACGAAAGAAGTAGAGATTAGAGGACACACTAGACAATATAAAACTTGAAAGCTACAGTTACCACACTGGGACTTGAACCCGGCACATAGAAATGACAACAGCGCCACGCTGAAACAAGTGTACTTGGAGGCTTGACTGACTAGACATCATGGAAGGTATCTTCATTAGCCAGGTCTATCATCCACCTGACCTGAACTCACAACTATGGAATATGGACAGATTTCATATCTAACCATAGAAATAGCATCATAGGTCTCCGAATTTCATATTAAACCAGCATAGCTCAAGTAGCAAACACACAAACACTTCAGACCGTAATCCTGAGTACAGTATATTAAGGAACATTTACACAAGAGACATGATTGGTTTGTTCCAATGTGTTAAATGTAATACACGGAAATATCAATTTGATGAACCCTTTGACTGAGGTCACCAAGATAGCTCATAAACACATTCTCAAGTATTGGTTGACGTGCCTAGAAGTGTAAGAAAATAAAGGTCAAAGGGCACGGGGACAACGTGAAAATTGAAAGCAATAGCTACCATGTCGGGATTCGAACCTTTCACCTCCAAATGACGACAGCTTTCAATTTGTATGTTGTCTAGTGTGTCAGTCAATACTTGTGAATTTGTTTATGAGCGTATTCATTGAACCGTGGAACGTATTTTACGGTAACTTCTCCGCAGTGTCTTCTAGCTGAGTTGAGTTGAGTAGAGTTAAACAGAGTCAAAAACAAATATCACAGCACTCGGAGCATTCCCACAAGCTCTCCGCCCCAATCTTCAACAACAAGCGAAGAGTGCCAATACTAATTGTGACAGAGCAGTCTCTGTATCTGTCCGTTTGGCCTTTCCTCTGAATGCTGAATATCGTCAGATGCTCTGGTCACTCCCGGCTGCCCCATTCTCCCGAGGCCACGATTACTTAATTGTTCTTTAGCTTTGTTCTCTCTAGTTGCATATCCTTTACAGGACGTCGCAGTCAACTCCAGTATTCTGTGTGTGATTTCTTGGCAAGTTTACGTTCAGTAGTTTGCCATTGCTTTCTGAACGACCGGTACTCATACCAACTCAAGGCAGTCTGCTGCCAAACCACCCGCAGCTGTGTTTCGAATGCGGTAGGCGGGATTACCAACTGTGTCCGCAAGCAATTCACCACAGATCCGGCTTCACTTTATTCATCTGACCACACCCACCTTACCGTGCAGCAGTACCTCATCCGACGGTACAGACCACACCCACCTTATCGTGCAGCAGTACCCCACCCAACGGCGCAGACCACGCCCATCTGATCGTGTAGCAGTACCCCACCGACGGCGCAGATCACACCCACCTTATCGTGTAGCAGTACCCCACCCAACGGCGCAGACCACGCCCATCTTATCGTGTAGCAGTACCCCACCGACGGCGCAGATCACACCCACCTTATCGTGCAGCAGTACCTCATCCGACGGTACAGACCACACCCACCTTATCGTGCAGCAGTACCCCACCCAACGGCGCAGACCACGCCCATCTTATCGTGCAGCAGTACCCCACAGTACCCCACCCGACGGTGCAGACCACACCCACCTTATCGTGTAGCAGTATCCCACCCGACGGCGCAGACCACGCCCATCTTATCGTGTAACAGTGTCCCACCCGACGTTACAGACCACACCCACCCGACGGTACAGACCACACCCATCTTATCGTATAGCAGTGTCCCACCCGACGGCGCAGACCACGCCCATCTTATCGTGTAGCAGTGTCCCACCCGACGGCGCAGACCACGCCCATCTTATCGTGTAGCAGTGTCCCACCCGACGGCGCAGACCACACCCATCTTATCGTGTAGCAGTGTCCCACCCGACGGCGCAGACCACGCCCATCTTATCGTGTAGCAGTGTCCCACCCGACGGTACAGACCACACACACCCGACGGTACAGACCACACCCATCTTATCGTGTAGCAGTATTCCACCCGACGGCGCAGACCACACCCACCTTATCGTGTAGCAGTGTCCCACCCGACGGCGCAGACCACACCCATCTTATCGTGTAGCAGTGTCCCACCCGACGGCGCAGACCACGCCCATCTTATCGTGTAGCAGTGTCCCACCCGACGGCGCAGACCACACCCATCTTATCGTGTAGCAGTGTCCCACCCGACGGCGCAGACCACGCCCATCTTATCGTGTAGCAGTGTCCCACCCGACGGTACAGACCACACCCACCCGACGGTACAGACCACACCCATCTTATCGTGTAGCAGTGTCCCACCCGACGGCGCAGACCACACCCACCTTATCGTGTAGCAGTATCCCACCCGACGGCGCAGACCACACCCATCTTATCGTGTAGCAGTGTCCCACCCGACGGCGCAGACCACGCCCATCTTATCGTGTAGCAGTGTCCCACCCGACGGCGCAGACCACGCCCATCTTATCGTGTAGCAGTACCCCACCCGACGGCGCAGACCACGCCCATCTTATCGTGTAGCAGTGTCCCACCCGACGGCGCAGACCACGCCCATCTTATCGTGTAGCAGTGTCCCACCCGACGGCGCAGACCACGCCCATCTTATCGTGTAGCAGTATCCCACCCGACGGCGCAGACCACGCCCAACTTATCGTGTAGCAGTACCCCACCCGACGGTACAGACCACACCCACCCGACGGTACAGACCACACCCATCTTATCGTGCAGCAGTACCCCACCCGACGGCGCAGACCACGCCCATCTTATCGTCCAGCAGTACCCCACCCGACGGCGCAGACCACACCCACTTTATCGTCCAGCAGTACCCCACCCGACGGTACAGACCACACCCATCTTGTCGTGCAGCTGTACCCCACCCGACGGTACAGACCACACCCACCCGACGGTACAGACCACACCCACCCGACGGTACAGACCACACCCACCCGACGGTACAGACCACACCCACCCGACGGTACAGACCACACCCACCCGACGGTACAGACCACACCCACCCGACGGCGCAGAACACACCCACCTTATCGTACAGCAGTACCCCACCCGACGGTACAGACCACACCCACTTTATCGTGCAGCAGTACCCCACCCGACGGTACAGACCACACCCACCCGACGGTACAGACCACACCCATCTTATCGTCCAGCAGTACCCCACCCGACGGCGCAGACCCAGCCATTCTGTCCGCCTATTCGTTTCCCCCCACACCAGCATGCACTGAAGGAAATATCCAACGGATGCTCCCTATCTGTGCATGATGTCATCTAGTAACGTCATATATAAGACTGGATAAATACAATGGGTAATCAGAACACAGGAATATAAAACAGACATTATATGGCTAATGGAGGGAGGGAGTAATCGATTTTCGGGTAATTATTTGTGGCGCGTCACAATAGATAAATGGGAGTGTGGAAGATCGATGCAAGCAATGAATTCATTATTGTTGTGAATTATAGTCAGGCGAACAGGAGGCCCACAAAGGATTAACTTCGATAAGAAATGTATTTACTGTAGTTACTGAACTCATGCAAGTGAGACAATTTCTGGGGTGCCAGTATGACCTGGTCATGGAAAGAACAACGCTGAAGGGTGGGAGGTGGGGGGGGGGGGTGAGTTTGTTACTGTTCTTCGGGTCTTTTATCAGTGTCGTCGTCGACTCTTTTGTCGTTTAATATAGAGGAGGCGGTGCAAGAAGATGGGGAGAAGACGGAGCAGAAGGAGATGAAGAAAAGGATGAGAAGAAGAAGAAGAAGAAGAAGAAGAAGAAGAAGAAGAAGAAGAAGAAGAAGAAGAAGAAGAAGAAGAAGAAGAAGAAGAAGAAGAAGAAGAAGAAGAAGAAGAACAACAACAACAACAACAACAACAACAACAACAACAACAACAACAACAACAACAACAACAACAACAACAACATCAAGAAGGAAAAAGAAAGAAAGAAAAGAAAGAAAGAAAGAAAGAAAGAAAGAAAGAAAGAATGAAAAACAGAAAGACGAGAAAGAAAGAAGAGAAAGAAAGAAAGAAGAAGAAGAAGAAGAAGAAGAAGAAGAAGAAGAAGAAGAAGAAGAAGAAGAAGAAGAAGAAGAAGAAGAAGAAGAAGAAGAAGAAGGAATCTGTGTATGTGCACTTTATTGACATCATTATGTACTTGATCCACATTGCACTCTTGTTTCATTTCGACAGACTCCCTGGCCGAGGGGTTAGCAGCTTTATCCGTAACCCCGAATACTCTCGTGGTTGACGTGAGCGCACGAGAATTGGAAGGCGGTTCGAGTCACACCAGTGACTTATGAGAGTATGGAGCCGATCGCTCAGAAAGTCGTGGCGTACTGATGAGCGTAATCTAGCCTAGGAATCAACATACAGCTGAAAGATGCTGATGTTGACCGCAATATCCTGAAACAGGATGGAAACGCGAAAAAAAAATAATAATACTGTGAGATAACTTGTGTGCGCATTTTTTAGTGTGATCATAGTCTACTTCATGGCCATTGCCAGTTCTTTAGTTTTTGCTACAATTTTCTTCGGCTACCCACAGTCAACACAATTTCGCTTCTTTCATCCTCTCGAAATTGCCGATAGCCAGAGGCAGTCATCATTTGAAGGGACAGGTTTCAAATTCAGTTGTACCAATATCTTACAATTTTCCTGTTTTCTGTTGTGTTCTATTACTTCTACATCTTTTGCTTGTCTTCCTTGAAGAGCAATCAGTTCATATGATTTCATTTATCTTTTTCTTTTATTATTCCATCGGATTCATGGTTTCCACATAATCCTCCATTTACCTGCTTCTTCATCTTCTTTCGTTCGCCTCAAATTGGCTGTCTGTATCTGGAGTGTTGTCCGTTAGCTCTCACTGGTTTTTGTTTAGTTCACCCAGTAGTCTATAAAGTTTATCTTCCACTGTTGTTTCTCTAGATCAAAAGGATTGCCTACTTATGTCGTATTCGAGACTGTCTTGGAGTATGTGACTTGCTGCCTGCTGCGCTACTCCACAGCAATTGTCCACGATTGGCTTCCGTACATCAGCACAGGCTCAATATAGCTCTTAACAGATTCAGTGGCAAATAAAAACTAAGTTTGCACCAAACAAAAATGGATGACGGAAACATGGGATGCAGTGGTCAGTGGTGTGTCATAGTTATGGCTTAAAAGTCGTTAATATAACAGCAGGCATGTTGTATTATAACACAATTACAATATTTCGGCGATATATAAACCCAAGGCATATATGGGAAATTACTTAAGACGGTTATTCATCTCATGACACTTAATCATTTAATAACAGTTTTCCTCACCTGGATTCACAAAACAACGCACACAAAGAATCCACATTAACCTGCTAATTATATACCCAAGTGCACACAGCGAGAAAAAAAGAGTATACGTTCTGAAGCCTAAACATGCAGACTTACCATGTTTTCTCCGCCAATTTCAGAGGAACCCAGTTCTACTCCGATCCCTGCTATCTGAACCGTCTGCGATCGGTGATTATGCAAGAACCCATTTTATAAGCGCTTTAACGTCATTTCACCGACTTTCTAAATGTCACTACACCAGGGCCTCTCCGCTCGGCGTTTCCGGAACACCTTGCAATATTCGTTGAATCGGGCATTTAAACAGCAGATGAACACCGAACATGTAAAAAAATAAACTCGGTTATTAAAATGGAGTTAATAACAAACAGTTATGTTTCCTTACTTAACTCTTTGCAACTGATGCTGCTGTTACTTTATTTCTGCTGAATATGATCGGCGTCTGTGTCCTAGGAGTAGCGAATGCAGTTTCACAATCTGGATAAACAGGGTTCGAAATCAGGCACGGGTGATTTTGGAAGAGAATGATTTGCGTTGATTTACACTATGATATGAACGCCAGCCGTTCAGACAGGAATGGCAAACGTAAAATTTCCTAGAAAATCACAAACAGCCATTACATGCTGGGGTTTATTGCGAAGTTCTATAGAGAACATGTAAAAAGCTTTTCGTCTGAATATGAATACGAAAACAAAAACCCACGACATTGTACCCAGGACATACATTCCCACGCGTGACCCGTCTCCTTTTTTCCAGCAGCCAAAGAAGAGCTCCCATGCTTCTCTGTCAGTGGCAACCTGACTGAATATCCGCTTCTCTTGTCCTCTATCATAGAGATGACTAAATCTCATAATTTTCCCTCAGTTGGTTACTGAGATATGGATGTTTATATTGGGGGGGGGGGGGGAAACACACTATAACGCTTCCGACGGAAGCGTTATAGTGTGTGTGTGTGTGTGTGTGTGTGTGTGTGTGTGTGTGTGTGTGTGTGTGTGTTTTTTTTCCCCCCAATATTTTATAAACATCCATATCTCAGTAACCAACTGAGGGAAAATTATGAGATTTAGTATATAACCTTATCATTATGTCCACCCAACAAAAAAATTGTTGTTCTGGAGATTTTACAGCAGATTTCAAAGTTTGTTTATATGCGGTATATAATTTACGGGTCTGAGATGAAATTCATAATTTTAAATGTATTACAACGTAGCCAGACAATCAGCGTTCAACGTTGAATATTTTACGTGTTTCACGGGACTGGCCTTATGCCAAGAACCCCGCGTTGTTCAAACTAGGACTGTTCAGAGGTGTCTCAAAATGTGGGTTATTTCATGAAACCTGATTAATATGTTTAAAAAAAAAAACAAATCTTACCACTTATCGCTAACATTGAAATGTGTGAATATTTTTCAATGGGATTTAATGCGAAATTGTACGAAGTTTTACACATGTTTTTGTCAAGAAGCTGATCGCAGGAAACTGTTTTATACTATTATTACAAATTCCGAAAAAAGAAGAGTGCATGCATTGGGTTTGAGTAAACGGTAATTTCGTCGATGGGTGCAAGAATCTGGGATTAAACCACCACGCAATAACAAAACGGTAGGCAGAAAGATTATTGTAGACAGCTTTTACAAAGATGTCATAAGGCGAGCTATTATAAAAATGCTTTAAAAAGTCGCTTAACATTCGACATGGTCGACTTCATTGCACCGGGTTCTATCCCATATGGCTGGGTCTCTTTTCGCAGCGCGGAAAGCATTGCACAAAGCACGAACTCCGCAGCTCTAGTGACGACCAAGAAGTCTCCGAAAAAGTTCACTCGTGAACCGAAGGAATCGAACCCACGACCTTTGGAGCCTGAGTCAAAAAGATTGACCACTTCGCCACGGAGACTCCTAAAATTATAAAAATTTTGGATTTTATATCCAGGATTATAAGAAACAGTAACAGTAAGAAAACTTAGGGTTTGGTTCAGAAAGAACAATAACATAGAGCTATCCAAAACAACTTTGTGGAAAATTATAAGGACATTAGGCTTAACGTTTAGAAAGTACAAGGGAGGTAGAAATATCCTTTGCGAGCAACCGCATTTAGGAGCCATGAGAAGCATATACATACGTGAAATAAGGGAAATGCGCAAAGAAAATTATGACATAGTGTATTTGGATGAGACATGGATCAATGCGCACCACACAAGTGAAAAAGAATGGCAATCAATGGATGGAAAGATAAAGCGTTATGTGCCCAGTAGTAAAGGACAGCGTTTGGTCATAGCCCATGCTGGTAGTTCTCATAATGGCTTACTACAGAATGCTGGGCTCGTTTTCGTATCAAAGCATACAGACAATAGGGATTATCATCATGAGATGAATGGTAATGTATTTAGAGATTGGCTCGGGAATACAGTACTTCCATCTCTTGATAGACCGTCGTGTCCAATTATGGACAATGCATCGTATCACAATGTTGTTGCCCAAGAAGACAAAATACCTACGGCATCGAGCACAAAGGAAGCAATAAAGATATGGCTCCGAAGGGAAAATATACAATTTCCAGAAACGTATTTCAAGCTACAGTTGTTGTCCTTTGTAAAACAGGCGCAAAAAAGCAAGAAATTTCAAATCGACAAGTTTATAGAAGAGCATGGCCATAGGTGCTTGAAACTTCCGCCGTACCATTCTCATTTTAACCCTATAGAACTTGTGTGGGCTAACATTAATGAACAGGTGGCAGCTGACAATAGTATATTCAAATTATCTGACGTCAGGATACTAATCCAGTCCGCGCTATTAAATATTGATAAAAGTTACTGGAAAAATGTGAGGACCATGTGTTGAAAGAGGAAGAGGATTATTGGAGAAAGTATGGAATGAATTTTATGCAACCGAGAGCAGTCATCAACCTACTGGAATCGCCCAACACAAATTAAGGTCTGAGCAGATCGCAGACCTTAATCCACGTGCACACCAACTGGGATATTTTGCTACACATATTCAGAAGAATTGCAGGCCCTAAACATTACAGCATCATCATAATTTCAATGGCAACAGTTTGTATTCCACAGTGATGAATTTTCAATTCCGCAAGCCCTCAGCGGTAACAAACAACGGTATTGAAAAAAAAAAAAAAAAAAAAAAAAAAAACACACACACACACACACACACACACACACACACACACACACACACACACACACACACACACACACACACACACACACACTAAACGCTTTGAATACCAACAGAAGAGTAATATTGCGGTGGAAACTGACATATTGTGGCATAACAAGAAACGTGAGAGCAAACACGCTGCCAAATTAGGGGACAACACACGTGCATACGAATCAATCTATAAACTTCAATGAAAAGAGGACCAACATCTTGGTCGTTAAGAAGAAAGCCCACTACAGAGACACTGACAACTATTTTCATAGTGCAAAACAGGTAATCATGTTCCGTCTCTGAACGGTAAACAGCAGAGTAGACAATCTTTCACGAAGACTCAAAGCGGGTCTGTCACCCATGTGTACGTGTGAACAAACTACACAGACAACTGAACAGATCCTTAAAAATGGAAACATGATGACTAAATTGCGGTATCATTTCTGGTCACTCAATACGCACATTAGCGCCCTGCTATTTGGAAGCTGTCACGAACTCAATATAAAAAGCTAACACGAATACTTGTGAACACATTATTAACCAGCAGCTGAAGAAACAAGAAGGAAATGAAAAATAAGGTAAGAAATATATTCCTTCTACTTTCCTGTCAATTTACAAATTATTTACCCCATCCCATCCATCCATCATGTGCCATGCCGGTAAGCGTGGGCGGTCATGTTCTGCCATCTCACTCGATCACCAGAGTCGTGGATCAGCTCCGTGTTTCTGTCTCGACCATGCCACAAGGCCAAGCCATCCAGGTACTTGCTTCTAGGTCTTCCCCTTGGTCTGTTCCCCTCGATCTTACCAGTTGTCACCAAATTCTCCAATCCATTTCTTCTCATAACATGCCCAAAAATTTTGACTGTCTACGTCTAATTTCTCTAATCAATTTACCATCTTCATTTGTTTCTTGAAGGACTTGTTCATTGGTCTTTCTGGCTGTCCATGGTATTCTTTGCATTTTCCTCAGAAACCACATCTCTACAGCCATCAGATGTTTTTCAGCCTGACTGCTCATTGTCCACGTTTCACATCCATACAAAAGTACAGGTTCAATGTAGCATCTCAAAACTCTTTTTCTCGTTTCAATTGACATCTTTTTATTGGTCAATATGTTTTTCATCTTGCTAAAGGCTACTTTTGCCATCGCGATTCTTGTTCCCATGCCTCTGTAAATTCTCTTTTAAAAAAAGTCTTAAAAGTCGACAGGGTCGACTTCATTGCACCGGGTTTTATCCCATATGGCTCGGTCTCTTTCCGCAGCACGGAAAGCGTCGCACAAAGCACGAACTCCGTAGCTTGTAGCGACGGCCCACAGGAATCTCTGAAACATTTAACTCGTAAACCGAAGGACACGGCCCGGAATCGAACCCACAACCTTCGGAGCACGAGTCAAACGGCTTGACCACTTCGCCACAGAGACTCCCATGTAAATTCTCTGTCTTTAATAATATTACACATTGCACCCCTCTTTGGATTCTCCGTGGTGAAGTGACCAAGCCGTTTGACTCGGGCTCCGGAGGTTGTATGTTCGATTCCGGGCCACGTCCTTCATTTCAACAGTGCATTTTTTCGGAGACTCCCGAGGGTCGTCGCTTGAGGTATGGAGTTCGCGCTTTGTGCGACGCTTTCTGCGTTGCGGAAAGAAACAGCCATATGGGATAAAAACCCGGTGCAATGCAGCCGACCCTGTCGATTTTAAGCTACTGCTTTCATTGCACCCACTCCCATACGAATCCGGATACGCCTTGTGTGTCATCTGAATTGGTGGGACTTTCATTACTGTAAACATAAGTTTGTTAGCGAGAAATCACTAGTATTTCAGCAAAACATCAAAGAAATGTCGCCGCTTTCGATACTTTAAGTTGTTTTTGGACCTATCAAAGACATATTCCTTGGGTGGGGGTAAATATAATAGGGCTGGAAACATTTCATAACGATGCAACAGACAGTTTTCAAAATAATTGATCGTGAATGAAGGCATTCTTTTCGGGACATACTATAGTTACAAAATGGAGGCAATTGTAGTAGGAATTTTAACAGCAGG
This sequence comes from Cepaea hortensis, assembly GCA_963921405.1. Lineage (NCBI taxonomy): Eukaryota > Metazoa > Mollusca > Gastropoda > Stylommatophora > Helicidae > Cepaea > Cepaea hortensis. The sequence continues at coordinate 106,771,463 of OY992882.1, forward strand.
CTGCATTTGTCTGTTGCTGTTGGTTACTTTTTTTGTGTGGATTTGGCGGTTACCCAAGACCAGCTGGTTCCCCCGCCTCCCCCTTTTTTTGGCGTAGACCCTTAGTCTCACTGTGAGCTACTACCCACAGTGGTCCACCGGGCCCACATTTAAGGTGATGCTATGTGAGGTGGTTTGATCACCCCGGCCCCCGATCAGACCAGGCGCACTACTGTGGGGAATGCAGCAAATGCGTCTGATCCTAGCCAAAGGACCGAGAAAGATCATCCCGGCCTCCAACCAGACAAAGTGTACTACTGAAAGACAGCAAATACACTCGGAGGAATTTTAACAGCAGGCTGCATTTGTCTGTTGCTGTTGGTTACTTTTTTTGTGTGGATTTGGCGGTTACCCAAGACCAGCTGGTTCCCCCGCCTCCCCCTTTTTTTGGCGTAGACCCTTAGTCTCACTGTGAGCTACTACCCACAGTGGTCCACCGGGCCCACATTTAAGGTGATGCTATGTGAGGTGGTTTGATCACCCCGGCCCCCGATCAGACCAGGCGCACTACTGTGGGGAATGCAGCAAATGCGTCTGATCCTAGCCAAAGGACCGAGAAAGATCATCCCGGCCTCCAACCAGACAAAGTGTACTACTGAAAGACAGCAAATACACTCGGAGGACTGTTTTTCAAAAAAAAACAGCGCTCCAGGGCCTGATGGCATAAGAAACGACGACATCAATAGGTGTACTGACAACGAGCTAGAGAAACTAGCAGACATGTACAACAACAGTATAGGGAGTACTAGCATCAAGGAGGAATGGTTACACAGCTATCCGATTCCCTTGCCGAAGCCTGACAAAGACCACAAAAAAAATTCAGGGATATCGAATTATAACCATGCAGAATACAATAGGCAAGCTGCTGGAGAAGGTAATTGCCAGGAAAATATCAAGCCAGCTATAGAGGCAAGGTGTTTTCCCACCTACCCTGGGTGGGTACCGTCCAAAAAGAGAAACCTGGACCAATGCAGCAGTTTTTGCCCATGATGTTTATGAAGGTTTTCACTCAGGCATTGAAACCTTTGCTGCAGCGATTGATCTTGAGGACGCGTACAACAGAGTACCATTGGATTTTTTAATGCTTCAGCTTCTTGACCTCAAAGTAAGTCCATTCCTCCTTAGTTGGATCGCTGCAGCTCTCTTCCAACGGAAAGTAGTTTTTAGATGTGGCAGTTGGACTTCGGTCAGGTCTTAGTCAGATATGACTGAGCTACCGTATGACAGTAGACGGTACTACCTACTTTCTGTCAGCGCCGAATGTTGGGCGGCGCTTACCAAACCCGACACCCCACGTTGTGCCAACGGCTTCGGGTGGAAGAACGCAATTGATAGGGTACACGCCTTATCCTGGTACGAGGAAATGCAACCCAAAGACAAAATAGTCATGGCAGGGCAGACCAGGCCACAAGCCTTGGTTGGCAGCTGGTCTAGGATTGAAGCTCCGAAAGGCGGACAGTTAGAGCATTGCTTTGCTGATCCGGTAGCTTCTGCAGCTTGTCTTGTTCCAGATGTATAGGTGTCAACTTTCCTCTGGAGTGAACTAGGCAGGCCGAGAGAGGGATCATGCTGCATGGGCAACACATGGTTTCTTTATTTTAGCCCAGGCTTTGTGCTATGGAGAGGCAATAACTCCATCCCTGGTCTTAACCGGTCTCGGAATCAAAGCGAGAGGCAACTGTTACGGGTTATAAGTCCTTGTCAGTTGGCGTAGACATGGGGCGCCACGCGTTGCCTCTGACGGTGGGAGACACCTACAGGTGTCACTGATCAGCTACCGCCCGCCTCAAGCTGGGCAGCCCCCGGCCAATTGGGTGCTGATCCGCCACAGCCTGTCTGCTTCAATGGGTGCTTGGGGCTAGGACAAAATCTGAATCGCAGGCTGTAAAACCAATGCACCAGGTACTAATAAAATGAATAATAGAAACCTCAAGCTACGGCTTGCAACCTGGAACGTAAGAACCATGTGTCCAGGATTTTCCACTGACTTGACAAATATTGACGATGTGAGAAAAACGGCTGTGATTGATGCTGAACTCAATCGTCTTAACATTGATATTGCTGGCCTGCAGGAGACTCGCCTCTCTGAGGAAGGATCACTCAGGGAAAACAATTACACCTTTTTTTGGAAGGGTAGAAGGCAGGCAGAAAAAGGCAACATGGTGTGGGCTTTGCAGTGAAGAATTCGCTACTGGGAATGATTGATATCCCAGCTGGAGGTAATGAAAGATTATTATCCCAGCGCTTGGCAACCTCTTGTGGATTTGCCACCATTATCACTGCATATGCACCGACACTCGCTTCCTCTGATGATGTGAAAGATACGTTCTATGAGCAACTAGACTGTGATCAAAGCAGTTCCAAAATCCAACTACATTTATATGCTCGGTGATTTCAATGCTCGTGTGGGCAAGGACTCGAGTTCATGGCCAGTGTGCCTTGGAAAATACAACATCGGTCGCATGAATGAAAATGGGCAAAGGCTGCTGGAGCATTGCACTAGAAATGACCTATGTATTACAAACTCCTTTTTTTAAAACAAAAGAGTTGCATAAGGTCACATGGAAACATCCAAGATCCGGCCATTGGCATCAGCTGGGCTTCATTATCACACGGAGACAGCATCTGAACCATACATCATTAACTCGAAGTTACCACAGTGCTGACTGTGATACAGATCATTCTTTGGTTGTTGCAAGGGTTAGACTGAGACCAAAGAGAATCTACACAGCTAATCACAAATCTAGCCCCAGGATTAATATTATTAACACTCACGATCCTGGAAAATGCTTTGAATTTCAACAGCAACTTGAAGACGCTTTCACTGATACATCAGAAAATTGTATAGTAAATGATAAATGGAGTGAACTTAAGGAAACTATTTATAAAACAGCGGTAGGGGTTTACGGCACTGTGGATCATAAGAGGCAGGACTGGTTTGCGGCAAACAGCCAGATACTGCTGCCCTTGATTGATAAAAAGAAGATAGCTCTCTTAAGAAACAAGGAAGGAACAACGCGTAACACTCTCAGTGAGCTGAAGCAAGCAAGGAAGGATGTGCAAAAGGCTGTCAGGCAGTGTGCGAATGACTATTGGATCAAGTTATGTGAGTCCATTCAAATCGCAAGTGATAAGGGAAACATCAGAAGCATGTATGAAGGGATAAAGAAACCCTGTGGTCCAATGATCAAAAGAAGTGCACCTCTGAAAACCTTAACTGGAGAAATCATCACTGATAAGAAACAGCAGATGGATAGATGGGTTGAGCACTATTTAGATCTTTACTCAAGTGAAACCAAACTAGCGGATGATACCCTCAATGCCATAGAGGCCCTGCCAACTCTTGACCACGTGGACACACTTCCCGCCATAACAGAAGTTAAGTGTGCTATAAATGAACTTGCGTCTGGCAAGGCTCCAGGTAAGGATGGGATTCCAACAGAGGTAATCAGGAGTGGGCAAGACACACTCACTCTACAGATCCACCAGCTAATAGAGCTATGCTGGCGAGAAGGACAAGTCCTACAGGATTTCAAAGATTCAAACATCATAACGCTGTACAAGAACAAGGGAGATTGGAGCGACTGTAACAACTATAGGGGTATCTCACTTCTGTGTATTGTTGGGAAAGTATTTGCCAGAATTGTTCTGCGCAGTCTTCAAGTCCTGGGAGATCAAGTCTACCCCGAATCACAGTACGGCTTCCGTCAGAACCGGTCTACCATTGATATGATATTCTCATTGCGACAGATGCAAGAAAAATGCCGGGAACAAAATCAGCCACTGTTTATTGCCTTCATCGACCTCACAAAGGCATTCGATTTGGTCAGTCGTGAGGGTCTGTTCAAAGCACTAAAGAAGATTGGCTGCCCACCAACTCTTCTGTCCATTGTGGAATCGTTCCACATAGGCATGAAGGGTATAATTAAGTTTGATGGCTCAACTTCAGAAGAGTTTGAAATCAAGAGTGGAGTTAGGCAAGGTTGTGTACTATCCCCCACCCTCTTTGGGATATACTTTTCACTTCTACTGAAATATGCCTTTCGTGATCAGGAAGACTGTATACACATTCACTTACGCTCAGATGGTGGCCTCTATAATGCTCAGAGATTGAAGGCCAAGACCAAAATTAGGAGGGTACTAATCAGAGATTTGCTTTTTGCGGATGATGCTGCTATTACGACCCGCTCTGTGGAAGAATTACAACATCTACTATCTGCATTCTCCAATGCTTGTTCTGAATTTGGTTTAACAATTAACAAAAAGAAGACACAGATTATGTCACAAGGTGCACATGGTGTACCATCAATCCTTATTGACGACGCCGAACTGGAGATAGTAGATCATTTTACATATCTAGGAACAGAGGTAAATAGCAAATTATCCCCCGATCAGGAAATCAACATCAGGATTGGCAAGGCAGCAACAACAATGAACATGTTAGCAAAAAGAGTCTGAGAGAGCAGGAAGCTTACTGCCAAAACAAAAGTCCTCGTCTACCAAGATTGTGTCCTTAGTACTCTTCTTTATGGCAGTGAAACCTGGACAACTTACTCACGCCAAGAGAAACGTTTAAACAGCTTTTATATGCGGTGTCTGCGAAGAATACTTGGTGGCAAGACAAAATCACAAATACTGAAGTATTGGAAAGATCAGGTTGTGTGACGGTGTATTCCATGCTCAGTCTTCGTAGACTGTAAGTGTTAGGAGGATGGATGATGGTAGAATACCAAAGGACATCTTTTTTTGGTGAATTACAGACGGGTAGGAGATCTCAAGGTCGGCCTCTACTACGATACAAAGATGTGTGTAAGCGGGACATGATTGATACAGGCATTGATAATGCACATTGGGAGCAAATCGCCGCTGAACGTGTTGCATGGAGGGCAACTATCAGAAATGGAATAAAGACAAAGGAGAAAATGATTGCAGATAAAGCACACACAGAGCGTGAGAGACGTAAGATGGTGCAAAATGGTTTAAATGACCATGTTTTCACATGCATCTACTGTGGGCAAACATTTGCAGCAAGAATTGGCCTTACCAGCCACACTCGCCACCGCCATGGGTCGTAGTTATTAAGCATTTTTCAAGCACAGTGTACCAAACTATCGTCTGTCAAGACGGAAAGGTGCCAATGACAGCTGGACTTCGGAACCAACAACAATATATCCTGGCCTACCACAGGGATCACCATTATCTCCGGTACTGTTCAACGCCTACACAGTGAGAATCACCAGTGAGCAGATCACTGGACCTGGCAGGACATTGTCATATGCCGATGATGTTTTAGTGTATCGTCAGGGTAAGGATAGAAAGCAGGTTGCTGTTGAACTACAAACCGAACTCAATCGCATAAGTACTTGGTGTGATGAAGCTGGGGCAATGGTCAACCCAACAATGGCAACAGTGACTTGGTTCTCGTTGAATAATCATATTGTCAACATTCCAACACCAACTGTAAATCTGTGTTCAGAGACGGTGGAAAGAACGCAGGCAATGAATTACCTGGAGATACGGTTTGATCGAAGCCTAGCTTATAATGAGCACATAGACCAGGTGATAACAAAGGCCAAGCGGGGGTTGGCTGCGATGTGGGTGATGGCGGCAGCAAACTGAGCAGCGCCATCTATGTCTTCTGTACGAGGGGCTGGTGATGTCTGTTTTTGAGTATGCAATGGCTATCCTGACTCTCAGCCGTAAGCAGATAGAAAGGATGGAAAGGATACAGAATGAAGCTATGCGCATTATTCTTGGATGTACAAGAGATACAGCATGCAGGTCGATCCGCTACCTTCTTGATTTTCCAACCATTGAAGAGAGAATACAAGTTTGCAGAGCACGCGCCTACCTCAGAGTTAACGCAAACACACAACATCCACTGCATAGTGAAATTATGAAGGTGAAAGGCAGCAGGTTAAAAAGAGGACGGTCGTGGATGGGTCAAGCCGAAGACTTTCTTCAACAGGTGTATTCACTTGAGGACTTAGAACCTGGCGAGGTGTGGGTAGAAGTGCCAACAGATTTCTGCACATCCTTTTCAGTTTGCATCCAACTAGATAGAAAATGCAGACAAGAAAATACGGCTGCTGTGGAGGATGAAGTGCGTTGATTTTCGAGAAATCGCTACACGATGATACTGTCATCTACACAGATGGGTCTCGTCCGACATGTGAGAAGCTCATGGGCCTTTACGGCTGGGGCCAGAGAGGGTCCTTTGTGAAGGAGGACTCTGGTGCTTTCACTGAAACCACAAGTAGCCTGACTATGGAAGTCATGGCAGTAAGTAAAGCAATAACATGGCTCGAGACACAGACATTCACTAGGACGTGTTTCCTTAGCGACTCAATGAACACGATCAAGAGGATAGAGGAGGGGTCGATCCGAAGAGAATGGTTGCTGTCTCTGGAGCGGTCTCGGCTGGCAAAGATTAGTTTCATCTTCGTGCCAGGGCATGCGGGAGTACAAGGAAATGAGCGGGCTGACAAGCTCGCATGTGAGGCTACTGTGGAGGGCGGACGCGCCATGGACCAGTCTGACATTCTGAATGCTCTACAAGAAGTAAGACTTTTGTGAGAACCAAGTGATGACTGTGAATCTACAACCATGGCCAGACTGCGAGAACAGCAAATTAAAAGAGGGGTGGCCAAACAAGAACACTACGCAGGAAGCCAAAGAAGATTGATAAACCAACACAGAACTGGTGTCGTTAGCCGCTACACGCTGAGGGATTTGCTGAGGAGGGGATCCGAGCACTTATGGACTGAATGGTTCGATGTGCAATGAGGATGATCTTTCGACTACCTCAATCAATCAATCATGTGCCATGCCGGAAAGCGTGGGCGGTCATGACTCGCCATTTCACTCGATCACCAGTGTCGTGGATCAGCTCAGTGTTCCTGTCTCGTCCATGCCATGTGGCCAAGCCATCCAGGTATTTTCCTCTCGGTCTTCCTCTTGGTCTGTTCCCTTCGATCTTGCCAGTTGTCACTAAGTTCTCCAATCCATTTCTTCTCATAACATGTCCCAAAAATTTTGACTGTCTACGTCTAATTTCTCTAATCAGTTTACGATGTTCATTTGTCTCCTGTAGTACTTGGTCATTGGTTTTTCTGTCTGTCCATGGTATTCTTTGCATTTTCCTCAGAAACCACATTTCTGCAGCCATCAGATGCTTTTAAGCTTGACTGCTCATTGTCCAAGTTTCACATCCATACAAAAGAACGGCTCTATGTATCCCCTCAACACTATCTCGTTTCAATTGACATCTTTTTATTGGTCAGAATGTTTTTCATCTTGCTAATGGCTACTTTCGCCATGGCGATTCTTGTTCTAATCTCTTCAAGGCATCTCCCGTCAGATGTTATGACTGTTCCAAGATAATTGTACCGATTCACTTGTTGAAGAATATTTCCATTTACTTGTATATTACATTGTGGCACTTCTTCCTTCCTAGTGACGACCATAACCTGAGTCTTTTTACAATTTAATTCTAACCCCAGTTGCTCACTGTGTACAACAACCGCATCTACTAATTGTTGCAGGTCCTGCGCATTGTCTGCAATTAATACTGTATCATCTGCATATCTAATGTTATTGATGTTTCGTCCTCCAATGCTGATTCCATTTATATCCTCTACATTTCTGAAAATATTTTCACTGTATAGGGAAAAAAGATCTGGAGACATCACTGTCAGAATCTGGAATGCCCCCAACCGAGATTCAGGAACATCGTTACGCCCGCCAGGCGAATAGTCCCCAACCGGGATGCAGTAACATCGTTACGCCCGCCAGGCGAGTATTAGTTACCTGCCCGCGGGTCGCTGGCTGACGCGATAGCCAGCGGTCAGGCAAGGACAAAGCAAGACGCACGCAGGCCTCGTGAAGCAAATCCACAGAGGGCAAGCGCTTTGAGAGAAACAGACAGACAGCTTGGGGTACTCGGACCAGACAGGACGTATAGAGAGAGAAAGGCTTTGTGTAGTTCTGTGCCCGAAAGTCGAGTGCTTGTACATCTTGTGAGATAGACTGTAAGCTGTGGGTTGTCTGTAAGTGTATTGATGTATCATATATGTATTGTAATGATTATCACATGTCAAACTAGATCGTATTGCATGTGATCGGTAAATAAATCCATTGAACTTCGTGTCGTTGTGTCTCAAGTCCAATCATGTTGTACTTGTACTTGTCTCACATGTGTTAGGGATAACGAGCCAAGTTTAAGACTCTGACATGTGTGAACGTGGGGGCTCGTCCTCATTGAACGTGGTGGCATCGTCCGACTTTAATTTAATTAAGATTTGAACCTAGATTTGTGAACGTGACTTTCGTCCAGAGTTAATGTACATTTAAATGTGAACGTGAAGGCTCATCCTCATATAGTATTATATTAAATTGTTTAAATATGGAGGCTAGATGTGAACGTAAAGTACATACATTTGTTTGATCTTGTAAACGTGTAAAACATCAGTGATTGTGTAACTTGTCGCCATTTTGACCTTGTCGACATTGTGAAATCGTCGCCATTGTAACCTTGTCGCCATCTTGTAAACTTGATGTCTATGTCCTTACTGAATGTCATCTTGATGTAAGTGATGTGTCATCAATGTTATAGAGTGTTGAGATATATTTAGATTGTCTTTGTGAAGTTAGTTGTGGAAAGCAAAAAGTTTTGGAAAGAAAGTGACTTGTGTTTGGGAAAAAAAAATTGTTGATTGACGACATTACGACCTACAATTACACTCAACGCCATACAAACCTAATCAAAACTTAGTGACAAGCATACACACCACATCAGATAGATGCTAATTTATTTCCTCCAAAAACAAAGCAGGTTTTCTGTGCCATCTGAAACCCTTGCCCGTAGAGGTCATTTGTGTTTTGAACTAGCGACCCTACAGTTCCTAGCCCTAGTGTGAACCGTTCTCCACCGCATCCAGTACACTTGAGTATATTTTTCTTTCTATATACTTTCGGATGCAAATTTGGGCACAAATTGTAAGTTGAACACAATTGTAAATTTTTCACTATACTAACAACTTATAACTAATTGTGTGTCTGACAACTCATTTGCATTTATTATTACCATCATGTCTTCATTAAACGGCTTCATCGAGATGGGTTTAAAGCTGAAGTTAACTGGTGATGAGTTGACAAAGTTGAGTGAAGCTAAGTATTCTGAACACCTTCGAGAGAAAGCGATCGAACGCGACGAAAGAGCGGCCGAAAGAGCTGCCAAGCAAGCAGAAGCAGAACTATCTGCAAAAACAAAGCAGGCAGAGGCAGAAACAGCATTAAAGCAGGCAGAGCTAGAATTATCTGCAAAAACAAAGCAAGCTGAGTTAGATAATGAATTAAGGAAGGCAGAGATCTCAGCTCAGAGTAAAAGAGAAGAGCTTGAGTTACAATTAAAAATTAAACAACTTGAAACTGATACTGCCATAGACAAAGAGTCTAAGAAATCTCAGAGACTGGAGAAAGAAAACCAGTATAAAAAATATCAAGGTATTGTAAGAAATTCTACCTCAGGTGTCTGCATTGCAGCCTTCACCCAAAATTTTGAAACCTTAATGGACCATTACCAGGTCCCAATGTCTGAATGGAATATTATTTATATGAGGAGTTTGTCAGGGGAACCTCTGAAAGTCATAGAGACTATCCCCAAAGACCTCAGGAAAGATTACCATTATCTAAAATCAAAGATTATGGCACATTTTATGCTAGATGAGGCAGGTTACAGAGAACAATTCAGCAAGTTGAGTCCAAAATCGACTCAAACGTTCTCTGACTACCTCTGCTTAGTCCGAGACATATTTGCAAAATGGACGTCAGCAGCCAAAATAAATAAAGATTATCAGAAATTAGAAGATCTAATCATCAGGGATAAAGTCATCTCATCCCTTCCATCAGCATTTTCAAAATTTTTGCAAGAGAATGAATGTACGAGTGTAGATCAGATTGAGAGACGTGGTTCGGCTTATTATACAGCCAATAAACATTGTTTTGCTAGTGAAGCTATTGATACAAACTTTGTAGCATCGGCTAACTATGAAAAACCTCGATCAGAACCCTATCATAGGCAAAAACCATATAAGCCTACTTCTGAGAAATACAATCATTGTAGATATTGTACCTTTTCACACCACCAAGGTGAGATGTGTGAAAAAAAACCTGCATATCTTACATATCTACATAACATCATAAATAGCCAAGATAAGGAACGTAAAGCCTTCAAAAATGCACGTAAATGTTTCCTCTGTAAGGCGTACGGGCATTATCGTCATGCTTGTAAAGGAAGGCAAATGACCAAGAAAGCAAATGCCGCCTTATTTGATAGTTCATCATCAGATGAAGAACAATCAGAGAAACACCCTGTGAACTCAGCACAGGCTTTTGACACGTTTAACGCAAATAAATGTACTGTTTGTAATACCTTTTATGAAGATGGCGTTTTGACATGCGGCCACTCCATTCCTATTGCCAATGAAGAAGCTTATTTGGTAATAGATTCCAAAGGCAGAATAAACATCCATCAGGGATATGTGAATGGCAAGCCCGCTACAGTCCTTCGGGACACCGGCAGTTCACTTATTGGACTAAAGAGAAAGTTCATAATGCCTACAGACTATACAGGCAGGCACGTAACATGCAGAACATTCTCTGGAAATATTGAAAAGTACCCATTAGCATGGGCATATATTCAGACACCTTTCCTCACTGGGAAAGTAAAATTCGCAGCATTAACTAACCCTGTGTGTGATATTATCATTGGAAATTTACCAGAGGTGAATGATATGCCTCATGATATAACATCTGTTTGCATTGATGAGCACTTAACATCATCACCATCATATAGCATCATTGATAATGTTGTATCACCAAATGAATGTATGGTAGCTTATGTAGCACTAAGATCTCATGACATCATTGATCAAACTGTTTCATTACCATCTGCTATCATTGAATGTGTGAACGCAGTAACTAGATCTACTGCTAGAGTGCAAGATGAAATTAATCAAACTGAGGCTATAGAAATGCTTAGCCCAGTGGTACTACCTCCTAAAACTATGAAGGAGACTTTTGTAACAGCCCAAAAGGCTGACCCTTCATTGTCTAAATATTTTAATCTGATCGGCCAAAAGCCAAAGGTAACCAAAAATGCAAGATGGCATTTTGCTTTGAAAAATTGCATCCTCGCCAGATACTATACCAGAGGTGACAGCACAACAGAGCAAACGGTTTTGCCAGTTGAATACCGTAAGCAAGCCTTACATCTTGCCCATGATACACCTCTTGCAGGGCATATGGCATACTCTAAGACCAGATCAAGATTACTAACACAGTTTTATTGGCCCAAATTCTGCAATGACATTAAGCAATATTGCAGAAGTTGTGACATCTGCCAAAAACTAGTAAAGAAAAGTAAACACCCACAGGCGAAATTACAAATCACTGACTTAGCCAGTCGACCTTTTGAGAAAATATCTGTCGACATAGTGGGCCCTCTTAATCAGATAACAACCAGAGGGAATAAATATATTATTACCTTCATTGATCTATGTAGTCGCTGGCCTGAAGCGATTCCGCTAAAGAACATAACTGCCAATGATATATTGGAAGTTTTCTTCCATATATTTTCACGGATAGGATTTCCAGACACTATCCTATCAGATAGGGGAAGTCAGTTCATTACCGCATCTACTCAAGCTTTCATCAAAATGTTAGGGGTGAAGCAATGTTTCAATTCTCCATACCACCCTCACTCAACGGGTATCATAGAAAAGTTTAACGGTGATTTAAAGCATATGCTTGCTAAAGTCACGCAAGAACATCCCAACAACTGGGACTAAATTATTATAGACAGTTCATACCTGATTTTGCTGAACTGACTGAAAAATTTACTAACCTACTAACGAAAGATCAACCTGAAAATATTGTAAACAATGAATGCCTAAAATTTGCATTCCAGAAAGTGTTATTTTATTTCTCCGAGAATAGTTTAAAGAATCCCATTCTCAAATTGCCAAATTTTCTTATTTCTTTCAGATTACGCACAGACGCGAGCCCCGTAGCAATTGGAGCAGTTCTGTTACAGGAACATGATAAGATCCTACATCCTGTGTACTACTTCTCTAGAAAATTAAAACCTAGAGAACGCGCTTGGTCGACACCGCAGTTGGAAGCCCTTGCTCTAGTGGAGGGTATAACTAAATTTTCCAGATTCCTCCTGGGACGTCATTTCATTGTGGAGTCCGACAATAGCCCGTTAAAATGTATTACTTCAGGAATGCCTACCAACCAAATGATAGCGCGCTGGTCTCTTAAACTTCAAGATTACAGCTTTGAAGTTCGACATATCGCAGACAGAACCAACACAATTGCCGATCTGTTGTCCCGTTGTCCGACCGACCCAGTAAGCACTAATGTCTGAGTGCAGTGTGTTAAATACACTCAGACCAACACAGCCATCAGTGAAGATTTTTTTTCCCCACGAAAGCTGTGTATGTCTACTATGTGATGTGATAGGGTTCATTCCCATTATATATAGTTTTCTTATTTTATTATTACTGTAGTAAGTGTCTTGAATAATCGTGTAGTGTGTGGTAGAAAGCGAACAATATTAATTGTATATATATTACGAAACAAGAACAGTGCCACATTCGCTCTGAACTTACCGCAAGCGAACTATCCAATTTATCAGTGGTATCTGCGAGTGGAACATATCCAGTGATATTTTTAATCCGTGTATGAAAGAGTGAACTGAACTTTGACATTTACACCACTGCAGTCAATCGAAATCCAGACGTTTTCCAGCGAAACATCCAACGCATGAACTATCAGAACAGTTACATTCCGAATTGCTACATCAGACCGGAACAAGTGTGTTATAGAAATTTCAACATCAACTGTTCGTGTGTACTTCCGGATAATTTATAAATTTAGTCCAATATTAGCAGACGACAAACAAAACCTTAAAAAGGTATGACGCTTCTAAAATGTTTAAGAATCATCAATTTCGAATACACGAATTGTGTATTAATATTGTTTCAACTAGTGTAATCTTAGAATCATATCTTGATTAACTTATTCATACTACCGACATTTTTTCGCTAGTATGGAAAAGCATCAAGCGATGACGCTGAGAAATAGAAGAATAATTGTAAATTATTAAATTTAAGATTGTTTAAAATTATGTCCCTTTCATTTAATTGTTATTACATTATTACACCAAGGGCGATAAATTTAAATGTATTCGAATATGTGGTGTATATAAATAGCCATGGTGTTGCCAGATTGTTAACACTCCAAGAAGTCATCAACTGGGCATGGTATAAGTTTACCGACGTTGTAGACCGACGGAAGAGCTCATGGCCAAATGAGGTCGGAACTCCAACGTTGAATACGGCTTATAAATAGGTCGTATTACGGTCTTACCAGATGTTTTTTGGTTACAAAGAGCATATTATTACTTTTTTTTCGAGGTTGCGAGGTAGTTGCTTGGAAAGCTTATGCTACCGATCTGACTGGGTCAATATTGCAACTCAGGTAATCATCCATCGAGAGGATGAAACTTGGCAAGTGGTAAAAATTGAACACCACATGTCTTAAAATACAACTTGCATTTCTTATGTATTTCTATGCCAATATATGTATTATTATGTATTTCTATACCAATGTATATAACAACAGAGGGAACGATTCTGACATGGTTAAAATATTAACCCGGTATGTATATAGAGTATACATGCAAGATGATATCTTTCATGGAGAAGCCCCGGGGGAGCGTGTCAGAATCTGGAATGCCTCCAACCGAGATGCAGGAACATCGTTACGCCCGCCAGGCGAATAGTCCCCAACCGGGATGCAGTAACATCGTTACGCCCGCCAGGCGAGTATTAGTTACCTGCCCGCGGGTCGCTGGCTGACGCGATAGCCAGCGGTCAGGCAAGGACAAAACAAGACGCACGCAGGCCTCGTGAAGCAAATCCACAGAGGGCAAGCGCTTTGCGAGAAACAGACAGACAGCTTGGGGTACTCGGACCAGACAGGACGTATAGAGAGAGAAAGGCTTTGTGTAGTTCTGTGCCCGAAAGTCGAGTGCTTGTACATCTTGTGAGATAGACTGTAAGCTGTGGGTTGTCTGTAAGTGTATTGATGTATCATATATGTATTGTAATGATTATCACATGTCAAACTAAATCGTATTGCATGTGATCGGTAAATAAATCCATTGAACTTCGTGTCGTTGTGTCTCAAGTCCAATCATGTTGTACTTGTACTTGTCTCACATGTGTTATGGATAACGAGCCAAGTTTAAGACTCTGACAATCACACAACCCTGCTTAACACCTCTCTTAATTGGCTGATACTGTCCCACTTCATTATCCATCCTTATTGCAGCTTGTTGTTTCCAATATATGTGTTTTATAAGTCTAATGTCTTTGCCATCAATTTGTCGATCTGCAAGCATATCCACCATGCTGACATGTCTAACTCTATCAAAAGCCTATGTATAGTCAATAAAGCAAAGATGTATATCCTTGTTTACTTCTATAGCACGTTCAATAACTGTTCGCAGCATATACACAGCATTTACTGTACCCTTTCCTTCTACAAACCCGCATTGTTCTTCCCCTATTTCAGGTTGTATCTTCTTCCCCACTCTTTGCATGATAATTCTTAGCAAACTCTTTGTGATGTGACTCGACTAACTCATTCATTCATTCAGTAGCATGTCCTTTGCAGAACCTCGCTCCCATAACAACCTTCCGGAAAACCTCTCGATCATAAGCAAGATGTCCCGCGTCTGATACACCCATCTGGAGATCATCCGCCACATCCTGCACCCATCTTCTCTTTGGCCTTCCTCTTCCTCTCTTCCCAGGTATATACCCCTCCATTATTGTTCTCTCCAAACTTTCGTGACGTTTCAAGTGACCAAAATATTTCAATTTTCTTTGTTTTATCGTCTTTAATAGCCAACCTTCTTCAATATTCAACTCTTGAAGTATGGATGCATTTGTTCTTTTCTTTACCCAAGATATTCTTAGAACTCGTCTATAACATTTATATTCAAAGTCGTTTATGCGCTGTTCAGCTTGTTTAGTAAGTGTCCATGTCTCACAGGCGTATGTTGCAATGGGAAAGATGCATGCTCTTAAAAATCTAATTTTTGTAGTTCTATTTGTCCCACTCCATAATTTATTCAGCTGTTTTAGTCTTTGAAGAGCAATTGATAGTCGCCGTTTAATTTCTTTCATTGTGTCACCGTTGTTGGTAATCAATGAACCAAGATATTCAAAATTTTCCACTACCGCCAATTTTCCCCCATCAATGTATATTTCTTTCTCCATAGTAGTTTTATCTGTATGCATTATCTTTGTTTTTGCTATGTTAAGATATAAGTTGTGATTTTCACTATTCTTCTTCTTCTTCTTCGTTCATCCGGGTTTTATTTTCGGATGTGATTGCGTTGTGCCTGTTTACAGCAGAGCTGCGTTCTTGCGCCGTTAGGCCGACACATCCGACTTCTGCGGGCATTTGTTGACCGGGTTAACCTTCCCGGGGGTTTCTTAGGACGTTAGACTCTCACTGTTGTGGTGTTATCCCCCATCCCAGCTGGTCCATATAGAACAGCCAAAGATCCTGGTCAGCCCTCAAGGGAAGGCAGGGGCAGACCATGGGCATTCCCCGCCATCCAAGGAGGCTTCCATACTTGCAGAGCCGATACATAGCGCTCTGGTACTGGGCTCACCCAAGGAATCGTCACGTCCTGCACATGGCTGCTTAGCCTCACTTCCGTATATTGGGCCTTCCGTTCACCATAGACTGTTCTTCCGGAAACCATAAGTATGCAGTCTGCAGATGACATCCACACAGTGAGCTTTCGATTCGGACTTTCCATGTAATGGATTTGCTAGCCAAGCAATATTCCATTTCGTGCCACTAGGACACTTTTCCACCTTTTATGAAGCCCACACAGTGGGCTTTTGATTCAGACTTTCCACGTAATGGATTTGCTATCCAAGCAATATTCCATTTCGTGCCACTAGGACACTTTTCCACCTTTTATGAGGCCCACACAGTGGGCTTTTGATTCGGACTTTCCACGTAATGGATTTGCTATCCAAGCAATATTCCATTTCGTGCCACTAGGACACTTTTCCACCTTTTATGAAGCCCACACAATGGGCTTTTGATTTGGACTTTCCACGTAATGGATTTGCTATCCAAGCAATATTCCATTTCATGCCTCTGGGTCTTCATGCACCTTTAAATGTCAACCTGTATATAGTTAAAGTAATCTGCGGTCAACTTTAGCTTGTTGATATCTCCATAGAGCTTGTCCTCAAATGAAGCAGGTGTGGGCCAAAATATCTTTCTCTGTTCTGCATACGTTGGGCAATCCTGCAGCAAATGTTTTGCTGTCATTTTTCCAGTTCTACAATTACATTCATCGGTATCTCCTATCTTTAGTTTATTGAACAAGTGGTATTTCAGCCTGTTGTGTCCTGTGCGGAGTCTGAAGATTGCTACTTGTTCTCTTCTGTCGAGTTTGTAATATGCATCATCCTTCTGATGGCCTGGATGCTCTGATTCCCATTTGGTTCTATAAGTGCTTTTTATCAACCTCTTTGCCTCATTATAGGTTATGTCTATGTCAGGCTGTGGTAGTCGTCCGCCCTCTTTTGCCAGTCTGTCAGCCTCTTCGTTTCCAGGTATACTGCAATGTGATGGGATCCACTGTATTACAACTTTTTTGGATTTCTGGCATAGACCATGGAGTGCTGCTCTTAGGTCAGTTAGTTCTGTGCTGTTATTGCTCTTCAGTATTGAGACAGCTGACTTTGCATCTGTGAAGATAGCTATTTGCTTCTCTTTATTTTCCTCCATCAGGAGCATTTCTGCTGCAGTTTTCAGAGCCTCTACCTCCGCTTTGAAGTTACTTGAAAATTTTCCAGTTGCCATTGAATGTGTTTTTTTCGCTCCATTTTTTAAATTTAGGAGAATTCCTCCTCCTCCATTCTCTATTGAATTTTTGGCTGATCCATCTGTATATGCATGGGTCCAATTCCTGCTTGGGTAATGTTCTTTTATGTAGTTTAGGGTTATTTCTCTTCTTTCGTTTCATTGCTGCTGTCTCCAAGCTGGGAACTTGTGTGCATTGTGTATGGGCTTGACTGTTGATATGTTAAGAATAGGATCTGACCTAATCCTTCGTTTTGCAGTTTCTACAAAGTTGCTACGCTTCAGTCTTCCCTTTCCAAAACCATAAATCTGTTGTACATAGGGTGGTCTGTCAATCTTCTAAATTTTTCTGCTTGTTGCTGGGCTCTGCTATCTCTTCTATCCTGCATTGGTTGTAAACAAGTGATCTTTTCTAATTCATTAATAGGCGTTGTCTTCAGGCTTCCAGTTATGATTCGCATTCCTTGATTTTGGACTCTACTTATTTTGTTAAAGTTTGACTTAGCTGCTGTTGCCCAAGCTGCAATGCCATATTCCAGTACTGGCCTCACCCGCCCAGTATATAACTTCTTGAGAACTTTCTCATCTGCTCCCCATGTTGTACCAGCAAGCTTTTTCATGATTGCCATTCTTTGCCTTGCTCTTGTTCGATTTTTCTCAACCTGTGTCTTCCATGTCAGGCGACGATCAAAGGTGACTCCTAGATAGTTTGGATTTTCTTCATGGCGCAATATTTTTCCATTCAATACCAGCTTAGGTTGCTGAGTTTTAGTTGAGAGGGAGAACACTGTGCATGTTGTTTTCTCCTCACTTATCTTCACTAGCCATGATTTTGACCAGTCCTCTAGCGCTAATAGGGCTTGCTGTATTCTGCTGTTAGCTGTACTAATATATTCTTCAGATGTCCATATGGCTAGGTCATCTGCAAAGGATGATGTGTGTACTCTGGCTGGAAAATTTTCCGTGATGTCGTTTATATATGCTAGGAATAATGTTGGTGAAAGAACTCCTCCTTGGGGGACACCTTGCTCCAACAGCATCATTTTGCTGGTTTGTCCTTGTACTTTTGTCCTGGCAGTTCTGTTCTCAAGGTAGTGGCTGATCCATTTGTACATTTTCCCGCAAACATGCATTTTTTGCAGTTTTACTTTCAGTCCTTCCTTCCATACTTTATCAAATGCTTTTTCTAAATCTATCCAGACTGCTAGTGTGTGCTTTTTCTCTTGGAAGGCATCCTCTATTTCCTGAGCTATATAGGTTATTTGATCTTCAGTAGATCTGTACTTTCTGAATCCTGCTTGGTGAGGTGTTAAGAGTTGGTTTTCTTCCAGATGCCATGTTAGCCTGCCATTGATAATGCGTTCCATTAATTTTCCTACACAGCTAAGAAGACTGATAGGTCGATAGCCATTTGGTTCTTCCAGGTCTTTTCCTTTCTTTGGGACTGGTATTAGTATAGCTTCCTTCCATGCCTGTGGGACTATTCCCCTCTTCCAGCTGTAATTTAGGACTGCTAGTAGTTTCTTTTTTGCCTTAGTGCCTAGTCCTATTAGCATTTCATTTGTGATTCCATCCTTTCCTGGTGATGTCTTCTTTTTTAGGGTATTCATTGCCTGTTCCATTTCTTCCATTGTTAGATTTGCCATCATATATTCTGCTGCTGTCTCTGTATATGTATGATGCATCTGTTTATCTTTGATTGCTTTCTTCTGTTCGGCTGAAATATCAATGTGGTTTGCACTGGCATAGTGTTCCATTAGTGCATTTGCAGCCTTTTTTCCTGTAAGCAGGGAATTTCCTTGTTTAATTGTTATTTGTTTGTTTCTAGGTCCTTCATTGTTCATGGCTTTCACTAGTTTCCATAGTTTGTTTCCATCCCTGTCAAAATTCAGGTTTTCTGTTTTTTTCCTCCAACAATCTCTTGTTGTTTGATTTACTGTTCTTTTATATTTTGCTGAGATGGCTTTGAGAGAGATGTTCGCTTCAGTTGTTTGTTCTCTCTCTGCGGTCTTCCTAGCATCTTCAACTTTGTCCTCCAAAAATTGTAGTTCTTCAGTCCAGTATGGTTTGTAATTTTTCCTTGCTCCTCTTGGAATAGACTCAGTGGCTGCCTGTATTATTGCTCTGTTTAGACTTTCCACCATTTGCTTCATGTTGCCATATCGTGTATTTACGTTTTCACAATATTTGTCTGTTAGTATGGCAAATCTGTCCCAATCTGCTCGTTTGTAATTCCAACGGGGCAAAGGCTTTTGCTCCTGTGGAACATACTCCATATTTATTACAAGCTTGATTGGTCTGTGGTCACTACCTGCTAATTGGTCCAGCACATGGCGATCGATTTTGTGGAGGATGTCTCCTGTGCAGAAAGCTAAGTCTGGAGTAGAAGTGGTAATCCATCTTCTGGAGTAGAAGCTCGGTGTGTCATCCGCTTTGTTAAGTAGATGGAGATTTGAGTCTATTTCCCAGTCCTCCACTTCATCTCCTCTTTTGTCAGTATCTGGGTATCCCCATCTTTCTGAACGGCTATTAAAGTCTCCGACAACAATGCAATTTGTGTCAGTTATTTCCATGTTTGAGAGTGTAAGATCCTTATCTGCCGGGCTATATAGATTGTAAATTCTTATTTTCACGTCCTTTATCATTATATCAACACCTATAATTTCCGTTTGGTTGTCAGAGATCACAGATACTTCGCTGCAAGGTATTGTATTTCGTGTAAGTATTACAACTCCTCCTTTATGTCCTTCGCGGTCGAAACGTGTGGCCTGATATCCCTCGACTGAAAATGTGCGATTGGCGTTGAGGTGTGTCTCTTGAATGCATGCCACATCTATTCTATCTTTATGAAGACGCTGTGTTAGGGAGGCTTTCTTGTTATAAACTCCTTCTGCATTCCATTGTAGTATGTTGAGTGTCCGGGGTGTTTGGTCAATAGCTCTTAACCTACTCCTCTGTGCCTTGACTCCACAGCACAGGGGAAGGTGACCACCAGTAGTCATGGGTGGACCCCCTCGAGGCAGGGGGCCCGGCACTATCACCGCCTGATGGGACTTCACGGGATTAGCACCATATCGATTAACTTTCATCTGTGGCATCATGAAATGATAAAGTTACGTTGCACTTCTTTGTCAAGCCTGTGGCTCAGTACATCCGATTTCGACAAGCATTTGTTCGGGATGCTTTCCCTAGCCTTTGACTGTCCCCAGTCTACCTACAAGGCAGCAGGTTTGTGCGTCACTTCGTCTGGTCCCTCTCCCTTGACCTGTCCGACATGGGTGACCCTACCAGTAGCTGTGCTACCGTCGGCATAGCTCTTGGGGTCATTGGAACGCTCAAGCCCCTCTACCTCGTCAAGGTGGACGCACGGCAGAGGGGATTTTCACTATTCAATTGGGTTGAAGCCATTCTGTGTTGTGTATAGTAATACTGTATCATCAGCATATCGAATCTCCGGTATGTCATGACCGCCAATATTTAGGGCATCATATAGCTCCCTGTTTATATCATCTCTTACATTTTTCATTATATTTTCGGCGTACAGGTTAAACAAATAGGGTGACAGCACGCAGCCCTGACGGACTCCTTGCTTGATGTCAAACCAATCTCGACTAACTAACTAAACACACTCGGATCTTAGTCAACAATGCCGGAAAATACCTCTTACTCAAAAGTCCGAGAAGGGATAATTTATACGTTGTGAAGAGAAACCAGAAATCAGGGCGTCCATTGGGGGGACAGTCATTAACATCGTGCACGGAGCTTGCAGCTGTGAAACATTGTATATATTGCATTAACAAGTAAATTTTATTCATTTTTAGCAGTAAAAGTATTTTAAACTTTAGGATGTCAAATTATTGTGTTAACTGTGATTAAGTGGTGTCATTATATTAAATATTTAACAATTAATGCAACTAATTGCTTCTATAGAAAAAACGTTGGCGAGTTATGTCCCTTGCAAACAATAAAATTAATATTATGTTCCCATGAAAAAGAGGTATTTGTTTCCCCTTAAATTTCGCTTACCAAGTGTACAGGCCGTCCATCACCTATTGAGTGCAAATTGTTTTACAAAAATGTGGCACTGCCAGCTGAAGGGAATGACATACACACCTAACTAGTACCAGATGAGGAGCTTCGGATTTTAATATTGTATATACTCCTGTCGCGAAACGCAAGTGAGTCTCAGAGGGACAACACAGTACCCACTCTGTCCCACCCCGTCTCGGTGGCTAGTCCACATTTTAAGGCGGGTGAGGGGGGATTTCCGAGTTAAAAAAAAGTTAGGACCGTCTTCTGGGTCTTTGAGATGTTATGTATCGGGATTGTCATGAACTTTACGGTTCCCGAGAATCATCACTCAACTCTTTGAGTGTGCGTAGATCTTTTCTGTTGTACATCGCACATTCAGATAAAACTCGGGGAATGCTGAGTTGCCTTCACTTTCGTGAGGTAATGCTCGGAGATCTTCGGCAGGTTCCGTGAGTGTGTCCTTCCGGGACCTGACACGAAAAGGCCATTCGGTAGCAAGTCATCAAGAAGGGAGGCCGCTTCTATAGCCAGTTGTATAATTGCCATCACGGGGAGCCGGAGAATGCTCTACAGAGGTTGTTGTAGTTGACACTATCCTTTCACGGCCGTGTCCACCAGCTGTAATCTATGTAACTCTTATGGAATCAGGGATTGATCTACAGTGGTGACATTGGTGTCCCTGAGACGAGAGGCCATGTCTTTGACCAGCTGTATCATTTTGTACCTTTGGGGATCCAGAGAGTGGACCTACAGTTCAAAGCTTGATAAACCTACCGGGTCGTTGTCTGTTGTAAAGTTGTTCCTAAGTTTTAATGGTAACACACTTTTATACTTGGCGTCGCTTAACTAAAGTTTGTGTTTCAGTTGTGGGTTAATTCTTGACCAGGCCGGGCGGTTGCGCCGTAGCCTGTTTTCTGACCGAGATGTACAAGTTGACCTCGGGTCAGGGGACACCAGCTGTACGTTAAGTATTGACCATGCAGGCTAGCCAGTGTAGTGAGCCTGTGTTTTGACCTAGATTAAGCGGAGGCCAGTGTTCAGCAGACAAGACGGAATGTATTGTGCGAGCCAGCTCAGTGGAACAGTCTGGTTGAAGCGAATTATTAATACATTCGACGCCCTATCTCAATAATGGGGTACGATTCCTCTTGAACAGCGCTTTAATTTTGATTCCCTTAATGGATGAGGTGACATTAGTACGTTTCAATCATCATCAGGTGACTTCTCAGTCAGCCTCGTGTGACGCGCGAGAACCACATGCGTTTCTCGTTAAGGTGAAACCCAAATATGTAGGAGGTTATAAGCTGTGAAGTGATTATCGCCACATAGGCCTGTGGTTATTTAACTGGGCTTAGTCTGAAGGGGGAAAGATATCTTCACACCTACTAGGGATTTAACATGGGCCAGTGTAGCGGTGGGGAGACACCCACTCATGTAACGCGTGGGCATTGCATAAGTGCTGTCTGACTCCATTCTTCCTTTGATGAGACAGGAATAATTGTCAGGCGGGTCTATCTTTCTATTGTCTCTATACTGTCATCGGAACCAGATTGTTTGGGATGGTGGATTTGACACAATTCCTAAACAGCCTAAGGAATGTAATCATGTGATGATTGTCTTTATATACACATACACCCATACACAACACAAATCCAGGTATCCGAGGCAGAAAGGCGGAAAGCGACAAATACAAGAACACTAAACTGTTTTGTTGTTTGTCTGGTCTTTAATTCAGTATTTCAGGTTAGTTACCATTGCAGTCTGAGCATCTTCCATTAACCTTGGGGGTGGCATAGAATACTTACCTGAGATATCCTGATATGCTTATCTACTTTTCTGATGAGACAGATTGTGATTAAGAAAGATTATCTAGACCATTACACTTAAGGATCTTCATAGGAGGTATGGAACTTTACCATCCTTAGGAAGGGACCCTGTCCTATATCTACTATCTACTAGATATGAGATGGTAGGGATTGTGTCATCCTATCCACTATTTATCAGTGATGAGACGCGTGGCTGAAAAGCTACTGCACTTAAGTTTTTTTTTCCGCGTTTCCATCCTGTTTCAGGATATTGCGGTCAACACCAGCATCTTTCAGCTGTATGTTGATTCCTAGGCTAGATTACGCTCATCAGCACGCCACGACTTTCTGAGCGACCGGCTCCATACTCTCGTAAGTCACTGGCGCGACTCCAACCCCTTCAAGTTCTCGTGCGCTCACGTCAACCACGAGAGTATTCGGGGTTACGGAGAAAGCTGCTAACCCCTCAGCCAGGGTGTCCGGACTTAAGTTAGGATTACTAAATGTTGTAACCTAACCTGTCTATGATATATGTCTGGGAGTTCAGACATACGATAGTGGTCTGAGCTCGAGGGGCTGACCACTGAGGGGAGGGAAATCTGTGCTGAAAATTGATGGAGTATGTATTATGTCAGGGTATGATGGAGTTGTACACCTGTCCTGTTCTTGCTTGCAGGAATCCCTTTGCTGTTAACTGGGAGCAGTGGGCGACTGCCCTTTGCTGTGACTGATTCCTGTGTGCTGTGGCTGAGTGCGCTTTGCTGTCGGCTGGTTGCCTAGCTGCTAGTGGCCGGTTGTGGTTGACGAGTACTGTGGTCAACCTGAAGTGATCTGAGAAGTCCTTTGCTATGGGCGGGGTGCCTATTTGCGGTTGACGAGTGCTGTGAGCTGTTGCTGTGTGGAAGAGCCCGAAGGCATCATACAGGATCAGGTGACTGTGTCATTGCCCTGTGTTTACAGACTCACATTCAATCATGCACGGACATAACTCCCATGGGATGATGAGATCGTCTACCAGACTACTCCCACCCAGTTTTTAATAGAGCTATTGGCACAGCTGCGTTTACGTACACCCGATAACGTTCGAGTGTTGCAGTCCATGTCATGTCTTAGTGGAAGTGAATGTCTACAGCCAATGAAGCCCTGTATATTGGATCTTGCTAAAATGTTTGTAGAAGATGCAGCTACTCTCACCCGCATCGATTTCCAGTGGAGAAAACTTCATCATATGCAGTGGACACAGACCTCTGACACACTTGGACTGTGGGCAGAAATAGCCTCATACAGGGATGCCACCGGTGAAAATCCTTTCCAAGATCTTACAGATTTAGCTTTAACTGTGCTCATTTTACCTCATTCTAATGCGGACATGGAGCGTATTTTCAGTCAGATGGGAGCTATAAAATCAAAATTGCGGAACAGACTGAGCATCAAGAGTTTGACAGCTGTTTTGACTATTAGATATGGAATGAAAAGATATGGCAAATGTTGTCATGATTATAAACTACCTAAGAATATTCTGCGAAAAATTGGATCACAGGAGGCATGTACATGTTTCTTTCAATCATCCTCCTCATCCTCATCATCGCAGGAGCAAACACAGCAGGAAATAGCTAAAGAAACTGAAGAGGAGTTGTTTGACTGGGATTTGGCAGATCTGGAATAAACTTCATTCTAATATTCAGTGATAATAATAAATTATAATGTGCTACTTTATAACATTTTGAATGAATACCACCATTGCTTGTTTTAGTGATTTCCCAAAAAATAGTGTTGCAATTTGGTACTTTTTTGGCTCGAAAGTAGTTCTGATTGGGATTTGGCGGATCTAGAATAAACTTCATTGTAATATGAAGTGATAATAATAAATTATACTGTGCTACCTTGTTACATTTGTAATAAAAACAGTTGGTTCTTTTTTTTGGTGCTTCCTAAAAAATCTTGGTGCTTTTTAGTGCTTTTTGGGGTCGATTTTGGTGCTTTTTCATCAAAGGGAGATGGCAACACTGCCTCCATGCGTCGAGTGTCAGCTAGACACTCAGCTTACCCGCGCCCAGCCAGCCTCTCCAGATGTGAGTCCTCTGTGTTGTTGCACTTTCCATTATCCAACAGAGAGCCTTCACCAGATCAGTCTTGCTGTAATATAGCTCGCCACTTAAACATTCGGGAATAGACAGTCCACCAGTCTGTTCATTTCCTTACACACCAACATGCCCTGGGCAGAAAATCCTGGATACGCCCTTGACCTTCGTCATGTCAAGCGATGCAAACCACAGCACACGGAACACATTTTATCTTTCTCTGAATCAAACAGGTCGTCACATGTTTATTTGGGCCCCATCCAACTGAAACATTGACCGCTCAATTCCATTCTTATTTTTAGCTCACCTGTCCCATCGTGGTACCATTTTAACTTCTTGAACCCAAGAATGTATAACTTTTTTTCTGTGTGTTCTTTGTCTTATAGTCCCTGCAGTATGTCGTTGGTGATAATCGCCCCAGCTTGTACATTTCTGCAGACATAGCTCGCACCCTAGTGAAACAAGACAGCACGCTGTTTTTAATGGCCTGTACTTTCATGCGTCTGGGGAAAGCCACCACAACGTCTCTAACAGTCAACACCTCCTTATATGGACCGCTAAAACAGCTGCAATGGACTTGCACCCGCTGCAGTGGACTTGCGCTTTGATAAGACTGGTGATTGGTTACCAAGAGGAGACCGCTAATCAGCTTTCAGATCAACATCATCACCACCACCAGCAGCAACAATAACAAAACAACAACCCAGCCGAAAATATTGCCAGTTTCGATTTATAAGAACATAGTTTTGCATAAGAAAAACACAAAAAATTAACAGATTCAGTGCTAAACAATAAAGTTTGGACCAAGCATGGTACACAATCAAATGAACACGTATTATAATGCAGATTTCATTAACTGAGCATTACAATTGCGAAAGATGCGAATTACCCTAGTATGGCGATGTAGCGTCCATCTGTCCAAGGGGGGGGGGGGTCACATTGGGTGATTATATGATCCTTCGGCAGTGAATTAATTTAAATCACAAATTATGAATCTGAATTTTATAAAATGAAAACCACCGGATGTAGGGTGTATTATTAATGATTGTGCAGTGTTTGAAAATATTGCCTGTCCAAGTTTTGTATTTACCTATTATGATGTATGAACTTTACAGAGGGTGAATACAAAACTTGGACCGCAATATTTTCAAACACTGCACAGTCATTACAAATGCACCCCGTATTAAATCCGTGTCATTGGAGATTGGACGTTAGTTAGTTAGTTAGTTAGTTATCAGTTTGGGTATCTTCGTTGCACTCCGGACATGTCCATAGGTGCTCAGATCCTCCCCCCAGCATATGCATCAGCGTCCGGTGGCTAATAGTGCCAGTTCTGTGTTGGTTGACGAGGCGCTTTGTTTTCCCGATGTACCTCTCGCGTCTGGCTGTGCCGATTCTTACTCCCAGGTCTTTCATCCTGGAAAGCGATGTGGAATCACTGGCATCAAAATCCTCTGTTCTCGCCATATCTTTAAGGGCGTTAATAACATCGGCACGATCCATGGGCTGGCCATCTACAGGGGGTGCAGATCCAGCCAATTTATCAGCTCGTTCATTTCCCTCGACTCCCGCATGTCCCGGGACGAAGATGAAGGTGACTTTGCGGACAACAGACTTCCGCAGCGACTCAGTCCACTGTCTACGTACAGATCCAGCTTCGACCTTCTGAATCATGCTCATTGAAACACTTAGTACACACACGTTGGTATAATGCTGTGATTCCAGCCATATGAAAGCCTGTGTAACTGCCATCACCTCCATCGTCATGCTGCTCGTGGTCATAGAGTGGGCACCACTGGATTCTTGAACGGTTCGGCCCGCTGAACGGGCTGTAAATGCCCACGCACTTCTCTGCTGCTTTACAACAGATCCATCTGTATAGATGAGCACTTCGGGGCTATCTGAGTGATCATAGATGAGCGCGTTAACCTCTGCATTGACAGCGGCAGGGTTCTGCTCTCTGCACCGTCTGTCGAGTGTGATAATGCAGGAGAAGGTACACTTAAAGGCTGGAGGCACCGGCACCCATTCCTTGCCGGGGTTGATACTGGTAAGACTGCAGACCTGTCCGACGACATCTTCCGCCCGACCCATCCATTATTTGCCCCTATTTAGCCTGTCACCCTTTTCTCTGAATACAGCGTCATGCAGAGGGTGCTGCTCATCTGCACTTATTTTTAAGTATGCACGAGCTCTCCAGATCTTGATCCTGTGTTCCATTGTCGGGAAGTCAAGGAGGTATCTCATTGCTACACAGCTGGTGTCTCTCGTGCAGCCCAAAATGATGCGCATGGCTTCGTTTTGTACCTTTTCAAGTCTTCCAATCTGTGTAGGGCTGACAGTGAGGATGGCCAGGGCATACTCGATGCGTGAAAGCACAAGTCCTTGGAACAGAAGTAATAGCAGTCTTTGCTCTATATTGGCAGTCGCCATGACTCTCATTGCTGCCAAACCTTTTCGAGCCTTCGTTATGACATAATCGACATGATCTCTGAAGGACAGGCTACGATCAAGCCTCACGCCAAGATATGTCATTGACTGGGTTCTACTCAGAATGCTCCCATCCATTCTTACTGCCGGAGATTAGACGTGTTGCATGGAACTAGTTTGACCTATGGCTGTGAAACCTGGACAACCAGTAAACACTCAAAACATCATTTGAGACCTCAGAGATGTTGATATACAGAAGAAAGATGAGACTTCCACCGGCTTTAATAAGAAAATGCCGTATAAATTGAAAACAAATGATATATATATATATATATATATATATATATATATATATATATATATATATATATATATATATATAAAATAGAATGTATGTATGTATGTATGTTATTTATGCGTTCACGAACGGTCCATCCGATTGAGATGAAATTTTCTACACGTGTTCTTATCATTCCCGTGCAGCCAACTGTCATAGTTTGTTAGTTTACAAACAGCTATTTACGCAATAAAATTTAATTTTGTAATTTACATTATAATTTATGTAGCGAGAGGACTTAACTTAAGAAAAGTTATATCAAAGGACATAACTTTTAGTAGCATTGCTATATATTTTATATATAATTATTGCACTGTTATCAAAGCTTTATAAAATGTTTGTCTACAGTTATTTACAGGCATATGCGTTATAATATATAATGATAAAATCTTTAAAGCATTTTTACAGTTTTCATAAAAGTAATGCATTTATTTTAAATACGTGAAAATTTTCTAACTCATCTTTTTATTCTTCTTCGACATCTATACATTCATCCCAGCATTTATTGGGTTTTCGTGATATCTTGGTAAGTTTACGTTCAGTAGTTTCAGATTGCCCTATTTAGTTATTGGGATGAAGATTGTTCTCTTCTAATCTGTTCGCCATATTTCCGGGAACGGGAACGGGAGCTTATATGACTACTAATATGAATTAAATGAGACGCTCCCCACCAGGGGCTGGGCGAAGCCGGGGCGGGTCGTCTTTTTTGGGAACGGGAACGGGAGCAGGGCCGAATATGAATTAAATGAGCCGCTCCCCGCCAGGGTCTGGGCGAAGCCGGGGCGGGTCGTCTTTTTTAGGAACGGGAATGGGAGCAGGGGCCGAATATGAATTAAATGAGATGCTCCCCGCCAGGGGCTGGGCGAAGCCGGGCCGGGTCGTCTTTTTTGGGAACGGGAACGGGGGCAGAAGGGGGAGGAGGAGGAGGGAGGGGGAGGAGGAGGGGAGGAGGAGGAGGAGGGGGAGGAGGTGGAGGAGGAGGAGGAGGAGACGGAGGAGACGGAGGAGACGGAGGAGGGGGAGGAGGGAGGAGGAGGTGAGGAGGAGGGGGAGGAGGTGGAGGAGGAGGGGAGAGGAGGAGGGGTATAACTGTAGATAACTGTAGCGAAAAGGTCCACCTATTTGAGAAATATGCAACAATTTTACATATATAGCAATGCTATTAAAAGTTATGTCCCCTGTAGATAACTATAGCGAAAAGGTCCACCTATTTGAGAAATATGCAACAATTTTACATATTTAGCAATGTTATTAAAAGTTGTCCCCTCGCTATATATAAATTATAATGTAAATTAAAATATTAAATAATTTTAAGTAAATAACTGTTTGTACACTAACAAACTATGACAGTTAGCAGCACCGGAATGAGAAGAAGACGTGTAGAAAATTTCATCTCAATCAGATGGACCGTTCGCGAACACATACATAATATACATGCAAACAGACATTGTATTTTATATATATAGATAATAAGTACACTGTCTGACGAGGGGTCAACGCCCGGGTTCATCGCCTGCGAATGTGAGGGAAAGATTGGCCACTTACTGAGTGAGCAATTTAAATGCTTTGAAAAGTGAGTAATCTAATTGTTATGAAAGAGGCTAGGGTATTAGAACAAAACATTACAGATGTCATTTATGAGAACAGAAAATCTAGAATATGTTCCGACAACCGGAAAGAGTTGTGGAAAGAGAGATAGGGTAACAGAGAGAGAAGATGCTTGACTGTCTTTTGTCATGTCACGGAGTGTATTAGCAAAACATGTTTTTTTGAGTTAAAGTAATTACAAAATGTGACACTTTGAATTAAATTAGCACATCGGACAGACTGGATTAATATATCTTTCTGTGATAGAAGTTAGCGCATACAACATATTGTTATTGGAGTAAACCAAGAAATGTATTGTGAGTTGTCTGGTAGCTTATGAGTTAATCGCTGCGGTGTGGGCATGTCGCTTAGGGCATATCCACGTTCTTAATAAGACATCTTACCCCCTCTCAGACAAATGCGAAAAATAAGAAGGTTTTGTATTCGTGTTAGCAGCTTCCAAATTCATCGGCTGTTGGAAAGCGCAAATTGTAGGTAATTATATTCAGTTGCTTCGCCACCTCACACGATCACCAGAGTGGTAGATCAGCTCTGTATTTTTGTCTCGACCATGCCATATGGTCAAGCCATCCAGATATTTACTTTGCATTCCCCATGCTATTTTATCCTCAACCTTGCCAGTTGTCACCAAGTTCTCCAATTTATTTGTTCTCATAACGTATCCAAAACTGTCTACGTCTAATTTCTCTAATCAGTTTACGGTTTTCATTTGTTTCTCGTAGGACTTGGTCATTGGTTTTTTCTGTCTGTCCATGGTATTCTTTGCATTTTCCCCAAAACAGAATTTCCACTGCCATTAGATGTTTTTCAGCTTGTCTGCTCATTTTCCACGCTTCCCATCCATACAAAAGTATAGGTTCTATGTAGCACTTCAACACTGCCCACAGCAAATCAGGTTTTCGAAAAGATTGGGATAGTCGACGTCCTTGTCCTCATTAATACCTCGTTGAAATCCTATTTGTTAACTTATGGTGCCGATATCGCAACTTCTATGTAAACCAATTCAATGCCACCAACGGTTTTGTCATGGGGAACCAGAGAGACGAACCTGACTTTTGCTTGGTTGTATTTTGTTTAACCTATGTCCTTTACATGACGTTGCAATCACATAAAGTCCTTATTTGCTATTTGCCGGGTTATACTAATAATATAGAACTGAATAACGGGGGCGATTATGACTAAAGGCGTTGATGGCAGATATCGTTGTAGGTGCATGAAGAATTGGACCTTCGCATTATTTAGACTAAGTCATAATTAACTGAGGTGGCAAATTCCCTTCCATTCCGCCTCTTCGCCTAGAAAAGTCCAAAAAAATGTTGAAAATATTACGGCACCCATTTTATTAGGCCGAGTTGATCACAGGACCGTACTATTCGAAAAAGAAAGATTGGTACCACTGCTAAGGATTGAACCGTTGTCATTATATTCGGGACAAGTGCACTAACCAACTCACTGCCTATTTTAAAATATTATCCTTTGCAGGATGTTGCGATCAATCCCAGGTTGATAATATCTAGGCAATTTTACGTTCAATTATTTGCCATTTACGTGCATGAAAAAAAAATTAGAAAACAGAGATGTGGTTCCTGAGAATGTTGCAAATACTTTTGCATGCAGAGTAATTAACAACGATTGCCTTAATGAGAAACTACAACAATATATAAAACTATAGGAAAGAGACAAACAGCGTTCTTTGATCAAGTGATGGGTAACAGGAAAGATCCGTGGGGAAAGAACAAACGAACGAAGAAACTTTCTTTTCAAAGGGTAAAGAATTGGGGACGCCCTTCGTCTCTCTTTCCTGTCATACACATTTCATTCATACATCACCTATAAAGATATTCGTAGACAACAACAGAACATTATGCACTAAAACGCATGGGGGGAAAAATCAATAATACATGACTCACTAGGGTAATTTTTAACATGACCATTATAAATATCTAAGGAAGTTGTAACGTACCATAACTATGGGAATGTTTATTATACTAGCTGTCGTTTGAGATAATGTGCAAATTTTTTTTTTTTTTTTTTTGGGGGGGGGGGCATATAGTCTGTACTTAGATAGTGTTCAAACAGGTTACGATTGTATGTATAGTGATTGGTGGTGTCTTTGATATCTTGTGGAATATTGTTCCACAACTGAGCGGCAGAGTATGCTAAGCTTGTTTTGTATAAGTCTATCCTAGGTTTAGGGACATGAAGTATGTTGTAGAAGACGAGAAACGATGCTGGATGGACTGAGACGGTGGCATGGATGAATATCATCAGCAGAGCTGATCCAGAACACAATGGATCGAGATATGTGGAGTGACATGCCAGCTGGCAGGGCACATAATAATGAAGATGAGCTGGTCACTGCTTTCTGAACGAGAAATCAACGTCTAAGTCCATCCGATCGTATAAGCAATGAACCCACTACCTCGCCACCAGAGCACGGTGGTATACGTTCCTACTTGCGATAGAAGGATACAATCTGTTTCGTATAAACGACGCGATGCAAATCTGAGTCTGGAGTCTGGCTTGTCACGTGGTCAGATTGTTGGCGCTAATGTAAACCTCTTGAATGAATCCCATAAACAATGCGGATAAGTTCAAGATCCCCCCGCCCTTGACGCTTTACACAAGTGTTTGAAAACTGTGGGAGAGTCAGTATACTCTTTATAGAATAGATCTGTTGTTTCTTGAACCGATTGTTCTCAACTACAACGGCTTTTTGCTTGGCGGTTGGTGGTTTGTTTGTGATAAGTAAGAATGGGCGTAGCTGTACTTAGGGCTTATCCTCAGGCACCTAGTTTCTGTTCGGAAAGTGAGACCATTGACTTGAAGACGAACGCACAAAGAAAGGAAACGAACCAAGGAACAAATTTTACTTTCAATGGGTTAAGAATTGGGCACGCAGGCCCGTCTAACATTCTGCCCTTCTATCACCCTCTTTTATACATTATTTCATCCACGCATCACTTACGACACTTAAGAAGACAGAATCAGAGTAAGATAGATACAGCGTTTAAAGACAAAGAAACTCAAATATGTTCGAAGATAGGAAAAGAGGAGACCTTGGTAATAATATAAAATGTGAAATATGAAATAAATAATATATCTCGTGATATATGAAATGGGGAATATGAAATAAATAAAAGACCTTATGAAATATGAAATGTGAAATATGCAATAAATAACAGACCTCACTGCACTCGGGCCATTCCCATGCGTGCTCAGTCCACTTCTTTAGTTGCGAAAGAATAGTTCCCATGCTGATGGTACCAGTGGCCACCTGACTGCAAGCGCACCTGTGGTTTCCTGTACGCGGTGGGTGCTGTTCAGACCCGTTGCATACCACCCCTCCCCAAATAAGGCACTTCAGACGTGGGTCTTTTATTTCTTTTGCTGCATTTCCCTCTCGATCCAGAGAGCCTTCACCACACCAGCCTTCACCACACTAGCCTTCACTACATCAGCCTTCTCAAAGTCTAGCTGGCCGCTCACATGAGCGGCGCAGCCAGAGTACCAATCTGTTAATTTTCTTGCATACCCGCATACCCCGGGCAGATAATCCATGATAAGCTCTTGACCTTTGTCTTTTCGGGCCATTCTTACCACTCCACATGGAACACATTAGATTATAATAATAATACTGATAATGGGGAAAGTAGAATGAAACGGGGCATGACAGCAGAATAGACACAGACAGGCAGCCAGAATAAGAACAAACACATTTGAGAACGCGCAAGAGACATTTGCATTTGGCATATAAGAAGTCAGAAAAACCAGCTTTTAATATTATGACCTCTTGTTGAGTGTATTCATCTTTAATACAAAACAATAATGACAAAACGAAAAAGAACGAACACCAGAGGAAAATCAGGATGACCTTACATAACATCCTCTTTTGAATACACAATGTTTCCATTTCGATTTTACATGGCGTGAACGTTAAGTCGTAGCACAGAAGCTCGCACGCTTACCTGAACATACTTCTGCCTCACACCGTAGTTACTGAACCTACTTCTGCACCACACAGCAGTTACTTGGTGTACTTCTGCTCAAAACCATAGTTACTGAATTTACTTCTACGCCCAACAATAAGTGAATCATACTACTTATACTCCAAACCATATTTAATGAACCTGTTTCTGTCGCAAACTGTAGTTTTTTTTTTTTTCGCGTATCCTATTACAGGACAGCCATATGGGATAAAATTCCGGTGCAATGAAGTCGACCCTGTCGACTTTTAAGCGATTTTTTTTTTTTTTATTACAGGACGTCGTTGTCAACACCAGCACTTTACCGCTGTTGTTGATTTATTGGCAAGATTACGCTCAGTAGTTTGCCATTGCTTTCTGAGCGGCCGGCTCACATATCCCGTAAGTAACGGGCGCGGCGAGAACAGCTACCTATTCTTGATAAGCTGCGTTTGCTCACGTGGATAAACGGGATTACGGAGAAAGTCGCTAACGCCTAGGCCAGGGAGGACGGCAAACTGTAGTTACCGAACTTATTATTTCAGCATCCTTTAGGCCATTCGTTCCCCACCTCTCTTGAGATTTTCTAGGCATCGAATGAGTTAATGGTCCGACTAAACATAACTCTGCCATACGACATCCCCTGAGACCTTCTCAGTATCGAATGAGTTAATGAACTGACTAAACAAAACCCTGCCATACGACACGCATATGTGTTTGTACAAGTGTGTTTACCACTTCCTGTTTGTTATTCCTGTGTCTGTTTATGAGTGTGTGTATATTGTTAACACGTACAGTAACAAAAGGTCACTTCGGCGGCTTACATTTATTACCCGAATGGTGCGACGTGGGCAAAATCAATGTTTCCATCTTTCCTGGTACATGCGCAAACCGCACAGGAAATACGTAACTGTGTGACTTTTGGCGACTTGTATGGCGCTCATATTTTGAAGGTGTGTGATACCGTCTGGCAGAAGTTAGCCCACTTCTGATGAAATATTGATATATTATTTTGTGTATTTGTGGGGCGGGGGAGTGGCTAGGAGGTTACAGTATACGCCTCAAGCTGAGAAGGTTCTGAGTTCAATCATCTCCTCTTGTTCCTCTTGTATAGGGTGTTTTTTTAAAGGCTGTGCAGTGTTTAAAAATATTGCTGGTCCAAGTTTTGTATTCGCCCTCTGTAAAGTTCATGCAACATAATAGGTAAATACAAAACTTGGACCGGCAATATTTTCAAGCATATACCTTTAATTTGCGATGTCAAGATGAAGCATACGCAGCCGGAGAATTCCCGTTTATGGGCTTCATATATCGAGACAATCATTTCCAGACAACGTCGTTCGGTTCACGAGTGCTATTTTCTGAGAGACTCCGGGGGGTTGTCGCTGGAGCTACGGAGTTCGTGCTTTGTGCGATGCTTTCGGCAGGCCACACTGCGGAAAGAAACCGAGCCGTATGGGATAAAACCTGGTGAAATGAAGTCGATCCTCTCTTTCTTTTACAAATCTCGTTGAAACTTCTGAATATCGAGATTCCCATGGACTTTGTTATTCCCTCTGCCCTTCGTGTATATGGCCAGTCTCCTCTTCTGGTTATATTTGGTCCTGAAATCATTGCTTGTTGTGGTATACTGTCAGTTATGTGACCGAACCATTTCACTTGATGTTTACTGATGAAATCTTGCACTGCTAGTACATACCTGAACATACGTCTGCCTCACACTGAACCTAGTTACTGAACCTACTTCAGCATCACACCGTAGTTACTGAACATACTTCTGCCTTACACAGTAGTTACTGAACCTACTTCTGCCTCACACCGTTAGTTACTGAACCTACTTCTGCCTCACACCGTAGTTACTGAACCTACTTCTGCCTCACACAGCAGTTACTGAACCTACTTCTGCCTCACACCGTTAGTTACTGAACCTACTTCTGCCTCACACCGTAGTTACTGAACCTACTTCAGCATCACACAGCAGTTACTGAACCTACTTCTGCATCACACAGCAGTTACTGAACCTACTTCTGCATCACACAGTAGTTACTGAACCTACTTCTGTATCACACAGTAGTTACTGAACCTACTTCAGCCTCACACCGTAGTTACTGAACCTACTTCTGCACCACACCGTTAATTACTGAACCTACTTCTGCACCACACAGTAGTTACTGAACCTACTTCTGCCTCACACAGTAGTTACTGAACCTACTTCTGCATCACACAGTAGTTACTGAACCTACTTCTGCCTTACACCGTAGTTACTGAACCTACTTCTGCATCACACAGCAGTTACTGAACCTACTTCTGCATCACACAGTAGTTACTGAACCTACTTCTGCATCACACAGTAGTTACTGAACCTACTTCAGCCTCACACCGTAGTTACTGAACCTACTTCTGCACCACACAGTAGTTACTGAACCTACTTCTGCCTCACACAGCAGTTACTGAACCTACTTCTGCATCACACAGTAGTTACTGAACCTACTTCTGCATCACACAGTAGTTACTGAACCTACTTCAGCCTCACACCGTAGTTACTGAACCTATTTCTGCCTCACACCGTTAGTTACTGAACCTACTTCTGCCTCACACCGTTAGTTACTGAACCTACTTCTGCCTTACACAGTAGTTACTGAACCTACTTCTGAATCACACAGCAGTTACTGAACCTACTTCTGCCTTACACCGTAGTTACTGAACCTACTTCTGCATCACACAGCAGTTACTGAACCTACTTCAGCATCACACAGCAGTTACTTAATGCACTTCTGCTCAAAACCATAGTTACTGAACTTACTTCTACCCCTCAAAAAATAAGTAAATCAACCTACTTAAGTCCTGATTTCATCATTTATGATTTTCATTCGTCTTGATACGTTGAGTATTCTTCCCATGAATCTCATTTCCGTAGTTGTAAAGTTTCCTTTCTCTTTTTCAATCACTGTGCAGGGTTGGCATTGGTATCATAGATTGGTAGACAATTGTGTTCTAGAGTGCTTTTTTAATTATATGTTTATTCTTTAGTATTGGTGCCATTTATCCAATGAGTTGGTGTGCCTTATTGCATTTATTCTCTATCTCGTCTTCTGATGTTTCCTGTGATCAATAACCGACTTGAATAGAGCTCACATTTTGAGGGTATGTGATACCGTCGGATTGATATTCACCGAGTTTTGATGATACAGTTTAGTTTGTTAGTTTAGTTAGTTTAGTCGACGGATCAACATCACGGCACACGGGTGTAACCCAATAAGTGCTCCGTTCTACTCCTAACTTAAGCTTCAGTCCGGAGAATCTCAGCTCAGTGCACGAACTCTGTAGCACCGGCGAGGATCCTGAAATACTTTGCGTAGATTTTTAACTCGAAATTTTGCCCGGGCAACGCCATTAGGGTACTCTTTGTAGATTTCCAACTGCCATGGGATTTTTCACGCGCACATAAATACACACGGGCGTCCAATCTCACTAACCAGAGACCAGGGAAAATTTTGTTACCAGAAGTCCACAAGAAAAAATCCCGGCCCTCGCCGGGGCTTGAACCCGGGACCTCCAGAACTAGAAGCGGACACCATACTTCGAGACCACTCAGAACCCTGATGATACATTGTACTTCATATATTTGTATATTTGTAGGGGGCGCCGTGGTTGAAAGGTTATGGTGTTATCCTCAAGCTCAGAAGGTTTTCCATTAGATCCATCATCATCATCATCATCATCATCATCATCATCATCATCATCATCATCATCATCATCATCATCATCTGCTATGCCGACAAACGTGGTCGATCATATTTTGCCTTCTCACACGATCACCAGAGTCGTGGATCAGCTATGTGCTTTTTGTCTCAGTTATGCATGTCGTCAAGCAATCTGGATGTTTAGCTCCCTTACATCCCCGTGTTCTTTTCCCCTCAATCCTGCCAGTTGTCACCAAGTTCTGCAGTTGATTTCTTCTCATAACGTGTCCAGCGTAGGACTGACATAAATTGAAGACCCGTAGATATTTAATGGTATTACACGCCTCTCCTCCCCCCTGATTACTTGGGTAGTGAGATCGTATTCCTATTCGACTCGGATACATGCGAAAATCATGAGGTCTCGTGTGCAAATTGCACATATTTAACAACCTACGACAGTTGAAAATGGCAAATAGTAGGCTAAACCATAAGGTCCCTACCCTGGCAATGATTGTTAGGAAAGAAAACCTACCCTCTGGTACATAAGAGTCCGTTAGTAGGTCAGTATGGCTGAATGGATAAGAACGTGTGTTCTTAAACATCCGGTATGCTGATGCCGAGGTGAGGAGTTCAACCCCTACACCGATCAGCTGGACTAAAATGTTGACCTATCGTCCTTGACTTCGGGGACGTAAATTACAAGTACCTCTGAAGTCTGAGAGCATTCGCCTGAATACGATGGACACCGTTAATAGGGACAGCTAATCCACACGCAAAATTCAGTCCATCACTACTAGAAGTAGTGAATGGAGTCTCCGTGGTGAAGTGGTCAAACCATCTGACTCGGGCTCCGAAGGTTGTGAGTTCGATTCCGGGCAGCGTCCTTTGGTTCACGAGTGCATTATTTCGAAGACTTCTGGGGGTCGTCGTTGGAGCTATGGAATTCGTGCTTTGCGCGACATTTTCCGCGATGCAGAAATAGACCGAGTCATTTGGGAAAAACCCAGTGCAATGAAGTCGACCCTGTCGACTTTTAAGCGACTTTTTTAGAAGTAGTATGTATGGACTTTCATGGTTGTTATGATCGAAACTGAACCGACTACGACTAATTTCATTAATCAGAATACTGTTTTAGTTTGTTTCTTGTATGGCTGCCTCCTTTGTTTTTTGCCTGATCATTGTATTCTGTGTCATCATCATCATCATCATCTATTGCTTGACCGGCTGACATGGGTGATCATGACATTCCACAAATTACGATCTTCGACTGTATGGATCAGTTCGTGTGTTGACTTTCTTCCGTGCTACGACACAAGACTGTCAACAATTTTCTTACGCTGTCTTCCTCTATCTCTCTTTCCACAAATCTTTTCGGTTGTCACACCATGTTCCAGTTTTTATCTTCTCATAATGTGGCCAAACAATAATGACTCCTTCTTTCTGATGTTTGTGATAAGTTGTGTTTGCGACTTAGCTTTCCTCAAAATGCTCAAATTGCTCATTTTGACTGTCCAATGAATTGTCAGCATTCTTCTTTAAAATCTCCAAGGCTTCCATAGATTTATTTGTCGCCTGTTTACTAATTGTATTCTTTGTATTAACTCCCAAAACGCAATTTCCACTGCCATTCGATGTTTCCCAGTGAATGTATCAACAACCAAACCCTCTTGTACAAGACACAACAGCAGTATACTCCTGGGCCAGAAATATACATACAAAAGTATAGTGCTTACCAAAGACGCCATTCAATGACACATCTTTCTCAATGATATACCGGGAACCACTGACGTAAGATGATAATCCACAGCAGAGCAGACGGGAAGTCATGTCCCTTTGTGCATAATCTTTTTCATATCCAACGTTCGATATTTCCCCAAGGGACTCAGAACAACCTGATTCAGATTGTGCTTGCATGTGTTAGGCCCAGCAACAAAAAAAAAGCAGACCAAGTTTCTCGGGTATTGTGCTGTAGAGAATCAACTTAATCGGAACAATGGGCATAGTATTAGTTCCATCAGTCGCGCGGTAAACAAGGACACAATGGTGTGTTTTGTCTTGTTTTGTTCGAACCAATCGAACACAACAAAGGTCACGCCAGGGGAGATGTCTGCTGTGGGATCACGACCCGGGAAGGCACCCGGATATCGTCTGCAAGAGCCTTGTAGTGTGACCTTGTATATTGGGTGTGTCTGATTCTGTAGAAGACTGTTTTTAGAGAGGTGATGGAATATGTCTGGCACAGTCCAAATTACGAAAGGGTTCGTTTTGCTCTCTCTCTCCCTCTTTATCTTTCTCACTCACTCTCTCGCTCTGCCTCTTTCTCTGCCTCTCGATGTCACTCTGCGTGCGTCTCTCTGCGTGTGTCTCTCTGCCTCTCTATGTCACTTTCTTTATCTCTCTGTTTCTGTCTGTCTGTCTGTCTGTCTGTCTGTCTGTCTGTCTCTCTCTCTCTCTCTCTCTCTCTCTCTCTCTCTCTCTCTCTCTCTATGTGTGTGTGTCTCTACGCAGAAGAGCTACAACCACTTTGTAAGAGACAAACCGCCGACTAGGCTAAATATCAACATCTTAAACAAAACAGCCACCCGCAAAAGAATATTTAAAACATATCTGATTCTTGTATGCACATATTCGGGTAGTCGCCATTGCTACGGCATTTGTGTACTGTGCTGAGATTCTCCTTGCATGATCCAAGGAAGCAAACGTATTCAGATCTCCATTTGCAATAGCAGTGACCCTTTACCGAACTGGTTCTCAACCGGTGGGGAATCCCCCCCCCCCCGGGTGATTTTAGGGTATCCGGGGGTGGGGTGGGGATTAAGATTATTTCAAGATCGCGTTAATACAAGAACCGATTACTTGATATTGTTTTTCCCTTCATACTGTACGGTTCTGTACGTCTCACCCTTCTAAAATTCATTTGATAAAGTAAGTAGACCCACAAATCACGTTTTATGTGGACGCCTAGGGGTGGGATTTTTAGGTAGGAAATACGAAAGGGGGGAATGCCGTTCTGAATATATGGTGAAGGGGGCACGGGCCAAATGGTTAGGTAGGAAATACGAAAAGGGGGGAATGACGTTCTGAAAATATGGTGAAAAGGGGGCGGGGAAGCACGGGCCAAAAAAGGTTAAGAACCACTGCTTCACCGAGTCCAAAGGATTGCACTGGGAGGCACCTTCAGGATGATGGGTACCATGGGTGATAGCACTGGATGACACCATGGGTTCATTTATTGGATTATACCACGGGTTAAAGCACGAGATGACACCACATGTTAACTTATTGGATGATACCACGGGTTAAAGCACTGGATGGCACCGTGGGTTAACTTATTGGATGATCAATCAATCATGTGCCATGCCGGAAAGCGTGGGCGGTCATGATTCGCCATTTCACTCGATCACCAGAGTCGTGGATCAGCTCAGTGTTCCTGTCTCGTCCATGCCATGTGGCCAAGCCCTCCAGGTATTTTCCTCTCGGTCTTCCTCTTGGTCTGTTCCCTTCGATCTTGCCAGCTGTCACTAAGTTCTCCAGTCCATTTCTTCTCATAACATGTCCAAAAAATTTTGACTGTCTACGTCTAATTTCTCTAATCAATCTACGATTTTCATTTGTCTCTTGTAGTACTTGTTCATTGGTTTTTCTGTCTGTCCATGGTATTCTTTGCATTTTCCTCAGAAACCACATTTCTGCAGCCATCAGATGTTTTTCTGCTTGACTGCACATTGTCCAAGTTTCACATCCATACAAAAGAACAGGCTCTATGTATCCCCTCAACACTCTTTTTCTCGTTTCAATTGACATCATTTTATTGGTCAGAATGTTTTTCATCTTGCTAAAGGCTACTTTCGCAATGGCGATTCTTGTTCTAATCTCAAGGCATCTGCCATCAGATGTTATGACTGTTCCGAGATAATTGAACCGATTCACTTGTTGAAGAATATTCCCATTTACTTGTATATTACATTGTGGTACTTCGTTCTTCCTAGTGACGACCATAACCTGTGTCTTCCTACAATTTAATTCCAACCCCAGCTGCTCACTGTG
Organism: Cepaea hortensis; assembly: GCA_963921405.1. Lineage (NCBI taxonomy): Eukaryota > Metazoa > Mollusca > Gastropoda > Stylommatophora > Helicidae > Cepaea > Cepaea hortensis. Next base: position 106,812,458 of record OY992882.1, read on the forward strand.
TACAACCACAGCGTCTACTAATTGTTGCAGATCCTGTGCATTGTCTGCAATCAATACTGTATCATCTGCATATCTAATGTTATTTATGGTTCGTCCTCCAATGCTGATTCCATTTAGGTCTTCTACATTTCTGAAAATATTTTCACTGTATAGGGAAAAAAGATCTGGAGACATTACACATCCCTGCCTAACACCTCTCTTAATAGGTTGGTATTGTCCTACTTCATTATCAATCCTTATGGCAGCTTGTTGTTTCCAATATATGTTTTTTATAAGTCTAATGTCTTTCCCATCAATTTGTAGATCTGCAAGCATATCCACAATGTTGACATGTCTAACTCTATCAAAAGCCTTTGTGTAGTCAATAAAGCAAAGATGTATATCCTTGTTTACTTCTAAAGCACGTTCAATAACTGTTCGCAGCATATACACAGCATTTACTGTACCCTTTCCTTCTACAAAACCACATTGTTCTTCCCCTATTTCAGGTTGTATTTTCTTCCTCACTCTTTGCATGATAATTTGTAACAAAATCTTTGTGATGTGACTCATTATACTAATTGTTCTATGTTGATCACATTCTAAGGCTCCTGATTTCTTTGGGATTGCAATAAATACAGAATTACATAATTCAGAAGGTATATCTCCAGTATCATATAATGTGTTCAGCAGTCTAGTGACTTGCTCTAGTCCAAATTCTTCTAGAGCTCTAATCATTTCTGTTGTGATGTTATCTGCACCGGGGGCCTTGCCAGCTTTCATATGCTTAAGAACATTTTGAACCTCCATCTTTAAAATTGCTGGTCCTTCATTATTAAATCTAATAGCATACTGTTCCTCTCTGTTATCATTATACAGGTCTTTCACATAATCTGTCCATACATGTAGAATCTGATCTTTTTCTATTATGACTTTGCCATCTTTAGTTTTTAGACAGCCTGTTGATGTACTTGTTCTTTTATTAGTAAGTTCCTGAACTCTTTTGTGCACTAATTTGGTATTTTGACTGTTGTGTTGTTTTTCAATTTCTAAGCACTTTTCCTCAAGCCATGATTCTTTTGCCTTCCTACATAATATTCTGACTTGTCTGTGAATTTATTGGATGATACCACGTCTTAAAGCACGAGATGACACCGTGGGTTACATTTTTGGATGATACCACGGGTTAAAGCACGAGATGACACCATGGGTTAACTTATTGGATGATACCACGGGTTAAAGCACGAGATGACACTATGGGTTAACGTATTGGATGATACCATGAGTTACAGCACTGAATGACACTATGCGTTACTGCTCTGGATGGCACCATGGGTTACTGCACTGGACGGCAGTATGAGTTACTGCACTGGATGGCACTGAGTTACTGCACTGGATGGTGCTATATGTTGCTGCATTGGATGACACTGGATTACAGCACTGGATAACACTATGGGTAACCGCACTTGATGACACTATGGGTTATCACATTTGATGACACTATGGGTTACCACACTTAATGACACTATGGGTTACCGCACTTGATGACACTATGGGTTACCGCACTTGATGACACAATCAGAAATTGTGACACCGCACTAGATGACACCATGCTTTACCGCACTTGATAACACTATGAGTTACGGTACCCGACGACACCATGTGTTACCACACGGGATGACATCATCAGATAGGGTGAAACCGCACTGGGTCACAAGAACTCGGGTGACTTATCTCCGTGCACTACTCGCACGATTCACAATCTCGTTTTTATTATCATCTAGTGCCTTATATTTATCTTTTATGGGCTGTCAGGTGTAATGTGTACCCAATATCATTGACTTCTCGTCCTTGACTTGGGGACGTAAATTACAAGCACCTCAGAAGCCAGAGTGGATTCGTCTGATGTCAAGGGACACTGGTAATAGGGAAAGCTAATCCACACGCAAAAATGAGTCCAGTGCACTAGAATTAGCGGCACAAATATGGGTTACGTTTGAGTAGCGAGCGAACGTTGAAAAATGTGTTCTGTGTATTCACGGTGCACTCATACAAGCCTCGCCTAGTCTATCAGTTGACCTTGTCTTCTTCTTGCACGCTTCCTTTTCCACTTTTCCCCTCCAGTATCACCTCCAGCTGCGTCTGTTTTCATGGTTCAAGTTGTTTAGTTGTCTGAACTTGATGTCATTCAGAAATGGTCTCTTGAGCCTCAGTGTTTGTAGCACTTTTTGCAGCCTTGTTTGTAGCACTGTGAATAACACTGTTTGTAACATTGTTTGTAGCACTGTTTATACACTGTTTGTTACACTGTTTATACACTGTTTGTTACACTGTTTATAAACTGTTTGTAATACTGTTTTTACACTGTTTATATACTGTTTGTAGCACTGTTTGTAACACTGTTTCTAACACTGTTTATACACTGTTTGTAGTACTGTTTTTACACTGTTTATATACTGTTTGTAGCACTGTTTGTTACACTGTTTATACACTGTTTGTAGTACTGTTTTACACTGTTTATACACTGTTTATTACAGGGTTTGTAGCACTGTTTATACACTGTTTGTAGCGCTGTTTGTTTCACTGTTTATAAGACTGTTTATACATTAGTTGTAGCACTGTTTATAACACTGTTTATAACATTGTTTATAGCACTGTTTGTTACACTGCTTATAGCACTGTCTTTAACATTAGCACTGTTTATAGCACTGTCTTTAACACTAGCACTGTTTATAGCACTGTTTATAACACTGTCTTTAACACTAGCACTGTTTATAGCACTGTTTATAACACTGCTTATAACATTGTTTATAGCACTGTCTTTAACACTAGCACTGTTTATAGCACTGTCTTTAACATTAGCACTGTTTATAACACTGTCTTTAACACTAACACTGTTTATAGCACTGTCTTTAACATTAGCACTGTTTATAACACTGTCTTTAACACTAGCACTGTTTATAACACTGTTTATAACATTGTTTATAGCACTGTCTTTAACACTAACACTGTTTATAGCACTGTCTTTAACATTAGCACTGTTTATAACACTGTCTTTAACACTAGCACTGTTTATAACACTGCTTATAACATTGTTTATAACACTGTCTTAAGACTAGCACTGTTTATAGCACTGTTTATAACATTGTTTATAACACTGTCTTTAACACTAACACTGTTTATAGCACTGTCTTTAACATTAGCACTGTTTATAACACTGTCTTTAACACTAGCACTGTTTATAACACTGCTTATAACATTGTTTATAGCACTGTCTTTAACACTAGCACTGTTTATAGCACTGTCTTTAACATTAGCATTGTTTATAACACTGGCTTTAACACTAACACTGTTTATAGCACTGTCTTTAACATTAGCACTGTTTATAACACTGTCTTTAACACCAGCACTGTTTATAGCACTGTTTATAACACTGTTTATAACATTGTTTATAGCACTGTCTTTAACACTATCACTGTTTATAGCACTGTCTTTAACACTAGCACTGTTTATAGCACTGTTTATAACATTGTTTATAGCACTGTCTTTAACACTATCACTGTTTATAGCACTGTCTTTAACACTATCACTGTTTATAGCACTGTCTTTAACACTAGCACTGTTTATAGCACTGTTTATAGCACTGTTTATAACATTGTTTATAGCACTGTCTTTAACACTATCACTGTTTATAGCACTGTCTTTAACACTAGCACTGTTTATAGCACTGTTTATAACACTGTTTATAACATTGTTTATAGCACTGTCTTTAACACTATCACTGTTTATAGCACTGTCTTTAACACTAGCACTGTTTATAGCACTGTCTTTAACACTAGCACTGTTTATAGCACTGTCTTTAACACTAGCACTGTTTATAGCACTGTTTATAGCACTGTTTATAACATTGTTTATAGCACTGTCTTTAACACTAGCACTGTTTATAGCACTGTCTTTAACACTAGCACTGTTTATAGCACTGTCTTTAACACTAGCACTGTTTATAGCACTGTCTTTAACACTAGCACTGTTTATAGCACTGTTTATAACACTGTTTATAACATTGTTTATAGCACTGTCTTTAACACTATCACTGTTTATAGCACTGTCTTTAACACTAGCACTGTTTATAGCACTGTCTTTAACACTAGCACTGTTTATAGCACTGTTTATAACACTGTTTATAACATTGTTTATAGCACTGTCTTTAACACTAGCACTGTTTATAGCACTGTCTTTAACACTAGCACTGTTTATAGCACTGTTTATAACACTGTTTATAACATTGTTTATAACACTGTCTTTAACACTATCACTGTTTATAGTACTGTCTTTAACACTAGCACTGTTTATAGCACTGTCTTTAACACTAGCACTGTTTATAGCACTGTCTTTAACACTAGCACTGTTTATAGCACTGTCTTTAACACTAGCACTGTTTATAGCACTGTCTTTAACACTAGCACTGTTTATAGCACTGTCTTTAACACTAGCACTGTTTATAGCACTGTTTATAACACTGTTTATAACATTGTTTATAGCACTGTCTTTAACACTATCACTGTTTATAGCACTGTCTTTAACACTAGCACTGTTTATAGCACTGTCTTTAACACTAGCACTGTTTATAGCACTGTCTTTAACACTAGCACTGTTTATAGCACTGTTTATAACACTGTTTATAACATTGTTTATAGCACTGTCTTTAACACTATCACTGTTTATAGCACTGTCTTTAACACTATCACTGTTTATAGCACTGTCTTTAACACTAGCACTGTTTATAGCACTGTTTATAGCACTGTTTATAACATTGTTTATAGCACTGTCTTTAACACTATCACTGTTTATAGCACTGTCTTTAACACTAGCACTGTTTATAGCACTGTTTATAACACTGTTTATAACATTGTTTATAGCACTGTCTTTAACACGATCACTGTTTATAGCACTGTCTTTAACACTAGCACTGTTTATAGCACTGTCTTTAACACTAGCACTGTTTATAGCACTGTCTTTAACACTAACACTGTTTATAGCACTGTTTATAACACTGTTTATAACATTGTTTATAACAGTGTCTTTAACACTAGCACTGTTTATAGCACTGTCTTTAACACTAGCACTGTTTATAGCACTGTCTTTAACACTAGCACTGTTTATAGCAGTCTTTAACACTAGCACTGTTTATAGCACTGTTTATAACACTGTTTATAACATTGTTTATAGCACTGTCTTTAACACTATCACTGTTTATAGCACTGTCTTTAACACTAGCACTGTTTATAGCACTGTCTTTAACACTAGCACTGTTTATAGCACTGTTTATAACACTGTTTATAACATTGTTTATAGCACTGTCTTTAACACTATCACTGTTTATAGCACTGTCTTTAACACTAGCACTGTTTATAGCACTGTTTATAACACTGTTTATAAAATTGTTTATAACACTGTCTTTAACGCTATCACTGTTTATAGTACTGTCTTTAACACTAGCACTGTTTATAGCACTGTCTTTAACACTAGCACTGTTTATAGCACTGTCTTTAACACTAGCACTGTTTATAGCACTATCTTTAACACTAGCACTGTTTATAGCACTGTCTTTAACACTAGCACTGTTTATAGCACTGTCTTTAACACTAGCACTGTTTATAGCACTGTTTATGACACTGTTTATAACATTGTTTATAGCACTGTCTTTAACACTATCACTGTTTATAGCACTGTCTTTAACACTAGCACTGTTTATAGCACTGTCTTTAACACCAGCACTGTTTATAGCACTGTCCTTAACACTAGCACTGTTTATAGCACTGTCTTTAACACTAGCACTGTTTATAGCACTGTTTATGACACTGTTTATAACATTGTTTATAGCACTGTCTTTAACACTATCACTGTTTATAGCACTGTCTTTAACACTAGCACTGTTTATAGCACTGTTTATAACACTGTTTATAACATTGTTTATAGCACTGTCTTTAACACTATCACTGTTTATAGCACTGTCTTTAACACTAGCACTGTTTATAGCACTGTCTTTAACACCAGCACTGATTATAGCACTGTTTATAGCACTGTTTATAACACTGTTTATAGCACTGTATTTAACACTAGCACTGTTTATAGCACTGTCTTTAACACTAGCACTGTTTATAGCACTGTCTTTAACACTAGCACTGTTTATAGCACTGTTTTTAACACTAGCACTGTTTATAACACTGTTTATAACATTGTTTATAGCACTGTATTTAACACTAGCACTGTTTATAGCACTGTATTTAACACTAGTACTGTTTATAACACTGTTTATAACACTGTTTATAGCACTGTATTTAACACTAGCACTGTTTATAGCACTGTCTTTAACACTAGCACTGTTTATAACACTGTTTATAACACTGTTTATAACATTGTTTATAGCACTGTCTTTAACACTAGCACTGTTTATAGCACTGTCTTTAACATTAGCACTGTTTATAGCACTGTCTTTAACACTAGCACTGTTTATAGCACTGTCTTTAACACTAGCACTGTTTATAGCACTGTATTTAACACTAGTACTGTTTATAGCACTGTATTTAACACTAGCACTGTTTATAACACTGTTTATAACACTGTTTATAGCACTGTATTTAACACTAGCACTGTTTATAGCACTGTATTTAACACTAGCACTGTTTATAGCACTGTCTTTAACACTAGCACTGTTTATAACACTGTTTATAACATTGTTTATAGCACTGTATTTAACACTAGCACTGTTTATAGCACTGTATTTAACACTAGCACTGTTTATAACACTGTTTATAACACTGTTTATAGCACTGTATTTAACACTAGCACTGTTTATAACACTGTTTATAACATTGTTTATAGCACTGTATTTAACACTAGCACTGTTTATAGCACTGTATTTAACACTAGCACTGTTTATAACACTGTTTATAACACTGTTTATAGCACTGTATTTAACACTAGCACTGTTTATAGCACTGCCTTTAACACTAGCACTGTTTATAACACTGTTTATAACACTGTTTATAACATTGTTTATAGCACTGTCTTTAACACTAGCACTGTTTATAGCACTGTCTTTAACATTAGCACTGTTTATAGCACTGTCTTTAACACTAGCACTGTTTATAGCACTGTATTTAACACTAGCACTGTTTATAGCACTGTATTTAACACTAGCACTGTTTATAGCACTGTATTTAACACTAGCACTGTTTATAACACTGTTTATAACACTGTTTATAGCACTGTATTTAACACTAGCACTGTTTATAGCACTGTATTTAACACTAGCACTGTTTATAGCACTGTTTTTAACACTAGCACTGATTATAACACTGTTTATAACACTGTTTATAGCACTGTCTTTAACACTAGCACTGTTTATAGCACTGTCTTTAACACTAGCACTGTTTATAACACTGTCTTTAACACTAGCACTGTTTATAACACTGTTTATAACATTGTTTATAGCACTGTATTTAACACTAGCACTGTTTATAGCACTGTCTGTAACGCAAACACTGTTTATAGCACTGTCTTTAACACTAGCACTGTTTATAGCACTGTCTTTACCACTAGCACTGTTTATAGCACTGTCTTTAACACTAGCACTGTTTATAGCACTGTCTTTAACACTAGCACTGTTTATAGCACTGTTTATAACACTGTTTATAGCACTGTATTTAACACTAGCACTGTTTATAGCACTGTCTGTAACACAAGCACTGTTTATAGCACTGTCTTTAACACTAGCACTGTTTATAGCACTGTCTTTAACACTAGCACTGTTTATAGCACTGTTTATAACACTGTTTATAACACTGTCTTTAACATTAGCACTGTTTATAGCACTGTCTTTAACATTAGCACTGTTTATAGCACTGTCTTTAACACTAGCACTGTTTATAGCACTGTCTTTAACACTAGCACTGTTTATAGCACTGTCTTTAACACTAGCACTGTTTATAGCACTGTTTGTAACACCGTTTTACTTCCACTAAAGTGACGAATGTCTTCGCCAGGAGGCCATGCTGGCAATACTATGAACGAGGCCGGACGAGTATCCGTTGTCTGCACTCGCCATTCGCTACGGGAGGGACAGACTGGCCACCTTTTCGCCCGTGCACTCATTCCTACAACAGGTGAAGGTTCTCACCCAGGGCAGATTCTTGCTACGGGACTTGTGTGTGTATTATTTTCAAAATGATAATCCCTTTCGTCTATATAACCACATTTGGAAAATTGTAATGTTTCCCTTACATTGTTTAATGCTGAATCTTCGATTATAGTTGTCAGTATCCTTCCTACATATATATATATATATATATATATATATATATATATATATATATATATATATATATATATATATATATATAATCAACATCATCATCATTTAGAAACGTCTTTGCAGTATAGCCATCGGGAAAGACTCTGCCTGTCTGCCTGCTTGTCTGCCTCTCTCTCTCTCTCTCTCTCTCTCTCTCTCTCTCTCTCTCTCTCTCTCTCTCTCTCTCACCAGTTTTCCGGACTCATGTATTATTATCTTATCCCTCCCGCCCCCCTCCTCTCCCCCACCACACACGCACGCGCACACAATTGTCTCTAAGCATGAAACTGCTATGTGTAGTTGAGGTCATAAGACATCACAACTTGACCGCCAGAACGCACGGAGCAATAGGTGACGAATCTTTCCTTCACTTTCGTAGGCGAAGAACGCAAGCGCCGAACCCGCACCTGATAGTGCTTATTGCATTAGCAGCGCAGTTCGCTAACAACTTCGTTAACCCAATACCCAGGACGTATTTAATGTTCTGTGTCCTCGGTTATGTTGTCAGATCCCTGTCTCGTCTTCCGAGAAACAAGCCCTTCGTGACTGTTACTTACCTACCGTGTCGTTTGATGTGTCCACAGCATTTTATTTCCTGAGACATCATGCTGTTCAGGAGTCAAGCTTTCTCTGATGTTGAAATGGCAAACAGCCAGACACGGACATACATTCCAGAATTGGATACATCTGAGTAACTTCAAGGGAAACTACATGACTACGACGAAAATTATTGTCATAATCAAGCAAACAATTCAGGGTTTACAGTGTGTTGTATTGAAATGGCATTTAAACAAGTAAGAAGATATAACTATAACAAGTAAGAAGATATAACTACAACAAGTAAGAAGATATAACTATAATAAATAACAGGATTTAACTACACAAGCAAGAAGGTGTAACTACAACAAGTAAGAAGATTTAACTCAAACAAGCAAGAAGATATAACTTGTTTGGTTGATAAATATAGATATATATTTCGTTGAATGAAAGTCAGAAAACGTATATCAAGACCTTATAAAATGCCCATGCTGCAATATGTGTGAATCAAGGATACCCAAAGACAAGGGCGACAAAGAAACTAGCTACCCCGAGGGAGTCATATGTCCGGATATCCTGTCCTGGGTTGAGTTTATTTGTGATTAGCTTGCACAACGAAAGATAGTCGCTGATAAAAATATACATCCCCTGTCCAACTCAGTGTAGGAACATACAATTCACCCCGTGTTCTTACACTGTTTCACTGATTAAATACCATGGAATTATAAATCGTCTTAATCAAACTTCCCGTAACTGCAATAGGCTTATAAATCAATCTATAAATCAAATATCAATACACTAGGTTTCCCTATACAACTCCCTTTAATATATATATATATATATATATATATATATATATATATATATATATATATATATATATATATATATATATATATATATATATATCTGCTACCATATTAAAATGGTTTAATTCATAATTGTGACACACGCCTACTTCCCATTTTCTGTAATCTATTTTTTTTGGGTGGGGGTGCGGGGGGGGGGGGGGGTTGAAACCTAAATGTTGTTGGGCACTGAATCTGTTAGATCTATACGCCGGTGCTGATAGAGGCACATCGACAGATACTTGCATCTTCTTCTAACTCTTTATCCCTCAATGAGGCATAGATCCTAAACCAACTCTCTCCAATTTTCCACTGAGGCATATATCCTCAACCAACTCTCTCCAATCCCCCAACTCTCTCCAATCCCTCGCTGAGACACAGACCTTCAACCAAATCTCTCCAATCCCCCAACTCTCTCCAATCCCCCACTTCTCTTCAATCCCCCGCTGAGGCATAGACACCCAAACAACTCTCTCCAATCTCCCAACTCTCTCCAATCTCCCACTTCTCTCCAATCTCCAACTCTCTCCAATCCCTAACTCTCTCTATTACCCCAACTCTCCCTAATCTCCCAACTCTCTCTAATCTCCCACTTCTCTCCAATCTCCAACTCTCTCCAATCCCCAACTCTCTCTATTACCCCAACTCTCCCTCATCTCCCAACTCTCTCCAATCTCCCACTTCTCTCCAATCCCCAACTCTCTCCAATCCCTACCAATCTCCAATTCCCCTAACTCTCTCCAATCCCCCAACTCTCTCCAATTCCCCAACTCTCACCTATTCCCCAATTCTCTCCAATCCCCAAACTCTCTCCAATCCTCAACTCTCTCAAATTCTCCAACTCCCTCCAATCCCCAACACTCTCCAATCCCCAACTCTCTCCAATTCTCAACACTCTCCAGTTCCAAACACTCTTCAATTCCCCAACTCTATTCAATCCCCAACTATCTCCAATTCCCCTAACACTCTCCAATTCTTCCAACTCTCTCCAATCCCCCAACTCTCTTCAATTCCCCCAACTCTTTCCAATCCCCAACTCTCCCCAATTCCCCAAACTTCCTTCAATCCCAACTCTCTCCAATTCTCAACTCTCTCCAATTCCCACTCTCTCCAATCTCAAACTATCTCTAATACCCAACTCTCTCCAATCCCCCAACTCTCTCCAATCCCCACTCTCTCCAATCTCCAACTATCTCTAATACCCAACTCTCTCCAATCCCCCAACTCTCTCCAATCCCCACTCTCTCCAATCTCCAACTATCTCTAATACCCAACTCTTCCCAATCCCCAACTCTCTTCAGTTCCCCCAACTCTCTCCAATCCCCCAACTCTCTCCAATCCCCACTCTCTCCAATCTCCAACTATCTCTAATACCCAACTCTCTCCAATCCCCCAACTCTCTCCAATCCCCACTCTCTCCAATCTCCAACTATCTCTAATACCCAACTCTCCCCAATTCCCCAAACTTCCTTCAATCCCAACTCTCTCTAATTCTCAATTCTCTCCAATCCCCACCCTCTCCAATCTCCAACTATCTCTAATACCCAACTCTTCCCAATCCCCAACTCTCTTCAGTTCCCCCAACTCTTTCCAATCCCCCAACTCTCTCCAATCCCTACTCTCTCCAATCTCCAACTATCTCTAATACCCAACTCTCTCCAATCCCCCAACTCTCTCCAATCCCCACTCTCTCCAATCTCCAACTATCTCTAATACCCAACTCTCCCCAATTCCCCAAACTTCCTTCAATCCCAACTCTCTCTAATTCTCAACTCTCTCCAATCCCCACTCTCTCCAATCTCCAACTATCTCTAATACCCAACTCTTCCCAATCCCCAACTCTCTTCAGTTCCCCCAACTCTCTCCAATCCCCCAACTCTCTCCAATCCCCACTCTCTCCAATCTCCAACTATCTCTAATACCCAACTCTCTCCAATCCCCCAACTCTCTCCAATCCCCACTCTCTCGAATCTCCAACTATCTCTAATACCCAACTCTCTCCAATCCCCACTCTCTCCAATCTCCAACTATCTCTAATACCCAACTCTCCCCAATCCCCAACTCTCCCCAGTTCCCCCAACTCTCTCCAATCCCCAACTCTCTCCAACTCCCCCACATCATTTCAATCCCAACTCTCTCCAATCCCCCAACTCTCTCCAATCCCCCAACTCTCTCCAATCCCCACTCTCTCCAATCTCCAACTATCTCTAATACCCAACCCTCCCCAATCCCCAACTCTCTCCAGTTCCCCCAACTCTCTCCAATCTCCAACTATCTCTAATACCCAACTCTCTCCAATCCTCCAACTCTCTCCAATCCCCACTCTCTCCAATCTCCAACTATCTCTAATACCCAACTCTCCCCAATCCCCAACTCTCTCCAGTTCCCCCAACTCTCTCCAATCCCCCAACTCTCTCCAATCCCCACTCTCTCCAATCTCCAACTATCTCTAATACCCAACTCTTCCCAATCCCCAACTCTCTCCAGTTCCCCCAACTCTCTCCATTCCCCAACTCTCTCCAATTCCCCAACTCTCTCCAATCCCCCAACTCTATCCAAACCGCCAACTCTCTCCAATCCCCAATTCTCTCCAATCCCCCTATGCTTAATAATAATTAATATGTCCGGAAGCAGTTTTCTGCTATGATTCTGTGATGCCTGAGTACACGGAGGTGGTCAATCTTTCCCTCCGGTAGCGGACGACGAGAGCTGAAATCGAACTGTCGCCCGACCATGCTGGTTCCATTGTCGGTGTCACACGCGGGAGAATACCTGCCACTCCACTAGAAGCCACAGAAATCATGACACTGGAGATACCTACGTACAGGGTGTATTTTTAATGACTGTGCAGTGTTTGAAAATATTACCGGTCCAAGTTTTGTATTTACCTATTATGTTGCATGCAATTTACAGAGAGTGAAAACTTGGACCGGCAATATTTTCAAACACTGCATAGTCATTAACAAAACACCCTATACCACTTTCTGCATGGGCGATCGCGGTAGAGCTTACCTGGCGGGCGTGTCTCCGAATCCCCATCGCGGCCGATTTGTTAGACCTGGGTTGCTGGGTCGACACAAAGTAAAGGTGGGCCATGTGATGTAGACTACATCCCCCATCGAGTGCTGATTGGTCTATACAAGTTTAGTTTAGTTAGTTTAGTTTAGTTTTGTCGACGGATCAAAATCACGACACACGGGTGTAACCCATATACGTGCTCCGTTCTACTCCTAACTCAAGCCTGAGTCCGGAGAATCTCAGCTTAGTGCACGAACTCCGTAGCACCGGCGAGGGTCCTGAAATACTTTGGGTAGATTTTTAACTCGAAATTTTGCCCGGGCAACGCCGTTAGTCTACTCTTTTTCGATTTCCAATTGCCAACGGAGTTTTTACGTCCGCAACAATACACACGGGCATCCCATCTCACTACCCGGAGACCAGGGGAAATTTTGTTACTAGAAGTCCACGTGAAAAATTCCCGGCCCTCACCGGGGCTTGAACCCGGGACCTCCATCACTCGAGGCGGACACCATACCTCGACACCACTCAGCCCCCTGGTCTATACAAATGTGTGTTATAGTACCCTGTACTCAATACACCTCAATGCAGATAACAGGATTCTTTATGTTTTCGTTTTTTTTCCCCACGTCCCACGCTGCATTTATAGAGAATCAAATCGATTGATTCAAAGAAGGAATCTCCAATCAGCTACCGCAGTGCGTCTGCAATCACAGACGTATGGGTATAGAATTAGAGGATGGTGGGGTATCAGTGATTCTAGCATTGGGGATGGTGGAGTATCAGCGATTCTAAAAATGGTACACGTCACAACCTCACACTCAAGGCAGTTCAGGCCACACATTTGACTTGAGGTCGGGAATTTCAACGTTCCCCTATGTTTACATATCAGTTTAGAGAGTGAGAGTGAGAGAGAAAGGGGGAGGGAGAGATTGAGAGAGAGAGAGAGAGAGAGAGAGAGAGAGAGAGAGAGAGAAAGAGAGAGAGAGACCGAGAGGGGGATGGGAGAGCAAAATATAGAGAGAGTGTGTATGTGTGAGTGAATGTTTGTTAACGTGTGAATGTGATTGTGAATATATATATATATATATATATATATATATATATATATATATATATATATATATATGTGTGTGTGTGTGTGTGTGTGCGTGTGTGTGTGAGGGATTATATGTCTGTGTGTTATTGAGTGGGCGTGTAACTGTGGGTGTGTTGTAAATAATGTATGTATAAAGTGTGTGTATTAGGTATGTCTGTATGTATGTATGTGTTAATGCATGCGTGAGTGTCTATGTGTGTATGTATGTTTGTGTTTGGCTGAATGCCTGTCTCATAACATGGTATTATGCATTGCTCATGTTCACGGCATTAATTTAACAGTTGTTTTTAAAAATTTCTATGTAACATGTACGATAGATACTTGATGCACGAAAGATGAGTAATTGAAAGGGCCGAATGTAAGAGGGGTCTGCGTGCCAAATTTGTGACACTTTGAAAATAAAGTTCATACGTTCATTGTTGAGGGAACTATTGAGACAATATGAGTAGTAAATGCACACTTATCGATAGGCATTCATAGAAGAATTGGCAAATAATGTAGATTAGAGGACACACTAGACAATTTTAAACGTGAAAACCATCGTGTCATCCTACTACTTCAAGTACACTTGTTCCTTCAGCGAGCCCTTGTTGAGATCTGGAGACAACGAGTTCCGATTTCCAGTGTATCCACTACAGCTACAGCTTCCAATTTGTATATTGACGGAACATAATGAGGACGACCCGTCGCCGTGAAGTTGGAACCGCGACTAACCAACCAACCAACCAACCAACCAACCAACAAACCCACCCACTAACCCACTAACTAACTAACTAACTAACTAACTAACTAACTAAACTTAACTAACCTAACTAACTAACTAACTAACTAACTAACTAACTAACTAACTAATTAACTAACTTACAAACAAACAAATTAACTGACTGACTGACTGACTGACTGACTGACTGACTAACTGACTGACTGACTGACTGACTGACTGACTGACTGACTTACTGAGTAACTAACTAACTAATTTATATATTGCCTGGTGTGACTCATGGGCCATTTCCCAATCATGACAGACGACAACCAAGGTTTTTGAACATGTTGCAGGCATCACGTTTAGGCGGTTTACTTCCAAATCCCATGCAGCTGATATCGAACCCAGTATGCTGGTCTGTGAGACGTCTTTGCTACATGTCACAGGTCCATTCTTAGAATACCGTGGTCCAAGAAACAGAAGGATATTGCCAGTCTACAAGATGCGACCATCGAAGAAAAAATGGCGCATAGACAGAATCATGTGGCGGAAACTGAAATACAGTCTGGCCATATGTAAAGTCACAGTGGTCTGTGAAAGAACATAAATGAAAGCATGGTTCTTGGAAGAAAAGAACATAAATGAAAGGATGGTTCTTGGAAGAAAAGAACATAAATGAAAGGATGGTTCTTGGAAGAAAAGAACATAAATGAAAGCAAGATTCTTGGAAGACATGAGCATAAATGAAAGTACAGTTCCTGAAGGAAAAGATCGTAAATGAAAGGATGGTGTTTGGAAGAAAAGAATATAAATGAAAGGATGGTTCCTGGAAGAAAAGAACACAAATGAAAGCAAGGTTCTTGGAAGACATGAGCATAAATGAAAGCACAGTTCCTGAAGCAAAAGATCATAAATGAAAGCACGGTTCTTGGAAGAAAAGAACATAAATGAAAGCATTGTTACGGAAGAAAAGTAAAGGCGTTTCATCAGCACGAAGATGGACACAGGACAGTGCTTGTTCAGCTAGGAAATAATGAGGAAGGGGAGCTGACACAGGATTCAGCGTGTCCTCGACAGGCCGTGAAGATAGCTATATTCTGAAAAGGACCAGCTATATGTTCATTTTAAAACAAAGTTAGTTGCGTGTCCTTTACCGTACGTCGCAATCAACCCCCGCATTTTTTTCCAGCTGTTTATGATTTTCTAGGCAATTTTACGTTCATAGTTTGCCATTGTTGTCTGAACGACCGACGCTCACACCACTGTTACAAATCAACACAGGGTGGTCTGTTTCCGAATCGCCTGTAGCTGATTTCGAACCCGGCATGCCAGATTGTGAAACGCCTTCACTACCCGTTAGCCACAGACGCCGGCACATGATGAGCATTTCCTTTAATCTCATTGTCTTTCCTCTACTTCTACGAGTGCCAATCAATACGTGTGTACTTATTCCCTAAGATGTTGTTACTAAGACGAGTGTTGCGAATTCATTGGACTGCTAGAGTCTTTCAGCGATTGCCTGAAAGAGG
>OY992882.1:106833526-106883526 GCA_963921405.1 Cepaea hortensis
GAATCGAACCCACATCCTTCGGAGAATGAGGCAGGCGGGTTAACTACTTGGCCACGGAGATCCCAAATGAGACAATTTAAGTAAAAGCCAGTACAGGTCCCCGTAACACGTCTGAAAACCTATTGGGTACATGGTGCTAGTCCCAGGTTGGGTTGACCTATCGGCACTGGATGGGTCATGCGGCCACTAGCACACCGCCCACCTTTACTTTGTAGAACATTTCGTGATAACCGCCGGGTGTCTGTAAAGCCTCACTACACTTTATATGTAAAACAAATTTGAAAAATAATTCTTTCTTACGTTGATAGCACCATTTTGTTTGGAGTGCAAAGAATTACTCCAGCAGACGACAGCCATTCGCTGCATATTGCTTCACGATGGACTGTGGAGCACATTTTTAGTTTTTTGATGATATCGTCCACTTCATTTTTCAAATTTGTTCTACATATAAAGTGTAGTGAGACTTTACAAGCACCCGGTAGTATCAGTTAAGTTCCCCGTGGTGTTCAGGTGAATTTAAAAGAGAAAATTTCAACCTGATAGGGTTTCGAACACATGAACACTGGGCCGACAGGCCAGCGTTATTGCCACTACGCTACCCTGCTCCCATGATTTTATAGTACCCCAAATAAATATGTTTTTGCAATGCACAGCCAGACGAATTCAGTCAGTGATCCCTCGTCTTTCTTTTATTTATTCACCGCCTACCCGTAACTGAACGTAAACTTGCCCAGGAATCACGGCTGGAGTTGACTGCTAAGAGTTGACTGCCGTAAAGAGTATGCAACTAACCTAAGCCGTATTGAGAAGGGAACTTTTCTCCTTTACACCTTCTATCAAATCTGTGCGGGTAATGGGGTGGGATTGTTCACCCGGCGCTGGGTGGAAATGTATTACAAGACTTCGGCTGCCCTGGAAGTTCTTACCCCAGGAATGCAACGCAAACGTGAACTCTCCCGGCATAAAAAGGTTCCCAAACCAAACAGTCTGAGCCTCTATCTCGGGGTCAAATACGGGTCAGTGATAAGGTTGTTCTAAATAAACACGGTATGAAACGTCCGCACACGCTCCGTACACTTGAAAGCATAGAAGGGGTTGTAAAGTGTGGAAAAGTAGGGCGAGGAGGACTCTGGCGGATTAACTTAACAGGGTTTGTTGTGTATGTGATACGGATCATGGTGTTTCATACACGGATACTTCTGTCTACACTTTGGTTGGTTACTATATCATTACTGTGCTTCAGAGGGCTCTTGGGTATTGGTAGTTGGAATTTCGCACGCACGCATAAAAGCACGCACGGACATACAATAAATACATACACATACACACGCACACAATCTGAACATACCCACAATATATACATACACATACACACGATCTGAACATACGAACAATACATACATACACATAATCTGAATATACGCACAATACATACATATACATACACACGCACACAATCTGAATATACACACATAAATACATACACAATATCTGAACATACGCACAATAAACACATACACACAATCATAACTGACGCACAATACATACATACACATAAAGACGCACACAATCTGAACATACGCACAATAATTACATACACATACACAATATCTGAACATGCGCACAATAAACACACACACACACACACGCACACAATCTGAATATACACACATAAATACATACACATACACAATATCTGAACATACGCACAATAAACACATACACACAATCAGAACTGACGCACAATACATACATACACACGCACATGCACACAATCTGAACATACGCACAATAATTACATACACATACACAATATCTGAACATGCGCACAATAAACACATACACACAATCACACAATCAGAACTAACGCACAATGCATACATACACATAACGACATACACAATCTGAACATACGCACAATACATACATATACACGCACACACACACAATCTGAACATACGCACAATATACATATAAATACACATACACACGCACAGAATTTTAACATGCGCACAATACATACACACATATATACATACACACGCGCACATAATCTTAACATGCGCACAAAACATACACACATATACAGACACAATCTAAACATCCGCGAAAATTAGTTCATGGACGGTACCATTTCTTGGACACTACTTACTTTGACCACATTAAACACAATAGTGCGATAGATTTACTTTGAGCACATTAAACACAATAGTGCGATAGATTTACTTTGACCACATTAAACACAATAGTGCGATAGATTTACTTTGACTTCATTAAACACAATAGTGCGATAGATTTACTTTGAGCACATTAAACACAATAGTGCGATAGATTTACTTTGACCACATTAAACACAATAGTGCGATAGATTTACTTTGACCACATTAAACACAATAGTGCGATAGATTTACTTTGACCACATTAAACACAATAGTGCGATAGATTTACTTTGACTTCATTAAACACAATAGTGCGATAGATTTACTTTGAGCACATTAAACACAATAGTGCGATAGATTTACTTTGACCACATTAAACACAATAGTGCGATAGATTTACTTTGACTTCATTAAACACAATAGTGCGATAGATTTACTTTGACCACATTTGGCTTTGGGAAATGGGGCAGGGCGACCGGCGACTAGCAAGATTATTTTTTTCCGCATATCTTTTACAGGACATCGCTGTCAACATCAGCATCTTTCAGCTGATTGTTGATTTCTTGGCAAGATTACGCTCAGTAGTTTGCCATTGCTTTCTGAGAGACCGGTTCACATACCCCGTAAGTTACCGACGCGGAGAGAACCGCTACCGATTATCGCGCAACGTCACGATGTTGGAGCAGTTGAAGATTGTACCCAAGTATTTGTATGTTCCCGTTCTTTTAATGGTCATATTATCTATTTGTATGTGGCCAGAGTTTTTAGCCATTTCTTCTATTGAAATTACCATCTATTCTGTCTTATCTTGGTTGATAACCAGCCCCATCTGTTGGGCTTTTTCCTTTAAGTGAGTCAATATTTGCAATATCTTTTCTTCATTTTCCCCTATAATATCTATATCATCTGCATAACCAAGCAGCTTGGTTAATATAATATATTTTAATAATTTCAAAAATGCACTAGGAGCGCCCCGTTAGCGTGCGATTTTTTACTCTGGTCGTGGTTGTTATGCTCATGCGAATGCGCCTGTTCAGTTCTCA
This sequence comes from Cepaea hortensis, assembly GCA_963921405.1. NCBI lineage: Eukaryota > Metazoa > Mollusca > Gastropoda > Stylommatophora > Helicidae > Cepaea > Cepaea hortensis. Next base: position 106,836,729 of record OY992882.1, read on the forward strand.
ACGAAACGTTATGGAGACGCTGACTGCCTGTAAAGTTTTAGAATTTTGTTGACGAAAGTTAAGAAAGTTAAGAATGATATTGCACGACTTTTATAATTTTATAACGTTGTGGCCCGCTTAACTACCGATAATAGTAGATATGACCCTCCCATTGAATAGCTTGGGAACTACTGCCATAGACGAACAGAAAACACACGAGAAAGTCTTTGAAAGAGATAATGGTTATTTTATGTTGTCGCTCGCTCGCTTTGAACTCAAGCATAGTTCATACACACTACTTCTAGTGGTGTTGGACTGAATTTTGCGTGTGGATTAGCTTTCCCTACGATAAGTGACTCTCGCCATCTGGTGAACCTACTTAGATTTCAGAAGTACTTGTCCCCAAGTCAAGGATGAGAGGTCAACATCACAGTCCAACTGACCCATATAGGGGTTGGACCCCTTACCACAGCATCAGCACACTGGGTGTTTAAGAAAGATGGTTCGTATCCATTCCGTTATGCTGACATTCTCAAGAAACAAATGAAATCCTAAACTGATTTGAGAAATTAGACGTTGATAGTCACGATTTTATTTGTTGTGTACACCATGAGGAGAAATACAACTGAACACTTAGTGACAACAAGCAAAACTGAGGAGAAAAGAGCATGGGGAGGGTTAAGAGATGTAGGCCTTGATGGCAGGTCCAAATCTGTTCTGATCGTGTGAGTCTGCGAACTATAACCTCGCACGCTAATCGGCATGGCACATGATGATACTAATGACGAAAACAGAAAATAACGAAACAAGTTAGTGCAAAGAAAACAAATGTGAAAAAGAAGATGTAATCAGCCTTAATAAATGGTAAACATCATATCAAATACACGTTTTCAAATGAGAAGAACGGTATAAAGAACATGCTTTAATAAGAAAATGCCTTGTAAATTTAAAACAAATGATATTAATAATGAGTAAAATATTAAATAAGGTTCAAACGAAGCGGGAGTCTGAGAACGAAAGTAATAAACAAGTCAAGAGGCAACAATCGGATATGTTAAACTGCGCTGATAATATTTTGTACACTGTCGGACGAGGGTTCGTCGCCTGCGAAAGTGGAGGAAAGATTGGCCACTTGTTCTTCCATGCATTCAGGCCTACAAGATGTTATGGTGCTATCACATAACAGATCCATAGTACTGAATTGCTTCGGAAAAATAAGAAAAAGAAAGAAAAGCTATAAAAGAAGTAAAGATATAGAAATAATCGATTAGACCAAACACATACAAGTTAAGCACAACATGGCAAACTAGTGTAGTGTGTGGGTATGCAAACAGCACATAAGTTAAGCACAACACGGCAAACTAGTGTAGTGTGTGGGTATGTAAACTGCACACGACAGCCTCCTTGCAAACCCCATGTGGAGATATGGAATGCACAGGATTTCACACATTCTAGTTCGCTGATTGATGAGATGGCGATGACAAGTGCCCTTTCATGGCGTCTTAATACTATCAAAACAATGTGCAGCAAGCCAAAAGTATGTGCATCAAGCTGACCACTGATCCCGAAAGGTATGCAAGTGAATGATAATTTTATACGCCTAGAGGTGTAATGGATAAATGGTGCTCCATATTTTTATAGATCATTGAGCACTCAATGTCGTCTATAAACGTCTGCCGCCTTTACTCCGCAGAACATTTCCTGACATCCAATCACGAACCAATAAAATGATGTCAATTGAAACGAGAAAAAGAGTGTTGAGGGGATACATAGAGCCTGTTCTTTTGTATGGATGTGAAACTTGGACAATTTGCAGTCAAGCTGAAAAACATCTGATGGCTGCAGAAATGTGGTTTCTGAGGAAAATGCAAAGAATACCATGGACAGATAGAAAAACCAATGACCAAGTACTACAAGAGACAAATGAAAATCGTAGATTGATTAGAGAAATTAGACGTAGACAGTCAAAATTTTTTGGACATGTTATGAGAAGAAATGGACTGGAGAACTTGGTGACAGCTGGCAAGATCGAGGGGAACAGACCAAGAGGAAGACCGAGAGGAAAATACATGGATGGCTTGGCCACATGGCATGGACGAGACAGGAACACTGAGCTGATCCACGACTCTGGTGATCGAGTGAAATGGCGAATCATGACCGCCCACGCTTTCCGGCATGGCACATGATTGATTGATTGATTGAATCACGAACACGCTTACAAAAGGTTTGGTGTTTGAGAGGTCAAGGGCGGCAGACGAAGAAGCTCAACTCGTGGTTTGTTGGGTACACATTCAATATCGGGCGGGAGGTCCGTAACTGGGAGGTTATGGTACCTACCTCAAGCTTAGACGTTACCAGGTTTGAATGCTTAGAAAGGACTGGATCGGGTTTTACAAGAAATGTTTTAATTGCGTTCAACTTAACTCCCGATCTCTTTGGTAGTGAGATGGGATAGCTAGACTTCACGGATAACGGCAAAAAACAGGAGCTCTGTGGGCAAATTATGCTCGTTGAAAATCATACGGCGGTTTAAAATGGCAAGGACTAGACTCCAAGGCCGCTTTTCTTAAACCCGTGTAACCCTTTAGTTACAGGAACACTAATCCACCTGGTACTTAATTTCCTTCTGTCTTATAATATTCCGATTTTAACCCATTCATTGATTCGCACTTGCGGAGCGTTATCAAAAACAAGTTAGCTGAACAGTCTAAGAAGCCTGATACTGAGGAGGAAAATGTCACGTGGCAAGACCAACAACAAGAAACACCAGACTCACAAGATGTGCAGCGTGGGAGCCGACAAGACATTTAAGAAGACGAACGGAGACAGCCTGCCTGCGAGCTACAAGAAAGAACCTGAAACTATAGTCACCTCAATGGAAGCTACCACGAGAAAGATCGCTGACAACCCATCACAGACAAGGACCAAGACAGCTGAGAAGCAGAAATAGGAGAAGGACACCAGAGTCGGAAACTCCGACTCACAAACGATCAGATGGGTTGTCAAGCGTATCCAAGTGGAGCTGATAGACGAGTAGATCATGAAGCAGCTACAGCAGGAGAATCTCCATATCCGAATCTTGAGGGGGGGGGGGGGGGGGCGCGGATCCTTACGTTCTCCAAGATCCCTACCACACTAGCGGTGGTGACGACTGATGGCAGAGAGACACCAAGACAGGTATCGATAAACAAGAAAATACAACAACCTGAAAGATTCATTCCAAGAATCAATCAATGTTCAAGATGCCAGAGGGCCGGCCACACAGAGCAACATGTCGCAGTAAGACAGAGATCTGCCGATACTGCGTCGAGTACCACGCCTTCAAGGAGTGCCCGCTGGCCAAACAAGACACGGACTTCCGAGCATCCAACAACAAAAGAAAGTGCGCCAACTGCCAGGGCAAACATGGAGCAAGATACCTGGGTTGTCCGTACCTCCAAAGACACAGAGACGTCTTAAAGATCGATATCAACACAAAGACACCATACAAGGAAGCAATTCGGAGGTGCGAGGCAGCCACATGTATATCACAAGCTGAAAGAGATCTACTGAAAAATCAGATAGACGAGTTGAAGAAGCAAGTCAAGGCACTGCTGACGCCGACTCCGACCAGCGACAACGAAAAACTGCTGGCGGAAATAAAGGAGATCCAGTAAAACATCAAGCAAGAAGTGGAACATATCGCCGAGATGAAGAAGGAAAACAAAGAAATCCTACGAACCATTAAATCAAAAAGAGAACTGCTAAAAGCTGAAATGGAATTAATCCGAAATAAACCAGCAGAAGCCACGGATAAGACCACAGAGAAGCCGCAAGATGAAACCCAACAAAAACCGAGCCAGAACAGCAACTAAAGCCAGCAGCCCAACCACGACGCCCGAGAAACTCAAGGGGAAATTAATATCCCGACAAACATCGGGAGAAAACCGACAATGGTACCATGTTGAAGGCAAATGTTTATCCACCTGCACCTACCCTGGAGGAGTGCCTAGAATCGGCAAGAATGGAGAAACTCGGGCACAAGGAATACAGAAGGCGCAAGCAATAAAAGGAAAACAAGAAGCCCAAGAAAATCAAAGGGAAAACAATATCCCGCCAGACCTCTGAAGAATACCCATATTTATACTATGATGACAAACACGAATATGGATACTATTTTGATGGCGGAGAAATCGTCCCATGGCTGACCACGGAGGAAGAAATCGAAAGGCAACCGAAACTCAAACTCGAAAGAGAAAACTGGCGCAAGGAAGAAAATGAAAACATTGAAAAGCTTCTACTGACAATACAAAAAAAAAAAGGAGGCAAAAAGACCAAATAAAAAGTCCTTATAAGGACTGTACCCAGCCAAGAGAAGCGTACAAGTAGCCATCATTGATGAAGGAAAACACCAGAGGAGACGGACATAAAGGATAACTCTCAGGCCTACCAATCCCCCAGCTGACGTCACAGACACAAACGCTTAGGACTCACTCGTAAGAGCGCACAGACAAGAAACAGGGTAAAAACACCCACAAACACTACGGACCTCAACTCTAACCAAGGCTAAAGAAGCAGGTTGAACGAGGCCGAATTTGGAATTGTTGTTTTTGAATCAAGCAAGCAAGCTCATTCAGATCCTAACATTTGACGGAACGAGTTAAAGTAATACCTGCCTAGAACTAAACGAGTGAATACATAAAACAATAGTCAAGGGCCTTAATGCACTTCTCACCTTTCCATTCCATCTGTTTTATGTCGACTGCAGGTGTGTCTGCACAAAAGCTATTAACCGTTTTCTTGGCTAATTCACAGCGAATCCATAACGCTGTGGCTGAATCCACATTAGCCAGAGCAGCGGAGAAGACACGATTGTGATTGCTTTATTGTGTTTTTCCTGTGGCATAGTTTGGCGACCTACACATTTATTTAACACAGAGGTTCCCAAGTTCCTGCGGGCTGTCGCCCCGCTGTGTTATACAATATAAAATAACACAAAGTAATTTAGCTTTACAGAAATGCTACCTCCTAGAGCCCCATTACATTCCCTCACAGCTGCTCTGATCTTCTAGATCTGTCCACAATCCGTTTTGGAACCGCTCTGCACTTATTGCTTGTGGATTTAGGTTTAACGCTTAGATCAGGGCGGACAAAACTTGCCTTCTTGTCCAATGTTAATTTTTGTTTTGTTTTCGAATCTACGGCGAGGCGGATTAAAACAAGACAACTGGCATGGGTTCCCAGGTGGACCCACTCTAGAATGGTACCAGGGAATTCATGAGAAGTAAAGAGATCATCTCGGGTGCCGAGTGATCTATAAAAAAATATCACTCCAACACAATATACCCACTAATACTTTTCAAAACGCCTTACAGAGTCGTTCATATTTACTTTACAGCATGCTACATCACGTGGCCAGCAGTAAGGATCAGAAGTACTGAAAGACTCTTCTAGCTAACTGTTGAGTACCACTTGGTCATGTTATTATAGAGAATCATTGATTCCAATTAGACTTATCAGCACTGCTAATGAACGTACAGTAATGGCGTCGGTGTGTGACGCGATTTTGGTTGCATAGCGACATAAACAGTTAGCTAGCTAGTTTAAGATGAAGGGTTTCCTGGAGAAGGCAGATTCCAAGAGGGACCCCAGGACTGCAGATTGGGCCAGTGAGAGAGAGTGAGTGGAAACCCTTCGCAAGAAGCCACTGGGTAATCCGCAGTAGGTTAGGCTATAGTTATTGCACTTGGCAGGATATAATCAATTAATCCTTCGAAAGGAAAATAATCTGTTGGCGGGGAAGACAAGTGAGGCGGAGGCAAAAATATGATTACAACTGGTACACGGACGCTGTGATGGGCTTGAATGGATGCGCTCGGGGGGATGATATCATGGCTGACTTATTACTGTGCACGATGTAGAATAAATGTATCAGCCTAAAAGTTGTAATCTCTCCTCCGCCTCCTCCTCCTTCTTCTCCCCATTCCCCGGCTGCTGCTGTGGCTTCTTCTTCTTCTTCTTCTTCTTCTTCTTCTTCTTCTTCTTCTTCTTCTTCTTCTTCTTCTTCTTCTTCTTCTTCTTCTTCTTCTTTGTACTTTATCCCCCATTCGGGCATAGACACTTGACCAACTCATGTCCGGCCGTCTTATCTTTTGTTATTCTCCAGCAGTTCCACATATGTTCTCATCATATTATTCACCTGTGTCTTTAATTCTCCTCACGATATATCACTATACTAGAGTCATCGTGTTATTTGTTTCGTTTCACGGTATCTTCCGCACTTTTTATACTCAGTGAATAGACATTTACATTATAATGCTTGTTAATTTCATTGTGTACCATATTTGGTCCACACCAACTATTATGTTTGCACTGAATCAGTTAAACCCCAAGCCCAGAGGTTGTTAACATCCTTTTTTGTGTGGACCAAGAGAAGAGTCCCACAACACGCTACGCGATCACCACAACAGGAAATCCCTCCTGTGGTGAAATTTGAAGCAGGCCACCAGGTGGACACGCGATGGCGGCTCTAAATATCTATAAACAATATAGCAACACAAACTCCAAATATTTATAAACAATAATATAGCAACACAAACTATAGGGAAGCTTTACAAAATACACTTACATACAACAAAGGACGGTGCAGCGGCAAACCTTCATCAGCAAACAAACACAAACACATGTAACCCACGAAAATGACACGGCAATAACGACTTTAAGGAATAATACGCAACATAAGAAGAATGGGAAAGAATGAAAATACCCAAAGCGTGACCGCAATTTAACACATTTCATTTATATCTAAATACTTCAAAACGCTTTCCAGGTCAACCAATAATGTCAAATTGAGGCCATGCCCTCTAACCCATTTTACCCGAGTCAAGAGTTATATTAGCTTAACCGTTAAAGGTGGTAGGTCAGGAGTTGGGGCCGATAGGACGACCAACAGCAAAGCACTTAGGGAGGCCAGTTCACAAAGACATTTGATTACCCACATGAGAATAAGCCAGTCATCATTTTGGTCACGTTATGAGACGCGACTAGTTAACGATAGTTGCTATCTTTGAGTTTAAATTTTTCTATGTCAAGTTCACGATGGTTTGTAATATTTAGTTTCAATTTTTTCCGTGTCAAGTTAACAATGCTTTCTATCCTTAAGTTTCAGTTTTCTACAGATCAGTTAACACTGAGCGCGCATCAATGGAAACAAACGGGCAACGAAGAAACAGGTGGTCTTGAAAAATGACTTAAAACACAACTGTCGAAAGATAAAATACAAAATGTTACACTATTGTCGAAAGATAAAATAACAAACGTTACACAATTGTCGAAAAATAAACCAAAAATTGTTATCTTCATGTCCTTTACAGAACGTTGCAATCAACAACAATGTTTGTGACGTACCAGGCACATGACATTCAGCATTTTGTCAATGCTTACTGAACGTCCTACGCCTCATACCATGGAAATCAACGCAAGACGATCTGCTCCAACTTCTACCTCAGCAATTCTCCGGAATGTCGGAGAATTGTGAAACTGCGTTTCACTAACCCCTACATCACAGAAGCGAACAGGAACCAGCAACGTTGTCTATTAAAGGTTCTTACGTACGGGATAACAGGGACACGATAAAGCAAACAGGATTTAACATGCAAGAGAATGGACTGCATTGCACCATATGACTCGGTATTTTTTCGTAGGGCTTGCCAAAAAGGTCACGCAAAGCACGAACTCCGTAGCTCCAGCGACGACCCCGCGAACCGAACGACGAAGCACGGAATCGAACCCACAACCTTCGGAGGCGCGAGAAGCATGACTTCGCCAAGTAAACTCCCAGGGACAAGAAACGATCCCGATCTTATGAAACATGATGCAGATCATCAACTTTTAAGACACGATCACATCATGAGTTGTAGATTTCAGACGTGACACGCGTGATTCATATATAATCTATTCCTCAAGTTTAAGATATGTTGGTCGGATCTTTGTGTGTGTGGCAATAACCCCCCATGCCAGCCATTAATTCACCTTCTGCAGTCTTGCCCTGTGTAGAGTATTGATAGTAAAAACATATGGCAACAACCAACTGCCTTCTACCATCAACTGGCTGAGATTAACTATTTATTTTGTTAGAGATATTAATGTGGAGGATAGAGTTCAAATCAGAAGAAAGAAGAACAAGGAAGGAGGAAGAACAAAGGAAGAACAAGCAAGAAAGAAGACGGAGAAGAAAGAAGGAAGATGAAAGAAGAAGAAGGAGAACGGGAGAAGAAGGAAGAAAGGGGAAGAACAAGGAAGAAGGAAGAAAAAGAAAAAGGGAAGATTAAGGAAGAAGGACAAACAAGGAAGAACCAGGATGAAGGAAGAAGACGAAAGAAGGAATATGAAGGAAGAAGGAAGAACAAGGAAGAACAAGAAAGAAGGAAGAAGAAGGAAGATGAAGGACAAAGAAGGAATAAGGAGGATGAATGAAACAGAAAGAATAAGAAAGAAGAAGAAAAGAAGAAAGAAGAAGGATAAAAGAATAATAAGGAAGAAGAAGAAAGGAGAAGGAAGACGAAGAAAAAACAAGGAAAGTTGTAACAAAGGGTTAAAATTGACTCTCGGCATACGTGGGTTTATTCGAATATTTGAATTCAAATTCTCTGCATTCTCCGTACTTGCATATGCGAATGTATGTGAATATGAGATGTTTGACTACCGAACTCTCCTTATTTGCATATTTCTTCTTCTTAAATAAATTGTTCCGACGCAGCTTTATGTTGTGGGTCTATGATATGGTAGCGCCATCACATTTTGTAGACCGAAAGCAAGGAGGATTAGATGGCCAATCTTTCTTTCACTTTGGCAAGCAACGAGACCAGGCATTGTACCCGCGTCCGATTGTGCTTATGGCAGTATCAGCGCAGCTCGCTATCACCTTCGCTAGCTCGGACGTCCATATTAGGGGGAATGTTAATATACGTTGACCCAACCACTTCACTCTCCCTAATTATAAAGATGGTTTATGTTAATATATGGTGGCACAACCACTTCACTCTCCCTAATTATAAAGATGGTTTATGTTAATATATGGTGGCCCAACCACTTTACTCTCTCTAATTGCAAAGATGGATTATTATTAATATATGGTGGCCTAGCCACTTCACACTCTCTAATTGCAAAGATTGGTTTATGTTAATATACGGTGGCCGAACCACTCCTCTCTCTACTTGCATAGAGGGATTTATGTTAATATGCGGTGGCGCAACCACTCCTCTCCCTACTTGCATAGATAAGTTTATGTGAATATACGGTGGACCAACCACTTCACTCGCTCTCTCATTGCAAAGACGTGTTTATGTTAATATATGGTGGCCCAACCACTTCACCCTCTCTAATTGCAAAGATAGGTTTATGTTAACACACGGTGGCCCAACCACTTCACTCTCTCTACTTGCATAGAGGGATTTATGTTAACACACGGTGGCCCAACCACTCCTCTCTCTACTTGCATAGAGGGGTTTATGTTAATATACGGTGGCCCAACCACTCCTCTCTATACTTGCATAGAGGGGTTTATCTTAATATACGGTGGCCCAACCACTCCTCTCTCTACTTGCATAGAGGGGTTTATGTTAATATACGGTGGCCCAACCACTTCACTCTCTCTAATTGCAAAGATGGGTTTATGTTAATATACGGTGGCCCAACCACTTCACTCTCTCTAATTGCAAAGATGGGTTTATGTTAATATACGGTGGCCCAACCACTTCACTCTCTCTAATTGCAAAGATTGGTTTATGTTAATATACGGTGGCCGAACCACTCCTCTCTCTACTTGCATAGAGGGGTTTATGTTAATATACGGTGGCCCAACCACTCCTCTCTCTACTTGCATAGAGGGGTTTATCTTAATATACGGTGGCCCAACCACTCCTCTCTCTACTTGCATAGAGGGGTTTATGTTAATATACAGTGGCCCAACCACTTCACTCTCTCTAATTGCAAAGATGGGTTTATGTTAATATACGGTGGCCCAACCACTTCACTCTCTCTAATTGCAAAGATTGGTTTATGTTAATATACGGTGGCCCAACCACTTCACTCTCTCTAATTGCAAAGATGGGTTTATGTTAATATACGGTGGCCCAACCACTTCACTCTCTCTAATTGCAAAGATTGGTTTATGTTAATATACGGTGGCCCAACCACTTCACTCTCTCTAATTGCAAAGATGGGTTTATGTTAATATACGGTGGCCCAACCACTTCACTCTCTCTAATTGCAAAGATGGGTTTATGTTAATATACGGTGTACCAATCAGTTCACTCTCTCTACTTCCAAAGATGGGTTTATGTTAATATGCTTTTTTTTTTTTTTTGCATATCCTTTACAGGACATCGCTGTCAACATCAGCATCTTTCAGCTGTATGTTGATTTCTTGGCAAGATTTCGCTCAGTAGTTTGCCATTGCTTTCTGAGCGGCCGGCTCAGTGTCCCGCAAGTCACCAGCGGGGGACGAACCGCTCACAGCTCGCTCCCGCTACGAGACTCTGCGTGACAAACGGGATTACGGAGAAAGTGTTGCAACCCCTCAGCCAGAGAGACCGGCGTTAATATGCTAAAGTACAAAAAATACTAAAGTCGAGAAGGTCGACTTTGTTGCATCGGGTTTTACCCCAGCTTGGTCTCTTTCCGCGGAAACCTGTCGCTTGCCGAGAACAGCTCATTAAGTACGAACTCCGAACCTCTAGTGATGGTCACATAGAAGTCTCCGCAACCAAACATTACACTCGTGGTTTGAGCGACCCAGTCCGGGGAACGAACACACGTCCTTCGGCGCGTGGCAGATGGTTTAACAGCTCCGACAAACTACCCCACTCTCTCTACTTGTATACCCGGGTTATGTGAATGTAAGTAAAGTGCGTAAAGGATATCTTTCGTTTTTGCCAATTCCGATTTGTAGGGGGAAATTTAAAAAACAAACAAACAAATTTCCATCTCGTTCAACCGGCTTTATCAGCCTTGGTTATAATTGTGATGGTTCATGGCGCGGTCTTCGTTTCTTTCAGACATGTGGTGTTAGAGCCATAATTTTATAGACAATCGGCAATCGGTTCGTGATGAGTATCACGCCGGCGCCTTTACTTCTCAAGACATTTCTTAGTACCGATTTATGGCGGGGCCAACATGGGCGATCAGGTCAATTTTAATATTCACTTTCGCCTCGATGGGGGTTCAAATTCATGACCGCCGGGCCGGCAGGAGAGAAAGAGAGAGAGAGAGAGAGAGAGAGAGAGAGAGAGAGAGAGAGAGAGAGAGAGAGAGAGAAGAGAGAAGAGAGAGAGAGAAAGGTAGAGAGAGACAGAGAGAGACAGAGACAGAGAGAGACACAGAGAGAGAGACAGACAGAGAGAGAGACAGAGAGAGACAGACAGAGAGAGAGATAGAGAGAGAGAGAGAGAGAGTTTATATGAATATGCGAATGCCTAACTATTTTATCAACTCTGTGGCGAAAGGGTTACGAATGAAATTCGCAATCCTGCATAACGCGTTCGAAACACAGCAGCGGGTGACTTAGAAGCGGATCGCCTTGCGTTGGTTTCACTATAATGGTAATAAGTGTTGATCGTTCAGAAAGCAATGGCAAACTACTGAACGTAAACTTGTCCAGGAATCACAAACAGCCACACAATGCTGGAGTTGACTGCTACGTTCTGTAAAGGATGCAATTAACTTTACCTACTTCACGTCTCTCTACTTGCGCATTTGGGTTCATGTGCACATACAAAAAGCTTAAAACTCCACCACTCTTACAGCAGTATCTTCCATGAGAGCTACCTTTCATTCTGGCACGTCCCAAGGCGTCAGAAATATTTCACCCTGCCATCTCAGTACACACGGGACTCGGCAAGCGGTAGTTGGGCGTGGTGTGGCTACGTCTAGCCTGCTATCTTAGTTTACTCACGTACTTAAATAAACATCTTAATTCACAGAGAACATGCACGTATCAGCACATACAGGCACGAAGCATGGCAAATCTCTCTCTCTCTCTCTCTCTCTCTCTCTCTCTCTCTCTCTCTCTCTCTCTCTCTCTCTCTCTCTCTCTCTCTCTCCCGCCCACACACCTTTAATTCTACTGTCTATTTATTTATTTACGAACACTGTGTCTCTAATTAAAGCGTACACTATTTATTCCGTTATGGCATAGAATGTTTTCGGCGCGCAGTGATGACAGAGATTTATTGCATAGAATCTGCCTCATGATGTTGTTAAAGGTGTGTGTAGGCGGGTGGCCTTGAGGTCACGCGCCTGCTTCCATTTCTCATAATTCTGGTTCCGACTCAAGAATGCGGACGATTGTTACACCAGTAGGAATTCGGAGATCAACATGGCCGAATGGATAAGATCGCTCGTTAAACATCCGGTATGCTGATGCCGAGGTAGCGAGTTCAGCTGATGCCGAGATAGCGAGTTCGACCCTTTTGTTAGCTGGACTAAACTAAAATGTTGACTTCTCGTCCTTCGCTTGCGGAGGTAAATTACAAGTACCCCTGAAGTCGGAGTTGGTTCGCCTGACACCGAGGAACACTGGTAATAGGGAAAGGTAATCCTTACGCAAAAATCAGTCCAGTGCAATAGGAGTATAGCGCGTGTATAGACTACGCTTGAGCTCAAAGCGAGAGAACGCAACAAATAAACATAATTTGGGAATCCCCCGGGAAGGTTAACCCGGTCAACAAATGCCCGCAGAAGTCGGATGTGTCGGCCTAACGGCGCAAGAACGCAGCTCTGCTGTAACCAGGCACAACGCAATCACGTCCGAAAAAGAAAAAAAAAACTCCGGATGAACGCAGAAGAAGAAGAAGATTAGGGATTCAAATGCTGTATACTCCGCTGGGGTGTATGGGTGATAATGCTGGACAAATGTTGCATGTCCTTTGTAGGACGTTGAGCCACATGTTGATTTCTAGGTTCTTTGATGTTCAGTAATTTGCCACTGCTTTCTGAACCAGTAGTCAACCGTGAAGTCCCACTGACAGACCGGTGAGCACTGAGCCCACCCATTCTCCGTGAGGACAATGATCATTGAACTGGCAAAGACTGTGAAGGTGACGGAAATGTGGTTTTTGAGAAGGATGTTGAGGGTTTCACAGGCAGAGAAGGATGTTGAGGGTTTCACAGGCAGAGAAGAATGTTGAGAATACCACGCACAAAGAAGAATGTTGAGATGATAGACACGACCAATGAAGACACTTTTTTCGAGTGTCTAGTTGGTCGTGCGTCGAAGTACACTTGTTCCTGCAGCGAGGCGCCATCGTCATTTGGAGGCGACAGGTTCGTTAACTATTATAGCTTTCAAATTTAATGTTGTCTATTGCGTTTTCTAATCTATATTTTCTTCTTCTTCTTCTTCTTCTTCTTCTTCTTCTTCTTCTTCTTCTTCTTCTTCTTCTTCTTCTTCTTCTTCTTCTTCTTCTTCTGTTAGCGCCAAATAATACCATGTGTGTCTATTTATGTATATCATGGATAGGGAAGAATATTGAGAATTTCACCTAACAGAGAAAACTATTGAGAATTTTAAAGTTAGTTGGATGTCCTTTACAGAACGTAGCAGTCAACCCCAGCATTTTTTGGCTGTTCGTGATTCCTGGGCAAGTGTACGTTCAGTAGTTTGCCATTACTTTCTCAACAACAGGCACCCATACCATTTCATTAAACAAACAATTAAAGGCGGTCTGCTGCCAAATTTCCCGCAGCTGTGTTTCGAACGTGGTATGTGAGATTACGGTCTGCGTAATTACTACGCCACGGAGCCGGCTTTTTCAGAATATATTTACAAAGAAAAAAAACAACACACATTTAAGGTTTTTATTTGAAGCACCCTTGTATTTTCATTTATATTGAATTGTGGGATCTGGAGTGAAAAAACGCTCGCCTGTCGACTCGATAGTCAAGGGGTTGATCCCCAGCAGTAAGTATATAATTAAATGACTCCTTTACACACCTTATATGTATTGAGCGTATGATGCCAGACCCATATTCGTATAGAGCAATCGGCAATCGTTTATTTGACGTGGCCACTACCATACCAGCCGCCTTTACCTCTCAATACATTTCTTGGTACCCATTTTTATGCTGGGCCATGTATTTAACTTTTTACTAAGATGATGTTGAGTACAAAGTGTGAACTGCGCCTGGCCCTGCAGTCGGCAGGGTTAGTATCGACTAGTCTCTCCTCTTTAGGTCCTCTAAAAGTACTGGAGAGTTTTGGTCACAGACCACAACTTTATGAAGGGAAAATCCCAACTGCACCTCCCCGTGGTAGAGGATGGAAACACACTACGGTGTGGCTAACACAGCTCTGGGGACCGAGTATCCACCGGAATAAGTGGACAACTCTGCAGCTGAGCAGAGCAGGGCACTCACTTGTCCTTACAGTCGGAAATGGCTGTCAAAGGCAGAGGTAAAAAGACCACCATGTGAATGTGGAAGGCAAGGGGAAACCACCACATTATCTTCCCAAGACTTCATGGCAAAACATATATCAAAGTTAGTGAAGGACGTTAATGGCTGTCTTAGGGCATCCTCGTCCGATAGGGACAGTCATGAGCCACAGGTGACACCAGACCGTCATCCAGCTACTGATGGCAAAATCTTAACTAAAATAAATAAATTTAGAGTAGGAACATGGAATGTTAGGACATTAAATGAGCAAGGAAAGTTGACCAATGTTCTAAGAGAGATGGATAGCATGAAAATGAATATATTAGGCGTTAGTGAGATGAGATGGAAGGGATCGGGCAAAATTATAGCTGACAATCACACAATAATTTATTCTGGAGGGGATACACATGAAAAATGTGTAGGAATAATATTAGACGAAAAAACAGCCAAGTCAATTAATGGATACTGGTGTATTTCAGATAGAGTTATTATGGTAAAAATCAAAGGCAAACCAATAGACATAAATATTATACAAGTATATGCACCATCAGCAAGCAGTAGTGAGGAAGAAATACAACACTTTTACGACAAAATAGAAATGGCGATGGCTCAAATTGGATCACAAGAAATAAAGATAATACTTGGTGATTTTAATGCAAAAATAGGAAAGGGAAAAATGGAGGATGTAGTGGGGAATTATGGTTTAGGTACAAGAAATGAAAGAGGGGAAAAGCTAATAGAATGGGCAAATATCAATGATATGATAATTGGAAACACATGTTTTAAGCACCATAAAAGACGACTGTACACATGGATAAGCCCTGATAAGAAAATACGCAACCAAATTGACTACATACTAATTAATAAAAGATTTAGAAATGCTTTAATTAATGTAAAGACAATGCCTGGTGCTGACTGTAATAGTGATCATGTACCACTATGTGGACAAATAAAAGTAAGATTAAAGAGAGGGGAAAAAATGGTTAAGAGCATGAGACTTAATAAAGAGGTTCTGAAAATAGATAAAGAAATGCAAGAACAATACAGAGTGACTGTGAAAAATAGGTACAATGCAATAACTAAAATACAGAGTATAGATGAACAATGGAAAATGTTAAGGGACTCCATTCATCAAACTAGCAAAGAAGTATTACCGGAGAGAGGCAAAATAGCTAAGAAAAAAATGGATGAATGAAGATATCTTAAAATTGATGGAGAAAAGAAAACAGAGTAAAAATGACAAACAAGAATACGCTAAGATAAATAAAGAAATAAAAGATAAATGTGGGAAGGCTAAAGAAAGTTGGTTAAACGAGCAATGCAAAAAAATTGAATTAAATTCCATTAAAGATACAAAAAATATGCACAGACAAATCAGTGAGCTTACAGGAAGGAAAATAAGAATAAATACGGGGTGTTTGAAATCAAAAACAGGAAAGATAATATTAGAGGAATATGCTATAATGAAGAGGTGGAATGAGTATATAAGAGAATTATATGTAGGAGAAAGGGAAGAATTAACAGAAGATAGTAACTTAGAAGGTCCACCTATTCTGAAAGAAGAAGTCGCTGACGCTATGAAACGTATGAAGAAAGGAAAAACAGCTGGGCCAGATGAAATCACGATAGAAGAATTAGAAGTATTGGGAGAATTTGGAGTAGATATATTAACCAAAATGTTGAATGATATTTACAGCAGTGGATATTTACCCAGTGATATGCTGAAATCTGTATTTATAGCTATACCAAAAAGACCAGGAGCAATTGATTGTGAAGATTTTCGTACAATTAACCTTATAAACCATATCACTAAGCTTCTACTCAGAATCATAATGAGAAGAACCAAAAAGAAAATAAAAATGGAAATTAGTGAAGAACAGTATGGATTTGTGGAAGGAAAGGGCACAAACAATGCAATTTATACATTACGGACACTAATAGAAAGGTCAATAGAGAAACAGAGAGACATATATTTGTGCTTCATAGATTATACTAAGGCATTTGATAAAGTAAAACATGATGAACTGATTAAAATGTTGGAAGATATCAACATTGATGGAAAAGATTTAAGAATAATAAAGAATGTTTACTGGAACCAAGTAGCAGCAATTAAAATGGGAAATAAAGAGGGTAGTTACGAACAGATAAAGCTAGGAGTACGACAAGGGTGTGTCTTGTCACCAGATCTTTTCTCCCTGTATAGCGAAGTAATAATGAGAGAGATCAAAGAGATGCCAGGAATACTAGTTGGAGGTTATAATATAAATAATATACGCTATGCAGATGACACAGTATTGGTGGCGGATAATTCAACAGACCTACAACAATTATTAGACGTTGTAGTAACAGAGAGTGCAAGGAAAGGACTCTCCTTGAATATCAAGAAAACAGTAACAATGGTAATATCAAAGAAAATGGTGACACCAAAATGTGACATAGAAATAGAAGGGAAAATCCTTAACCAAGTTGATAATTTTAGATACCTAGGGGCATTTATAACATCAGATGGAAGATGTACAACAGAGATTAGGAGCGGAATAGGGCAGGCAAAAGCCGCATTTCAGAAAATGAAGAGTATCTTATGCAATAAGTCACTATCACTGAATGTAAGAAAGAGAGTGCTGAAATGCTATGTGGAACCAGTTTTGCTGTATGGCAGTGAATCTTGGAATGTAAATGAACAAATTAAGAAGAAATTAGAAGCAACAGAGATGTGGTTCCTGAAACGAATGTTGCGAATTCCTTGGACTGCCAGAGTAACTAACGACGACTGCCTGAAACAGGCTAATGAAACTATAACATTATATACAACAATAAGACAGAGACAAACAGCTTTCTTCGGTCATGTGATGAGAAGAGAGGCATTGGAGAACATCGTAACAACTGGAAAGATCGAGGGGAAGAGAGGCAGAGGTAGACCAAGAGAAGTGATGCTGGATGGATTGAGACGGTAGCATGGAGGAATATCAGCAGCAGAGTTGATCCAGAAAACCAAAGACCGAGATCTGTGGAGAGCCATGAACGCCTACGCCAGCCGGCACGGCACTTGATGATGATGATGAGTCTCTCCTAGGAGGGGTTTCCATCCTGTTTCAGGATATTGCGGTCAACACCAGCATCTTTCAGCTGTATGTTGATTTCTAGGCTAGATTACGCTCATCAGCACGCCACGACTTTCTGAGCGACCGGCTGCATACTCTCATAAATCACTAGCGTGACTCGAACCACTTCTAATTCTCGTCCGCTCACGTTGACTACGAGAGTATTCGGGATTAACGGAGAAAGCTGCTAAACTCCTCGGCCAGGCAGCCGGCTCCTAGGAGGGGTGAAAAGTGAAAATTAGTAGTCTGCCGATGACCCGCAGACTACACAAGTCAACCCCACCTCCGCGTGGTGTAGACCGAGAAGCCATGACCGCGAGGTTATGGGCCAGCGGGTCTATTGCTCGCCAGGGGGGACGGACTCAGATTTTGTCCTAAACCTGCGACTGACCTAGCAAGCCGGCAAGGGATTTTTATATTGCTAGTAGAAACATGACGCAGGGAATAGCAGAGTCCATGGGTATATCGATACATGAAGCCCATAAGCGGGCACTCTTCCGCTGTTTATACTTCACATCGACACCGCAAGGTACATGAGGAACAATATGATTTGAGATATGAGATGTTGTGTAGAAAACGACCATAGGACCCATAGGCTAGATAAAAACAGAAATGAAGATGTTTTGATAAAACCAACTGACGACGCGAACTTATCATTCCTATCAGGAGTAGACAATCCACATTCCTCGAACCTGTACAATGGAATGTGGAATGACAGAAAGGTGGAGGGAAAGCCAGGCGGGGAATATGTAAGTAAGTTGTACCGGACAGTTTGAAATCGGGACACGGAGAAACAGCTGTGTCGAAAATGGTTAGCAATACACGTGACAGACGGCTGTGGAGAATTATAACGACATAAGCAATATGGTGGAGTTGCTTATAATAATAAGAGACCTTAAGGCTGTATATGAACACTACGCATATAAGCTGAGAAACATCTAATGACAATGGGAATATGGTTTCTGAGGAAAACGCAAAGAGTACCATAGACGGACAGAAATATGAATGAGAAAGTTCTTCAAGAAATAAATGAAAACAGTCAACTGGTTAGAGAAATTAGGTGTAGACAATCGAGACATTTGAGCATGTTACAAGAAGAAAAAAAATGAACTTTAAAACTTGATAACAGCTGGCAAACTTGATGGGAAAACGAGCCACAGCAAGACAAAGAGATAAATATTCGAATAACTTAACCACATGGCTTAAATGGGACTAGAACACAGACTCGATCGAAGACTGATGATCGAGTGAGATGGCGTCTTAGGTTTATGTTGTATAACTTATGTTTTTGTAGTTTCTTATTGAAAGTGTCAAAGTTTTTTTATTTTGTTACATTCTACTAACTTATGTGTTTGAGCATTTATGGCATTTGGTGTACCCTATATACCTGGCCTAGAGGGCATAGATATGGTTATGTGTTAGGGACTAACAACTGTTAATGCTTTGATATTAGACTAAAGTTGTCTGTTGCATTAGATTTCATACTCCAATGTTTGTGTAAACATCGGTTGTTCCTAAATCTGTAATGGTTGATAAATAACGAGTTTTTGTTTGTTAAACGTTATTGACTTTTTGTGTGTGTTTTGTCTCTGTAAATTTAGTTAGTACAGCCACTGTTTCTACCACAACCTAACATCTTAATTCACTGTCTTGGTCTCAATATGATTATTCATGCATGAATATCAGTAATAGCTCTAATCCCTATCTCAAGCATCCTAAATCTTCTTACTAGTTACTATCCCTTTTCTTGTGAGTTTTGGGAGTTGAGGCTTTTCTCTCTGTTTACTCTTTTTCTCTTCTTTGCCCTGAACGAAGTCACCATCCCCGGAAAGGTTAACCCGGTCAACAAATGCCCGCAAAGTCGGATGTGTCGGCGTAACGGCGCAAGAACGCAGCTCTGCTGTAGACAGGCACAACGCAATCGCATCCGAAAAAAAAAAAAAAAAACTCCGGATGAACGAAGAAGAAGAAGAAACTAGACCATTATATTCAACAATAAGAAAGAGACAAACAGCTTGTTTGGTCATGTAATGAGAAGAGAGGTTCTGGAGAACATCGTGACGACCGGAAAGATCAGGAGGAAGTTAAGTATGGGCAGACCCAGAGACATGATACTGGATGGACAGAGGCAGTGGCATGGAGAAATATCCTCAGCAGAGTGGGCCCAGAACACCAAAGGCTGAGATCTGTGGAGAGATATGGACACCTATGCCAGCTGGCAAGGCTCTTGAAGATGTATATAGAGGAACGTTTTTGTGCTAGTTGAGGTATTGGATGTATGGTTTTACCCCATATCTTTAACAGATTCAGTGTAAATCTAAAAGTAAGTTTCGACCAAACATGAATCGATGGCGGAAAATGGGAAGTCGCGTATGTCACAATTATGACTTACAAATGTAAAAATTAAAGATGGGTTGTATGAGGAAATCTACGGTATTTATATTTTTAACAATAGTTTGATTTATAAACCTATGGCAGTTACGGGAAGTTTGAATAAGACGATTTATCACCCCATCGCACTGAATCAGTTACAAACCAAACGACACTTGATTTATGATGTGGCCCATATCACGCATACCGCCTTTACCCCCCCCCCCCCTTTATTTTAAAACCATCTTTACCAACCGTACTGGGCGCGGCAGAAACTTAAGACTTGACAAACTAGGATCTTCCTTTGGTGCAGCATGTTTGAAAACAGGATGCTTTGAAGGAAACAGCAGCCATATTAAACAAGGTCGACCTGGGGAAATAATTTCTGGTAACACATGGCCAAATGGGTATGAAGGCGTGTTCTTAAACATCCGGTGTGCTGATGCTGAGGTTAGAGGTTCAACCCCTACACCGGAAAGCTGGACTAAAATGTTGACCCGTCGTCTTTGACTATTGGTCGTTAATTACAAGTACCTCTGAAGTCGGAGTGGGTTCGCCTGATGGCGAGGGGCACTGTTAATAATGAAAGCTAATTCAGTCCATCACTACTATAAATAGTGTGCCATATAGGGACTAGCTTGAGTTCAAAGCGAGCGAGCGCAAAAAATCCAAAAAAAATAAAAAATAAAACAGGACCACCGGGCCGAGAGGCAAGCGAGTTAGCCGCTGCACCACTACGGATCCCAAACATGTATAAAACACGGGCAATACCAACCGTACAGTGCGCATCAGCAACTGGAGGCGTGACAAACTAGGACCTTCTTTTTTGCAACATGTGTGGAAACAGGATGCTGGGTAGAATATCTGGACCTGAGAAAGATATAATACCAAGGGATGAGGGAAGCGTACAAACATAGAACTAATACAAATATATAAGCATAATCAATAGACAATGTTAGCGAACAAGGATAGAACCAATACAAATATTTAAACATTTAGAAAGTGCTAGTGTTTAAGATGGTTTTGGCATGTTGAACATATTGTAACAGACGCAAAGACAGAGACGGACAGAGACAGAGACGGATAGAGACAGAGACGGAGAGAGGGGAGACGGACAGAGATGGAGACGGAGACAGAGATGGAGACGGACAGAAATGGAGACGGAGACAGAGATGGAGACGGACAGAAATGGAGACGGAGACAGAGATGGAGACGGAGACAGAGACGGCGATAGAGACAAAAACGGTGACGGAGACATAGACAGAACCGGCGACAGAGACAGGGGCGGAGATGGAGACATAAACAGAGACGGTGACGGAGACATAGACATAGACGGCGACGGAGATATAGACAGAGACGGTGACAGAGACAGACAGTGACGGAGACATAGACATAGACGGTGACGGAGAGATAGACAGAGACGGTAACGGAGACAGACGGTGACGGAGATAGACGGTGACGGAGACAGACGGTGTCGGAGAGATAGACAGAGGCGGTGACGGATACAGGCGGTGACGGAGACAGACAGAGACGGTGATGGAGAAATAGACAGAGACGGTGACGGAGACATAGACGGTGACGGAGACAGACACAGACGGTGACGGAGACATAGACAGAGACGGTGATGGAGACATAGGCAGAGACGGTGACGGAGACATAGGCAGAGACGGTGACGGAGACATAGACAGAGACGGGTACAAAGCCAGAGATGGAGACAGATACAGAGACGGAGACAGAGACAGATACAGTGACGGCGACAGATACAGAGACGGCGACACAGACAGACAGAGATGGCGACATAGACTGAGATGTAGACATAGACAAAAACATAGACAGAAACGGCGACAGAGACGGAGACAAAGACAGAGACGGAGACGGAGACAGAGACAGACACGGAGACAGAGACGGCGACAGAGACGGCTACAGAGACGGAGACAGAAACGGAGGCAGAGACAGAGAAAGAGACGGAGACAGAGACAGAGACAGACAAGGAGACAGAGACGGAGACAGAGACAGATATGAAGACAGAGACGGAGACAAATACAGAGACGGAGATGGAGATAGAGACAGACACGGAGACAGAGACGGCGACAGAGACGGAGACAGAGACAGAGACGGAGACGGAGACAGAGACAGAGACGGAGACGGAGACAGAGACAGACACGGAGACAGAGACGGCGACAGAGACGGAGACAGAAACGGAGGCAGAGACAGAGAAAGAGACGGAGACAGAGACAGACAAGGAGACAGAGACGGAGACAGAGACAGATATGAAGACAGAGACGGAGACAAAGACAGAGACGGAGATGGAGATAGAGACAGACACGGAGACAGAGACAGCGACAGAGACGGAGACAGAGACAGAGACGGAGGCAGAGACAGAGATGGAGACAGAGATGGAGACAGAGATGGAGACAGAGACGGCGACAGAGATGGAGACAGAGATGGAGACAGAGATGGAGACAGAGACGGTGACAGAGATGGAGACAGAGACGGGGACAGAGACAGAGACGGAGACGGAGACAGTGACGGAGACAGAGACGGAGACAGAGACGGAGACAGAGACAGAGACGGAGTCAGAGACGGCGACGGAGACAGAGACGGAGACAGAGATGGAGACAGAGACGGAGACAGAGACGGCGACGGAGACAGAGACGGAGACAGACACGGAGATAGAGACGGAGACGGAGACAGAGACGGAGACAGACACGGAGATAGAGACGAAGACAGAGACGGAGACAGACACGGAGATAGAGACGAAGACAGAGACGGAGACGGCGTGTGTTGAGCTAATCCAAGGTAAAACTCAGAATGGGATTTAGCCATGATGATGCAGGACAGCTTGGAATTACATTTAAAGCAGCTGCATGTCGTGGGATGCAGCGACAAGATCGTGGATTGAGAGAAATGCAGAAATATTATTCCAGTAATCAGTATTACAGCATCGGGAAGATCACTGATAAAAATATCAGTTTTATGAATAGTTATGATGATGATGATGATAATAATAATAATAATAATAATAATAATAATAATAATAATGAAAAGAAAAAAAACAAAAGAAGCCACTGCAACAGCGTAATAGCAGTAGCAGCAGTAATTGCAGCAGCAGTAACAGAAGAAGAAGAAGAAGAAGAAGAAGAAGAAGAAGAAGAAGAAGAAGAAGAAGAAGAAGAAGAAGAAGAAGAAGAAGAAGAAGAAGAAGAAGAAGAAGAAGAAGAAGAAGAAAAGCCACAGCAACAGAAGTATGAATAACAGCAGCAGAAGAAGAACGAGGAAGAAGGAGGAGGACGACGACGTGGAGAAGGCGAAAGCGATGATGCTAATGATGATGTTGCAACTACTACTACAGATGATGATGATAATGATGATAGTGTAGACAGTGATAAGAAGGAGAGTGACAATGACAAATAAAATATGAACAAATGAACAAACACTTTATTTTCGAAGAGTTAAACTTGGGCACAGGGGTTCTATGTTTGCACTCCCTTCACTAAAGTCTGTTATTTAACACTGTACATGTTAAGTAGACGCAGGAGTAAAGATAAGAATATAAATAGTGGGCGTAGACAGAACGTAGATACTTACGTGACTAACTTGCAAACATATTTGAAATAAACACCAACAGTTACACATGTACAAACGAAGAGCTGTAATATTATTTTACATTCTTCTCATCTTCTCATCTCATCAGGTTCCTCTTGTACCTTGCGTTGACGAGGTGAAGTATAAACAGCGGGAGAGTGCTCGCTTATGGGCTTCATGTATCGATATTTCCATATACTCTGCTATTCCATCCGTCCATCGTTTACGTGGTCGGCCTCTTTCTCTGTTTCCATTTGGTCTGCACATTATTGCTTGTTGTGGTATACCGTTAGTTGGTAACCTACTTGCATGGCCAAACCATTTTACTTGCTGCCTTCTAATAAAATCTAGTGCAGCATTACATTATTTTACATTATTTTACATTATTTATATTACATGTTATCATCTGAAGTAGGTTGGGGAGGAGTGGCTGAGAGATTACGGTGTCCGCCTCATGTTCAGGGTTCGATCCCAGGAGGGATTGAGAATTTTCCAAGGATCTGTCAAAAACTGTCATTTACTGCCAAATATAGTACCGTGCTGTGTATGGCAGAGGGGTCTTTGAGCCTGAGGAATTAAGGCCGCCTGGCTAGTGCAGTCGCCGCGAACTGTGCAGGTTAGGATTTTCTTTTTGCCCCCGACAGAAAAAAAATCCCACACCTTACCGAGGGATCGAACCCGGGTACATAACATCTTAGGTAGTGAGACTGGATACCTTGCCTTCTAGGATAAGAGCGAAAAAATCAGGAGGTCTCGGTGGACACTTAACATCCTACGGCAGTTGGGAATCACCGAGACAATGCATACGGCCTGGCAAATTTGTTAGAAAGAAAATCCTACCCACCATTACCTTGGATGGAATCTGTCTAGAGCAGTTGTTCTCAAGCTTTTTTTTTTTGGGGGGGGGGGGGGGGGGGGATGCACCTCTTTACCATATGTTCAGAATGTTATCTTATCTCCCCCCCCCCCCCCCCCCATTTTCGTATTTCCTCTCTATAAATCTCCCCTCCCCGACCATACACAGTATACATAAACATGGAAGCTAAATTTAATAACATCGGTAGCGGTTCTCGCCGCGTTGGTAACTTACGGGGTATTGAGCCGGTCGCTCAAAAATCAATGGCAAACTACTGGGCGTAATCTTGCCTACTACATCAACATCTGCTGATAATTGCTGATGTTGACTGCAACGTACTGTAAGGGATACGGAAAAAAAAATTAATACCACACACTAGAACACGCCTTGACGTCTTCATAAAACATGATTTCTTGATTTGCGAGTCTACTTACGTTATAAAACGAATTTAAGAAGGGTGAGAAGTACAGAACCGTAAAGTGTAGAGGGAAAAACAATATCAAGTAATTGGTTCTTGTATTAACGCGATCCTGAAATAACCGTAATCCCCACCTCCCCCCTTCCCGGAACCCTTAAATTTAATATCGTTAGAAGCACCATTGGCCGGCTCCCTGGTCTAAAGGTTACACGACTTTCTCCGTAATCCCGTATACTCTCGTAAGTAACGTGACGTTGCGCGAGAATTGGAAGCTGTTCTCTCCGCGTCGGTAACTTACGGGGTATGTGGGCCGGTCGCTCAGAAAGCAATGGTAAACTACTGAGCGTAATCTTGCCAAGAAATCAACAATCAGCTGAAAGATGCTGATGTTGACAGCGATGTCCTGTAAAGGATATGCAAAGCATTTAGAAGCACCATTAGTCGCCTTTGGAGGCTATATCAAGAAACTGGCTCAGTGGCAGACCGGCCGAGTTGTGGAAGACCCAAAATCACAACTGCTGCCGAAGACCGCTTCATACGGCTGCGTCACCTTAGGAATGGATTTGCATCTGCGTTCTTCACAATACAGTTAATGCTAGGAGCTCGTCGAATTTCAGATCAAATGGTCAGGAATCGGCTACACGATGCTGGTCTTTGGGCTAGAAGACCCTACAGAGGGCCTGTTCTTACGGACTGGCATCGCCAGAACCGACTGCAGTGGGAAAATCAGCATCGTCAATAAAATATTGGTACAAGTTTGCAATTGAAACTGCAATAATGGTGCGTTTCTTTTTTTTCTTTTTTTTTGGAAACAGTATGTGTGTGTGTGTGTGTGTGTGTGTGTGTGTGTGTGCGCGCGCTTACGTGCATGCGTGCGCGTGCGCGGAAGCGTGTGTGTGTGCGTGTGTGTGTGTATGTGTTTGTGTTCATGAAGTGTTTTTAATGTAGTTGTATCGGTGTGTGTTTGTTGTTTGTGTGTTTAAAAAGGCTCTCGAGATCAGCATAGCCGAATGGACTAAAATATTGTCTTGAGGATGTAAATTATATGCACCTCTGAAGTCGGAGTGGGTTCGCCTGATGGCGGGGGACACTGTTAATAGGGAAAGCTAATCCACACGCACAATTCAGTCCGGCACTATTAGAAGTGGTGTGTATATGGACTACGCTTGAGTTCAAAGCGAGTAGCCAAAAAAAAAGAAATGCCACATGGTGCAGTTTGTTACTCAGTGTTCATGTTTCTGTAAAGGTGACCGTCTATTTCTCGTTTGTGTTTGTGTGTGGCAAATCATCCACAGTAAAGATGCATGTTCTCAAGGTGTTACTGTCATCTGTGTGCCGGTGTTGTGCCATAGACTCTTCATACTGTTTCACCTCTGCGATGTTATATTTCTTGTGAACCAGTTCCCTTCGATAACCAAGTCTTGTAGAATGTCAGTGGCGCAACAGGAAAGGGAGTTTCCTTAGCAGATACTGTTGTTTGTTTATTGGTTTAATTTGTTTATCTATGTTGTGTCAAATGCTCTTAACATTGTTTAACCTCTGCATTGTTACGGCCAGATTCCGCCAGACTTATTTTCAAGTTTCATTGTTGATCAGGGAACCAAGATATTCACAGTTTGTGACATTTTCAATTTATTCACCGCTGACTGTGATGTTTGGTCAACGCGTGGACATTGTTGTTGTTGTTATTATTATTATTATTATTATTATTATTATTATTATTATTATTATTATTGTTATTATTGTTATTATTATTATTATTATTATTATTATTATTATTATTATTATTATTATTTGTCTTCACTCGCTTTGAACTCAAGCTTATTCCATGCACACTACTTCTAGTAGTGCTGGACTGAATTTTGCCTTTGGATTAGCTTCCCCTAATAGCAGTGTCCCTCGCCATCAGGCGCACCCACTCCGACTTCAGGACGATAGGTCAACATTTTAGTCCAACTGTCCGGTGTAGGGGTTGAACCCCTTACCTCGACATCAGCACACCGGATGTTTAAGAACATTCGTTTTTTTTTTTTCATTCGGACATGCTGACCTACGGACATTTTTATTATTTCATCTAGAAAAAGATTATGATTTTCCATGTGTCTTTCTTGGAATAGTTTCTCTTAAAAGCCACAGCTATGCTATGTGATTGGTATTCTAGGGGTCGTTCTGCTCTGCAAGGACCTTTGTTTCTCTCTGCTATGCCTTGACAATGCCAGTATTGATTTTCACTGGATGATTTTTCGGCTCGTGTAGATATTGGTCTGTCTTTGTTTGTTTTCTGTGCACTCGAAGCCTCAATTTATATCCTCGTTCCACTTTACAACTAAGCTGGTAAGGTTAAATTGTTTTCTGTTTCCATGGTGAATTGTATAGAGGGGGTTTGGTTACGTCTGTGGGACAAGGATTGTCCAGATGTCTATTCTATTGATCTACAGAATAAATGTATTATCCAAATCGTCTTTTTTTTCTTTCTACTGCTTTTGCCCTGAAGCTTCATAGAGAGGAGATAATTTGTAATTTTCTGTTTTTCGCATGTCTTGTTATTTCTGCTAATGCCACAGTTGATTTCTTCAATATCTCTTTTACTCCATCTAGCCATCTCTTCCTCTGGCCGCCCTCTCGTCTTGTATCCCGGTATTCTCACATAAAACGTTTTAGCCGTGGTTGATCTTGTCCAACTTTCCCGCAGCTTTCTCTTTCTCACTACGCGCCCACAGAATGTGGACTGTCTTATTCTGATTCGAGTAACCAGTTCTCTCAGTGAGTTAACTCCTTTCAAGATATCTTCATTGTTCTTTCTATCCGTCAACGATGTTTTCATCATTCTTCTACAAAACCACATTCCCGTAGCTTCCTAGAATTGGAAGAACGTAATCCTAACACAAACTTCTGACCATCTAAAACTATATTCCACGTTAAGGCGTTTTCCTTGTTGCCGTGAGAGTTTCCCATCATGGTATCAGTCAAACTGTCGAGTGCCTGCTCCACAGGTTGGCAGACTACAACTTAAGAACATCAGAACTGACCATTGTGATGTTAGAGTTTAGAGTGATATTTTTGATTTTATCTACACATCTTCTGCTGTGATGTTGTGGTTATTTGCACAGGGTTCAGCATGTTGACAAGAGCGGGTGTACGAGAGCGGGTACCCAGTGGTTTTCAACCGGTGGGGGATATTTAGGGTTTCCAGGGGGAATTAAGATTATTTCAAGATCGTGTTAATACAGGAACCGATTGCTTGATATTGTTTTGTTATTTCAAGATCGCGTTAATACAGGAACCGATTACTTGATATTGTTTTTGCCTCCACACTTTACAGTTCTGTACTTTTTGCCCTTCTGAAATTCGTTTTATAACTTAAGTAGACCCGCAAATCACGTTTTATGTAGGTTCTAGTACGTTTTATTAAGTTTAGCTTCCATTTTTACGTATACCGTTTAAGGTTGGGGGGGGGGGGGGAGATTGGGAAGGAAATACGAAAGGGGGGGGGGGGGGTTGAATGACATTCTGAACATATGGTGAAGGGGTGCATGGGCCAAAAAAGGTTGAGAACCACTGGTCTAGCCTATGCAGCTAGCAGCAGGCATTAACGGCATCACTGATTAATGATATTTTGTGTAAATCATAAATGTGAGGGGGCGATGTACCGGTGGTCTTAACTTCGATCCGCATTAAGGCGATTTCTGACCTGGGTCCCAAATCGACTCAGCCTAAAATGAGTACCACGGCAAGTCTTAGTAAGTAAGGCGGTGTAGCGAAACGCCAGTGGTCCATGTCCTTATGCATTCTTTTATTTTGGGTAGACAGGGGGGAACGGCTTTCGGAAGCTCTCAGTTCTCTTGTTCTCTCAAATCTCCATGAAAGATGGTTCTTTGGGTTATCTTCCTATCACAATCTTTACATGGAGCAAGTAGCCAATGTCTTTCACATCGGGTAAACCCGATGGAGCGCCTTGCGCCAAATGAGCGCTGGTGCGGCTGCTAAGCAATTCATGGCCGTGTACACACCTACCGTTGGATAGTGGCATCTTGTCAAGTCGATTTGAAGATTGGGACAGAGATGCAACCTCCTACTGAAGTGGTGAAGAAAGGTAGGGCTTAGGTTGTGGGTACTCCAGCCAAACATGGAGTTATAAATATACCATGGGTTGAAGGGGAAGATGAATTGGCGAAAGGCCAATCATAACCAATGACGAGTTGGGTGACCGTTAGCCGATTTGGCTGCACGTCTTGTCCTTGGCATAGCCGGGGAAGTGAATCTGAACCATATATCTCCCAAGAGGATTTCATTTGTTCTTGGCGTCAGATGAGCTGTTGCTGTCTTTCTATCTACGGCTTGAATTGGACAGATTGTCATCTTTCTGTTGTATATACTCAGTGGGTATTTTGGGAATGGGGTACACCAATCTCTGATCTATCTTCTTGAGCCAGAAGAGGCTATTCACAGGACTATCTCTTTCATCTGTTACTAGATGGGATGATGTAGGGAAGTTAATGGACTTCTGTATCTCATTTAGAGAACCTGCATTCCGCTGAATCTATGTGTTCTGTGGGGCACTGCTGGTACATTGCGGCGACCGCTCAGACAAGAGCGGAGCCGGGAGGGGGTAGGATCTTCTTTCCTATTCTTGCAGGGAGTGGGGAACTACAAAGCGTGCCATACAACCCCATTACTATACTATGAGTTAATGAGATGTAACACACGGATTACTGGGCGCACCACACCACAAGATCTTGCGGGTGAGAAAGGCAGGGTTGCAAGTGAGAGGGAAGCATGGGAATGAATGTGCCCAATCATAATAAAGGCTTGGTATGAGTGTGGAGGGTGTGTCGTGTGGCCAAAAAGACAACCGGACTTCGTCCAGCTGGAGGTCTACTCAAACCCGGACGTGGCCAATCCAGGGGCTACCTGACAGGTCAGGCCTGGTCAATCAGGTATTAAATATAGTGTATTTGTGTGATACATGAGTCAGCCCAGTCGCTCAGGTTTTATTTATCATCTCCAGGGTCCTCTTCTATGGGAAGTGACTATGTCTTCGAAGGGACATTATCACCGGTGCTTCTAGGCTAACGTAAATATGTCCAACGAGGCCAACTCAAGGCAAGGTGCAGGTCTTGAAGCAAGGACATTTTGTATGACTGGTGCATTGCCGGTTTTGTTTTAACAACATACGCCTGAGAGCAGTTGTTGTCCGGAGGGAGCCTAAGAGTGATTTTCTGGCATACCCATTTTATCCCGGACATTAAAAGGACCCAACCATTATCCTTCACAAACACCTCACCTTATCGGCAACACTAAAGCTTTTCATAGGTCAGTGAAGACCTAGTGCCGAACTAATTCAGATGACAATGAACAGAAGTCCTCAACACACCAGTCGCTTGGATTCTACAAAAGCCGGTTGAACCTACACCCAGTTGTTGGAGAAGGAAGGAGATTCGGACATCTTTGGTGAGAAGTGTGTGGACAGATCAGACAGTATCTGAAGCTGGATCTGTGACTGTGGCGACTTGAGGCTCTGTGTTAGAATTTACCAGTGTAGTGTCTGTGTAGATCTATCTGTTTATCTGCCTTTATGTGTTCCTGTGCTGTTCTTGATTAGGTTAATAAAATTACTTCCAAGTTGTTCTGACGACTGCCATGTTATTTATGCGTCAGCCAGAAGAACACTGCAGGAAATAGGTCCCTAGGTCGAAAGGAAGCGTGACAGTGTGTCCAGGGAAAACGGAGGAGGGTTGGCAGGTAAAGACCTATCTAAGCCAGGGCTATAGAAGATATTTGAAATATTGTGACCGGGCTATTTGGGACCCTCCACGTAGCTTGTTACAATTTCTGGGGGCTCGTCCCGGGATATTTGTAATCCTGGTGAAGTTCTGGCTGATTTAGTGATAGGGGACAGATATCCTTGTTTTCTATTAATAGGTTCTGCCTACCGTGCCTGGCTATTGTCTATACTCTTCCTGACACAGACTGACCGACATACGACGTGTTGTGGTCGTGTAATGTAACTTGTTGTGTAATTGTGAGAAAAATTTTATTAGACAATTACCTCTTCCCTTACCCTCTGAGTTTAAGATGGCATCAGCTGGGTTTAATGTCGCTGACGTACAGGCTACAGGGCGTGAGATGGGATATGATGGAGCGGAGTTACAGAAATATGTGCGGGAAGTGGAAAGAGACTACAGACAGGATGTGCGCGAAGCCAAGAGGATTGAGGCGGAGGCTGAGGCTAAGAGGATGGAGGCTGAGGCCAAGAGGATTGAGGCGGAGGCTGAGGCTAAGAGGATGGAGGCTGAGGCCAAGAGGATTGAGATGGAGGCTGAGGCTAGGAAGATGGAGGCCGAGCAGGCAGTCAGAGACCATGAGTTCCGTATGAGAGAGTTGGAGCTGAAAGCTCAAACTGCCAAGGAAAGAGACGGTGCAGTGGGAGACGCAGTTCTCCCTGACTCAACAACTTCTGGTGGCGGTCCATGCCAGGCAATGAAGTTCCCTTTGCTCCCGTTCGATGAACACAAAGATAAGATCGACCAGTATCTTCACAGATTTCGGTCGATGGCTTTGGCTATGGGATTGGAGCGAGGGAAATGGAACTTGAAACTCTCACAGGGCCTGAGGGGGACCGCATACGAGGTCTATTCTAGGTTGCCACCTGGTATGGAGAATGACTATGAAGCTCTGGAGAAAGCACTGTTGAAAAGGTTTCAGATGACAGCTCATACTTATCGACAACAGTTCAGAAAGTCGAAGAGAGAGCCAGGAGAGATGTTCGCAGCCTACAGTGTCAGATTGAAGTCTTACCTTTTGAAGTGGATGTCTTTAGCTGGATTTGCTAACGACTATGAAAGTTTGGAAGAATTGGTGGTCGTGGACCAAATGAAGAGAATGATGCCTAAGCCTTTGCAAACCTTTTTGCTTGAAAATGGGGCAGAAAGGTTAGAGCTGGTCAACACGTTGGCTGAAAGGTATGTGCTAGCTCATGGGGATAATGGGGAATTGTCACAACACAATCCCCGACCACCAGACACATGGTCTGGAAAGAAGAAGAACCCTAAAACCGCTCACACCAGGAAGGAGGATCCTTTCGATAAAGTTCCTAGTAAGAAACCCTCTGGTAAGAGTCCACCTGGATCTCCTAAAAGAAAGTGGAGTGAAAAGTGGTGCGCTTATTGCAAATCTCCCACACACAATACGGTAGATTGCCGGCGTAAACAGAAAGACTCTCACTATGCTGCTTGTCTTGTAGAAACCGGGGAAGGGTCTCACAAGGAGGTAGAAGGGAGGGATCTTGGGACCAAAGATTTAGAAAAACCACCAGTAGTAGAAACGGTACTTGTGAACGGTCAACCAGTTGAGTGTCTCTACGACACAGGTCTGCAGTTTGAGGCTGTAATTTCATCACATTTAGTGAGCCCAGAGCAGCTAACCGGGGAATCTATTGAGATTCAAACGGCGACAAAGAGTGCGGTAGCGATGTCTCTTCCAATTGCGAAGGTGGACATCAAATCAAAATATGTTACCGGCACTATACAGGCAGCCGTTCTGCTAGATCCTATCTTCCCAATGATCTTGGGTTGTCGCTACGTCTTTCTAGGGATTCCAACCGAACCCATGTACGTAGGGGCAATGCAAACCAGATCTCAATTGGAGGATGAGCAGACGCCGGCCTTGATTGTGAATCCCTTGCCTGGGGAGTTACGAGCTGCTCAAAGCCAGGATGCTACTTTGCAACCTTGCTTCAACCAGTTGCCAAAAGGTTCTGACCCACCAAGACGGGGTCAGTATTATATGAAGAATCGGTTACTGTACCGGAGAGCCGGAATGGAGGATCACCAGCATGGACAGCTGGTGGTTCCTAAGGCTTATCGGGAACAGCTTCTTCATATGGGACACACCATTTCTTTCAGTGGACATATGGGTGTCGGGGCAACTCTCCAGCGCATTTCCTGCCATTACTACTGGCCAGGGATGACTGGAGACGTGCGTAGGTACGTCAAGTCGTGCCCAGAGTGCCAGCGTGTGGCACCAAAACACTGGACAGCTCCGGTAGTCCTGGGAGACATGCCTATTATGAACTCTCCTTTCGAGAGAGTTGCCATCGATCTTGTTGGTCCTCTTCCTAGGACTAGGAAGAGGAATAAGTACATTCTCACGATGGTGGATTGCTGTTCCATGTGGGGCGAGGCGATACCTTTGGCCACAATCGACTCTAAGCGAGTGGCTGATGCACTGATGGAGACCTTTACTAGGTTGGGATTTCCCAACCAGATCCTAACGGACAATGGGTCTCAGTTCTGTGGTAAACTGATGGAAGAAGTCTTTCGTATCTTCCAGACCAACCACATTCACACAAGCCCGTATCACCCTCAGTCTAATGGGCAAGTAGAGAGGTTTAATGGTACCTTGATGACCATGCTTCGGAAGCTGGCACAAGAGAAACCAGACAGATGGGATGAGTATATCTCAGCCGCCTTGTTCGCCTATCGGGAGGTTCCCCATGGGTCGACCGGGTTGCCACCAGCCACTCTACTATTCGGGAGGCCAATCAAGGGTCCCTTAGAAGCCTTATTGAGATGTTGGACAGAGGAAGAAACTTCCGAAGAAGTGGTATCCTCTTATAAATACGTCGAAGAGTTAAAGAAAAAACTCCAGACGGGTTGGGCTTTGGCAGCTCAGAATCTGAGAGCGGCCAGGAAGAGACACGCGGCCTACTACAATAGAAGGACGAAAGATAGATCTCTTAAGGTGGGGGATCGGGTTCTGTTGTTACTTCCAGTAGGTTCCAATAAACTCGAGATTGGTTGGCAGGGGCCTTTCCCGGTAGAAAGGGTTGTCTCCCGCACCAACTATGCCATCCGGATCAGGGGGAAATCTAAAATCTTCCACATTAACCTTCTCAAAAAGTATGAAGAACGATCTGATGGTACTTCTCTCCCACTCATGACTATGGCGGTCGCGATGGAAACTGAATCGGGCGAAGAAACGGATAGGGGGTATCCATTACACCCTGGGGAAACCTATAGGGATGTACATATAAATCCTGATCTGTCGGCTGAAGAAACAGACCGTGTCATCCGGTTGTTGGAGTCCCATCAGCAGATTCTTACCGATCGGCCAGGGCGGACAGGGTTGGTCGAGTTTGATATGACTCTGACTACCCAAGACCCCGTTCGCCAGAAAATATATCCAGTGCCATTTTCGAAAGAGAAGGCCCTGGAAACTGAAATCCAGAAGCTTCTGGACGACGACATCATCACTCCTTCGACTTCTCCTTATAATGCCGGGGTTGTCTTGTTGAGGAAGCCAAGCGGGGAACACCGCTTATGTATTGATTACAGGCATTTAAATAGTTGTACGACATTCCAAGTTGAGCCGTTGCCAAACACAAATCAATTGTTTGCCAGATTAAATAGGGCAAAGTACTTCTCAAAAATTGATTTAAGCCGGGGATATTATCAGATCCCTGTGAAGCCTGAGGTTCGGCCCATGCTCGCTTTCAGTACTCCGAGTGGCCATTACGAATTTAAGGTGATGCCTTTTGGGCTGAGCAATGCGCCCAGTGTGTTCACACGCATGATGAGAAAGTTATTAGACCCTTTAAGGGATCCCTCTGTCGTCTCGTTTATGGATGATATTCTCATCGCGTCTGACAATCTGAAGGATCACCTGAAATCCTTGGAAAAGATCTTCATAAGATTGAAAGAGGAGGGGTTAACCGCCCGTCCAGCCAAATGTATGATTGGATATCAATCCTTGGAATTTCTGGGACACACTATTACCCCAGGGGGACTAGTACCGGAAGAAAAAAATATTGAGAAGGTCCGTCTCGCACCCCGTCCTAAATCCAAAAAGGATGTTAGGTCTTTCTTGTCTCTGTGTGGGTTTTACCAGAAATTCATTCCAAAGTTCAACGAAATTGGAGCGCCGTTAACCGAAACCCTGAAGAAAGGATCGCCAGATCCTATAGTCTGGACCCCGAGCTGTGAAGAGGCTTATGGGAAGCTGAAACAGGCGTTGGTGGATAGGCCAGTCCTGCAACTCCCGAATTTGGAGAAAACGTTTGTTCTGAGAACCGACGCGAGTAACATAGGGATTGGAGCAACTCTGTTGCAGGAAGGGCGAGATAATCCTTCGGTGTTGTGTCCGGTGGCGTATGCCAGTAGAAAACTGTTACCCGCCGAACGGAATTATTCCACCGTCGAACGGGAATGTCTAGCTCTAGTGTGGGCGGTACAGAAATTTCAACCTTATCTGTATGGAGTCCAGTTCAAAGTGCAGTCCGACCATCAACCTCTGACGTTCTTGGCAACTTCTAAGAAACTGAACGCGAGGTTGATGAGATGGTCATTGCTCCTACAACCGTATCAGTTCACGGTCGAATACATCCCCGGAAGGGAGAATGTGGGAGCAGATTTTTTA
Source organism: Cepaea hortensis (assembly GCA_963921405.1). NCBI lineage: Eukaryota > Metazoa > Mollusca > Gastropoda > Stylommatophora > Helicidae > Cepaea > Cepaea hortensis. Next base: position 106,871,866 of record OY992882.1, read on the forward strand.
TCACGGCATCCTATGGTTGAATGTGAGGGTGGGGTCATTCGAACAGAACCACTGACAGTAGAAAGTTCGTAGGGTTCGACTTTCTTAAGAGGGGGCCTATGTAGCGAAACGCCAGTGGTCCATGTCCTTATGCATTCTTTTATTTTGGGTAGACAGGGGGGAACGGCTTTCGGAAGCTCTCAGTTCTCTTGTTCTCTCAAATCTCCATGAAAGATGGTTCTTTGGGTTATCTTCCTATCACAATCTTTACATGGAGCAAGTAGCCAATGTCTTTCACATCGGGTAAACCCGATGGAGCGCCTTGCGCCAAATGAGCGCTGGTGCGGCTGCTAAGCAATTCATGGCCGTGTACACACCTACCGTTGGATAGTGGCATCTTGTCAAGTCGATTTGAAGATTGGGACAGAGATGCAACCTCCTACTGAAGTGGTGAAGAAAGGTAGGGCTTAGGTTGTGGGTACTCCAGCCAAACATGGAGTTATAAATATACCATGGGTTGAAGGGGAAGATGAATTGGCGAAAGGCCAATCATAACCAATGACGAGTTGGGTGACCGTTAGCCGATTTGGCTGCACGTCTTGTCCTTGGCATAGCCGGGGAAGTGAATCTGAACCATATATCTCCCAAGAGGATTTCATTTGTTCTTGGCGTCAGATGAGCTGTTGCTGTCTTTCTATCTACGGCTTGAATTGGACAGATTGTCATCTTTCTGTTGTATATACTCAGTGGGTATTTTGGGAATGGGGTACACCAATCTCTGATCTATCTTCTTGAGCCAGAAGAGGCTATTCACAGGACTATCTCTTTCATCTGTTACTAGATGGGATGATGTAGGGAAGTTAATGGACTTCTGTATCTCATTTAGAGAACCTGCATTCCGCTGAATCTATGTGTTCTGTGGGGCACTGCTGGTACATTGCGGCGACCGCTCAGACAAGAGCGGAGCCGGGAGGGGGTAGGATCTTCTTTCCTATTCTTGCAGGGAGTGGGGAACTACAAAGCGTGCCATACAACCCCATTACTATACTATGAGTTAATGAGATGTAACACACGGATTACTGGGCGCACCACACCACAAGATCTTGCGGGTGAGAAAGGCATGGTTGCAAGTGAGAGGGAAGCATGGGAATGAATGTGCCCAATCATAATAAAGGCTTGGTATGAGTGTGGAGGGTGTGTCGTGTGGCCAAAAAGACAACCGGACTTCGTCCAGCTGGAGGTCTACTCAAACCCGGACGTGGCCAATCCAGGGGCTACCTGACAGGTCAGGCCTGGTCAATCAGGTATTAAATATAGTGTATTTGTGTGATACATGAGTCAGCCCAGTCGCTCAGGTTTTATTTATCATCTCCAGGGTCCTCTTCTATGGGAAGTGACTATGTCTTCGAAGGGACATTATCACCGGTGCTTCTAGGCTAACGTAAATATGTCCAACGAGGCCAACTCAAGGCAAGGTGCAGGTCTTGAAGCAAGGACATTTTGTATGACTGGTGCATTGCCGGTTTTGTTTTAACAACATACGCCTGAGAGCAGTTGTTGTCCGGAGGGAGCCTAAGAGTGATTTTCTGGCATACCCATTTTATCCCGGACATTAAAAGGACCCAACCATTATCCTTCACAAACACCTCACCTTATCGGCAACACTAAAGCTTTTCATAGGTCAGTGAAGACCTAGTGCCGAACTAATTCAGATGACAATGAACAGAAGTCCTCAACACACCAGTCGCTTGGATTCTACAAAAGCCGGTTGAACCTACACCCAGTTGTTGGAGAAGGAAGGAGATTCGGACATCTTTGGTGAGAAGTGTGTGGACAGATCAGACAGTATCTGAAGCTGGATCTGTGACTGTGGCGACTTGAGGCTCTGTGTTAGAATTTACCAGTGTAGTGTCTGTGTAGATCTATCTGTTTATCTGCCTTTATGTGTTCCTGTGCTGTTCTTGATTAGGTTAATAAAATTACTTCCAAGTTGTTCTGACGACTGCCATGTTATTTATGCGTCAGCCAGAAGAACACTGCAGGAAATAGGTCCCTAGGTCGAAAGGAAGCGTGACAGTGTGTCCAGGGAAAACGGAGGAGGGTTGGCAGGTAAAGACCTATCTAAGCCAGGGCTATAGAAGATATTTGAAATATTGTGACCGGGCTATTTGGGACCCTCCACGTAGCTTGTTACAGGCGGTGGACGTGATACCACCCACACCACCCACTAAGTGCCGTTTGGTCTATACAAATATGGGTCTTAAATAAGTCGCTTAAAAGTCGACAGGATCGACTTCATTGCACCAGGTTTTTGTCCCATATGGTTCGGTCTCTTTCCGCAGCACGGAAAGCGTCGCACAAAGCACGAACTCTATAGCTCTAGCGACGACCCACAGGAGTCTCCGAAAAATTTTCACTCGTGAACCGAACGATGCGGCCCGGAATCGAACCCACAACCTTCGGGGCCCGAGTCAAACGGCTTGACTCCTTCGCCACGGAGACCAAATATGGGTCTAGCATCATATGCCCAGTGCGCCTTAGACGAGTTAAAGGGATCTCTATTTTTTGTACAAATATGAGATTTGCAGTTTTCTTTTACATTGGTCGTCTGAACTATCATAACTTCCATGTAGCCTGAAGAAGAGAGTGGGAAAGCTATCGCAACGTCATTTAGATTAATTCTTCTTTATGCCATTGTAGGCCAGCATATTATTTACATTAGTACAAGAACATTCACGGGGCTTTCGAAAACAATTAATCAAATGTCGAATCCAACAATTAATCACATAGATTAGCTCCAGCTGCCCTTCTGGGCGGGGAACTACTTTATGATAAAGATGGGGTGGCGGAAGCTCCCTGGAATCGAGTGGAGGATGCAGCTGAACAGATAGAATGTTCGATATCTGGAAAAAATTAGCTTAGAAAAGAGTGAGCAGAGGATCTGGACAATACTCACGGCGTAGAGGAAAAGCCAGACAGACTTTTAATCATATTGCAATTGGAATAATCAGCATGGGAAATCATCTGTCGCGTTTGAAGAGAGTAACGGCTCATGTTTGGGAATGACCTGAGTGCAGTAATTTATATTCCTGAATTAAATATTCAATTGTAAAAGATCTTGCTTGGCCTGGTCTCTTGCAGTATATATAGGTGTTGGTCGGTTTTGACCGTCCATCGGATTCTTATATTCTACGTATAAACTCATCTCTTTGGCTGTCAATGATAATCTTATCATTCTATGTATAAACAACAGCTCTTTGACCGTCCATGGGATTTTATATTATACGTTTACATCACATCTCTTTGGCCGTGCATGGGATTCTTATATTCTACGCATAAACCATATCTCTTTGACCGTCAACTGGTCAAGCAAGCAAGCACAATTCACTGGCCGTCCATGGGATTCTTAAATTCTACATATGAACAACACCTCACTGGCTTTCAATGATATGTTTATAATTCTATGTATAAATCACACCGTCCAGTTGTGTGCACGCACGCACGCACGCACGCACGCACGCACGCACACACACACACACACACACACACACACACACACACACACACACACACCGAAAAGCCGTGGCTGAGAGGTTACGCTGTCGGCCTCATGCTCGGAAGGTGCGGGTTAGATCTTAACATCAGGATGGCCATTGTTTCAAGAATAACTGGTATCTGATAAAATCCGCTCCAGCATGGTCTCTTGGGTAGTGAGATCGGACACATAGTCTTCACGGATAAGGGCGAAAAACAGGAGGTCTCTCGCGTAAGCTGTACACGTTAAACATCTCCGCTGATAATCGCAAAGAGTAGACCATAAGGTGGCACCCCTAGCAAAATCACAGCATAGAACACCTAACCACAAGTAGATAGAACCCACTACCTTGAAAGGAATCTGCCTCGAGGAGGCAAACCTGGCGTACATGCATGCCAAAGTTGGACACACTGACCTTTGAGATGCATAATTAGGTGTAAGGCACTTCCCCCAAAAGAGGCGCGAAGAAGACGAGGAAACGTAGGTCAGCATGGCCTAATGGATAAGAGCGCGTGTTCTTAAACATCAGGTATGCTAATGCCGAGGTAAGGGGTTCAACGCCTACACCGGAAAGCTGGACTAAAATGTTGACCTGTCGTTCTTGACGTGGGGACGTTAATTACAAGTACCTCTGAAGTCGGAGTGAGTTCGCCTCATGGCGAGGGACAGATAATCCACATGCAAAATTCAGTCCAGCACCGATAGAAGTAGTGTGATAGACTACGCCTGAGTTCAAAGCAAACGGGAGGAAAAATAAGAAGGGGAAAAAAAGAAGAGGAAACACACACACACATATTAAAATATGAGCAATATTTAAATGTGTATTTACCTTCCTAAAACGACACCTCCCAGATCACAAACAAATTTAGCACCCAGGCATCGACGCATCTACAAATACAGACGACAGAGTAAAACAAGACTTCCAGCTATTGCATATTTCGACCCAAGACAAATCGACATTTGCCGCAGTTCGTGTCGACATCTGTGCAACCGCAATGTTTTCATCTTTGATGATGAGCGCCAAAGAAATGCCAGGAATGTGGAAAATCCGTGTGTTAACAGACTTCATCTCGCCGACATGCTAATAGTATGTGGATTTATGGCCTAAACGAGGCTACCAGTTATGTAACATGTCACTGAAATTTAACATACGAATGTCAAAGGGTGTTATGCATATGTAATAGCGGCGCCCTGTTTTTATATGCTGTGTGGTGACATGATCATACTAGAGTTTATTTGTATTTTCGGTAAGGTTGAAAGAATTAAGGTTGTCAGTTCTCTTTCTCGAGTACACCCTGTACAATGGCAAGTTATGTTAAAACTGCCGCAGTACAGGCTTCTTGGTCACTTAACTTAAACAAGCTAATATACTAAGCATCCGTCTAACTTATGTCTACGGTTTGTCATCTATGGGCATTCGGTTGTCATTTATGGACATTCGGTTTGTCATCTAGTGGCGTTCTTTTGTCATTTATGGACATTTGGTTGTCATCTATGAAAATTCGGTTTGTTATCTATGGACATTCAGTTTGTCCATCTATAGACATTCGGTTTGTCATCTATGGAAAATACACAAAATGCTACTAGACCACAAACCGAATGCCCCTAGACCACAAACCGAATGCCCCTAGACAACATAACGAATTCTCCTAGACCACATAACGAATGCCCCTAGACCACATAACGAATGCCCCCAGACAACATACCGAATGTCCCTAGACCACATAACGAATGGCACTAGACCACATAACGAATGTCCCTAGACCACATAATGAATGCCCCTAGGCCACATAATGAATGCCCATAGACCACAAACCGAATGCCCCTAGATCACAAACCGAATGCCCCTAGACAACATAACGAATTCTCCTAGACCACATAACGAATGCCCCTAGACCACGTAACGAATGCCCCCAGACCACATACCGAATGTCCCTAGACCACATAACGAATGGCACTAGACCACATAACGAATGTCCCTAGACCACATAATGAATGCCCCTAGACCACATAATGAATGCCCATAGACCACATAACGAATGCCCCTAGACCACATAACGAATGTCCCTAGACCACATAACGAATGCCCCGAGACCACATAACGAATGCCCCGAGACCACATAACGAATGCCCCGAGACCACATAACGAATGACCCTAAACCACACATCGAATGCACCTTAGACCATACAGGGAATTCCCGTAGAAAATAAAACCAAATGGGACTATATCACACACCAAATGCTTCTAGACCACACACAGACAGCCCCGAGACCACACAAGAAATGCACACAGAACACACGGCATATTGGCCCAGATCACAGACCGAATGCCTCTAGAAGACAGATCAAATACCTCTAGTTGACACACCAAAAACCCTTGGATGGCACATCAAATTCCTCTAGATGACACACCAAACACTTCTAGATGACACACCAAATACCTCTAGACGAACCACAAAACATCTGGATGACACACCAAACACCTCTGGATGACACACCAAATACCTCTAGTTCTCATCTCATCTCATCTCATCATGTTCCTCTTGTACCTTGCGGTGTCGAGGTGAAGTATAAACTTCGTGAGAGTGCACGATTATGGGCTTCATATATCGATATTCCCATGGACTCTGCTATTCCCTCCATCCAACGTTTACGTGGTTGGCCTCTTCCTCTGTTTCCCTCAGGTCTGTACATCCTTGCTTGTTGTGGTATGCTGTTGACTGGTAACCTACTTGCATGGCCAAACCATTTGACTTGCTGCTTTCTAATAAAATCCAGTGCTGCTTTAACCCCCAATTTAGTCCTGATTTCTTCATTTCTGATCTTATCTCTTTTTGATACGTTGAGTATTCTTCTCAGGAACCTCATTTCTGTTGTTGTGATTTTTCTTTTCTCTTTTTCTGTCATTGTCCAGGTTTGGCATTGGTAGCATAGAGTTGGTAGGAAGATTGTGTTATAAAGTGCTTTCTTAGTAGTTATTGATACATGTTTGTCCTTTAGTATTGGTGTCATTTGTCCAATGAGTTGATTTGCCTTATTGCACCTATTTTCGATCTCGTCTTCTGATCTGCCATTTGATGATATTATACTTCCCAGGTACTTGAAACTCTTCACTTGTTTCAAGGGATGTTCGTTTAGGTGAATTGTTGTTGTTAGTTCTTCTTTAGTTATAGTCATTACCTCTGTTTTGCTTGTGCTAATTTTCATGTTATGTTCCCTACACATTTCGTTTAGACTATTCATGTGGTCTTGTAATTCAGCTTCTGATTTTGCTATTAGTGCTTGGTCGTCCGCAAACAGGATACCTCTAGTTGACACACCAAAAACCCGTAGATGGCACACCAAATACCTCTAGATGACACCAACCACCTCTAGATGACACCCCGAATACCTCTAAATGAACCACAAAACCTCTGGATGACACACCAAACACCTCTAAATGACACATCAAATACCTCTATATGACATACCAGTGTCCACAGATCATATAGGGAATGCCCGCAGAACACACGTTAACTGTCCCTGTATCACACACCGTATGCCTCTAGATCACACACTGAGATTGCGGGGGATCGGCAGGGGTTCTGGAAGAATCTCAAAACTGAGAGGGAAGACCAGGAGAACTTTTAATCAGATAGCGGTGGGAACGATTAGTAGTATGACTCTTCGCTGGTTGTTGAACGAGGGGACGGAGCACGTATAGGAATGTCCTGAGTGCAGTGATGTCGGTTCTTAACTCAACTCAACTCACACATTGAATGCCTCTAGATCACACACCGAATGGCTCTAGATCACACACCGAATGGCTCTAGATCACACACCGAATGCCTCTAGATCACACACCGAATGCCTCTAGATCACACACCGAATGCCTCTAGATCACACACCGAATAGCTCTAGATCACACACAGAATGGCTCTAGATCACACACCGAATGCCTCTAGATCACACACCGAATGCCTCTAGATCACACACCGAATGGCTCTAGATCACACACAGAATGGCTCTAGATCACACATTGAATGCCTCTACATCACACTGGATGGCTCTAGATAACACACCGAATGGCTCTAGATCAGACACCGAATGGCTCTAGATCACCCCGAATGGCTCTAGATCACACACAGAATAGCTCTAGATCACACACCGTATGGCTCTAGATCACACACAGTATGGCTCTAGATCACATACCGATTGCCCAGAGACCATACAGGAAATGCCCGCAGAACACACACCAAATGTCTATAGATCACACCAGGCTCCCACACAGATAACTTTCACACATACAAACCCGTTTCTTGGTATTCATTATATTCCACATGTACAACTTCAATGGCGACCCAGGTGAACTGGGCACCGCCCACAAGGGGCAAGTACTGTAAACTGACGGAGTTTATCTAAATCATTATTATATAACTGACTCCACCCTTATGTTCTCTCTCTCTCTCTCTCTCTCTTGCTCTCTCTCCCTCTCTCTCTCTCTCTCTCTCTCTCTCTCTCTCTCTGGTTCTTTCTGTCTAGTTTGTTACTCCTCAGATTATTTTCATTGTACATCGAAGTAGTGCTCCGGTCCCATCCTCAGTAACCCCCTCGACGTGTAGCGGTCGAAGAACAAGTTCTGTGTAGGTTGACTATTCTTTTATGAATAGCACGGTTGTCTGGCTTTCCCCATGTTAACTTGATGATCTTGCTGTCTGGTCAAGTTTACAGATTCATTCATCACTTGATCCATTCAATCGCCCCGCCTCTCATTCTCTTTGTCATTCATTCTCTTTGGCATTCGCTCTCTTTGGCATTCCTTCTCTTTGTCTCCTCAGTGCTAATCAGCGCTCTAATCTGCCGCGTCTCCAACTTCCTTGCATCCCTCCTCTCTCTGCCCCTTCTCTCTCTCTCTCTCTCTCTCTCTCTCTCTCGCTAATTCACACGCAAAATTAAATCCAATGCTGCTAGACGCAGTGTGTATGGACGACGTAGTGTGTGTGGACTACCCTTAAGTTCAAAGCGAGAGAGTGAAAAAAAAAAATCAGTGACATTTCCCCAACCTGTCTCCTATCCTTCTCCGGTATTCTAGAACTAAATGCAACTAAACCCCACTACTTCACTTACCTTACACTGCATCCTTCCCCATTACCCCTTCTCCCACTGCCGACCCTTTACTAAACCCTCTCCCCTGTTATGAAACGTATCTGTTTCTCTCAGCCTACTCCGCCATCTCTCTCCTCTCCCATGTTCTCCTCTTTAATATATTAAAAGGGTTAAGTGGGTAAGGAATCTGTGACAGGTCTAGCTAACCGGTATGGAATTCACTAGACTCTAGAAACATTATGCTCATGAATCATGGAGGAAATTGGAGGAAATGTTCTTGTCACATGCGCTGGAACTTGAATGACCCCACGACACCTAAAGGCACAAGTGGAAGACAACAACATCACCATCATCCTCATCATCATCAACAATAACAAACAGAATGTCTCATATGTTTCACTTACCTTACTCGTCTCTCTCTCTCTCTCTCTCTCTCTCTCTCTCTCTCTCTCTCTCTCTCTCTCTCTTTCTCTCTCTCTCGCTTCCATATCTCCACTTAAAACTGTTTCACCTACCCTACTCCGATCTCTCTCTCTCTCTCTCTCTCTCTCTCTCTATCTCTCTCTCTCTCTCCCTTTCTTCCACCCATCTCCCCATTAATGAAACGCCTCTGGTTCACCTACCATACCCTCTATCCCCTCCCCGTCAAGGACACGCCTATTCAATTTTTAACCCTTTGAAAATAAAGTTCCTTTGGTCTCTATACCCTCCTTCCCCGCCCCAAACTCTTCCTTTCACATTCGTGAACCAAATTGGATTTAACTGTCGCTCTGAGTCACATATCCCACTACCTTATTTTCTCTCTTTAGCTCTTGTGTCCTTGTACTAATTTTTACTAAAGAGACTCTCCCCCCTTCTCTCCCCTTCCCCTCCTCCTCCACCTCCTCCTCCAACCTCCAGTCCCCCCTCTCTCCCGACCGCCGTGTACTAAGCTTAACAAACGTTCACCGAGCCACCAGTATCGCCTTGTAAAAGAATCGCGACCAGTCATTCGACATTTTGCACAGATCGATTCGCCGAAGACATCAAGCTATAAGTATCACTGCTATTTCTATCATTTGCAGTAATCGATTCATATGGTCTGTGACCGAGGTCATGTGACAAGAAATAACAGGAAAGTTTAGACTTGGCTTCGTGCTTTCTTACCGCGTTAACCCCACTCCGTATCTACCACTTCCTCTCATTGTTATGGTTTCAACATGACCAGGCTTGTCTTTTTGTCTGTCCATGTGTTACCATCATTATCATCACTATGTTCAAGTGCCGTGTCGACTTTCTCTCCCACGTAAAGACAAGGGCGCGAGCACACACACACACACACACACACATACACACACACGCATGCACGCACACACACACCTTTTAAACCCTTGGCTGTCAGAACAATCGACTATATTTCTGTCTCCCACACAAAACTTGTGTGGGTTGATGGGGGGAGGGGGATGTGTGTGTGGGTGGGAGGATGTGTGGTCGAGGGATGTGTGGTTGGGTGATGGGTAATTGGGAGTGTGTGGGTAGGTGGAGAATGTGTGGGTAAGGGATGTGTGTGTAGGTGGGGGATGTGTGCGTGGATGTGGGCGGGATGTATGGGTAGGTGGGGGATGTGTGGGTGGGGATTGGTGTGTGGGTTATGATGTGTGGGTGTGGGTGGGTGGGGGATGTGTGTGTGTTGGTGGCGGATACGTTATTGGGGGATGTGGTGTGGTGGGGGATGAGTGGTTGAGGGATGTGTGCTTTAGTGTGTATGAGTTGAAGAATGGGGGAGGGGGGGGCCTCATAACATGGTAATATGCATTGTTTATGATTATAACATTCATTTGACAATATTTGTGTCCTATCATGCACTGTTGATGTGCGAAGGAAGAGTGATTGGGAGGGCCGAATGTAAGATGGGACTGCATGCCCAATTTGTGACCCTTTGAAAATAAAGCTAAATCAACCATTCAATTTCTTTCTCCGGTTAAAACCCTTAGCTATCAAAACAATCCACTATTTTCTTTATATTTCACAAAAACTCCGTCTCTCATATAGACACATGCGCGCGCACGCTCAGACCCAATCAGCTGATTTGGCCAGACTGAAGCCAGTGTTGAATCCCTGATGACACTGTGGACAGTCAGTTCTGTGACCTACTCGATGTCCCGAAGACCTATCGGCGTTAACGACAGAATTGTTTCTGCTATGTACGACCTTGAAGTCGATCCACTCGGCAAACCCTTAGTGCCTGACACTTTCCAGTATTTTTACACAGTGTCGGTAGCGAATGAAGCTGGTAACATCAGCACAGGAACATTTTACAGTGTCGGTAGCGAATGAAGCTGGTAACACCAGAACAGGAACATTTTACAGTTTCGGTAGCGAATGAAGCTGGTAACATCAGCACAGGACCATTTTACAGTGTCGGTAGCGAATGAAGCTGGTAACATCAGCACAGGAACATTTTACACGCATTGAAGGGTATAGGGTATGTGATGCTACTCTTATATATTTATAGACCAATCGTGTGATGTGGTCACTATCACGTGAACAACAAGAGTCAAATTAGGTCAACGTGGTGGAATGGATAAGACCGCTCGTTCGTAAACATCCGGTGTGCTGATGCCTAGTTAGCGAGTTTAACTCCTACTTCGGTGAATTGGACTAAAACTTTGATTTCTCGTCCTTGACTTGGTGAAGTCAATTACAAGTACCTCAGAAGTCGGAGTGGATTCGTCCGATGGTGAGTGACATTGGTAATAGAGAAAACTAATCCACACACAAAAACCAGTCCAGTGCACTTGTCACGGAATTACTGGAGGTAGTCGACCCGAGTGATGAAGGGCCAGAGACAGTCGGTCTAGACCGCTGCAGCTTTCTGTTGTTAGTGGGGGAACAGCTTTCATCAGATCAAACACAACTAGGATCGTTTGAAAAGTCCCCAGGATCTAAGGAGACTTGTCAGCATGTTGTTTTGCCCGGATCTCAAGATGAGAGAGACAGCGCCGCCTTGACGTGGTTGCCGCCAGGCCAGTGACGCCACTAGGGCAAAATTCTCGGCTATCTGGAAAATAACTAAATTGCGA